>OZ026596.1:39105442-39115442 GCA_964020085.1 Micromussa lordhowensis | reverse complement strand
AAGAACTTTGCAAGGATTTAATCATTTGGCCAGCTAATTGTTGCTTCAGATAGCCGTTGACATGGGTTACGTGCATGCTAAATTCTGTTAAAAACGATCAAATCCTTGCAGAGTTATTAGCGTGTAAAGTTCCACCACAAAATTACCCTAGTGTGCTTTGCAGCCTTGGTTTTAGCGTGCAGACGAGGCTCAACTTTGACCTCTAATAACTCTGAGAGGATTCAACCGTTTGACTTCAAATTTGGAAGGTCAATAGAATGGATCAAGGGCTATTTGATAAGGTTATTAGTTTTACTCTGTGCTAGAATGTCTGTAAGTAATAGAGGTCATTGCTTGACAGACTCGCACCCCTATAACTTTAAGACGTTTTAACTATTTGGCCAGCAAATTGCGGCATTTGATAGGGCTTAAGATAGGTTACGTGTGTGCGTACTTTTGTAGTTGACAATAAAATTCTGGCAGAGTTATTAGTGTCTTAAGTTGCTACCCTGGTTTGTGTGCCAAAACATGGCTCCACTTTGACTGCATGTAACGTTTCTTTTGGAGGCTTGTCTTTTCGCAATTTCAACTTCCTCCAGGCTTTGCTGTGCTGTTTGTTTTCTAAGTGGGAACTCGTTACTAGAACTTAAGGTCCCTATTAGAATCTTAAACAAGGTTACTTTTCTTGTAGCGTTCTTTCTACTCTTGCAAACTCTACTCCTTTTAAAGTATGGCGACTAGAAGCAAATACACCCCTGCTGAGGACAAGGCCCTACTAGACTTCGTTACGAAGTACCAAGGCCGGTACCCGCCACGGGTAACAAGATCTGGATCCTTGCGGAGGCCGAGAAAGTAACTAGTCATTCCTGGCAATCCATGAAAGCCAGGTATCAGTTACTTTCTGGGGCCTCCGCAAAGAAGGGCAAAAAGAAGCCCTCAGTGCCAAGGAAGGACACACCAAGCAACGAAAGACCGCTCTGCTTTACGCCTTCCACATCCACCCGATCCACCTCCACATCCACATCCACATCCACATCCACATCAACGTCCACATCCACCCGCCCCACATTTACATCCACTCGCCAGCTCAACTCAGACAGACGGTACGGGGATGGTGAGGATCGGGGTCGGCATCCACCTGTTCTGTCCTGTAGCGCACTACAGGCCAGTGGATGTCGGCACCCAGACATTACCGCCGCCATCCCACCAACGATCACACTCCTGCTCATTTTAGACGCATCCACACATACACTCATCCACTCATCCACAACTGACATTGACAGACGAACGTGCTTTCGTCCTCAGCAACACTTCCGTGTTGGAAGCACAGACGATGACATTGTTCATTCATTTTCATTATCCACATGCATCGTTCGCACGCACCATACCCATCATACGTACATCATTCGCCCATGCGTTATCCTTGTACATAAATTTTGTGAATAGACGTTCATATTAGTGTGTTTAAGAAAAACTACAAAAAAATTAGTACCTTGGTGTAAATAGTTTTAATTCAAAGTTGTATTTTTGTAAATAGTTGTGTAAAGAGAATTGTAAAATAGAAGACACTAAGTTAACACTTATTTATTGTAAATTTGACTGTAAAAAAAATTGTATCTATTTTAACCTCTGTAAAAACAACCATGTAAATATTTTATTGTTGCTTTAGACTTAGACTCGGCGCTTTATGTTTCCTGTCAGGGATGAAACACAAGTTGGGGTAGCCAATCCCCGAGAAGTGCCCCACAGGAACATCTCGCGTCTCTACAGTCTAAGATTTTTTTTTTGAGGGGGGGGGGGGTGCAAGAGGGTGTTGATGCGCAACTCGCGGACAAGATGTCCGTTAAGCTTTCTGGGCAGTTTGTAAGCCCCCGTCTGTCTAATCGCCTCTCACACCCAAACCCAACTCCATCTCCTTGCGGTGCACCCTGGAAAACCTGGCCTTGCGGCTAAGGTTAGGAGACGGAGCTCTGGGACAAAGCTGGAGGGGCTCATCACCTCTTCAGTGGTTTTTCATTGACTACGGAAACGTTTGTTAGAGCATCCACCACCTACCTTGAGTACAGACAGTGGGACGAAGAGGATAGATAAAAACACAAGGTAGCAGTACCGTGAGAGGAAAAAGTGAAATGATGGTTTCCCGGTCCCCCCCTTGCCGTATTAAACGACAAGAGTACTAAGTGGAGACTGAGAGTGTTTGTGGGGCCCTCCCCGGGGGTTTGCTACCCCAGCTCACGTTTGATCCCCGACAAACTGCTCAGACTCCAGAGGGTATCATCAGGTAACCAGCCCGACTCATTGTCGCCAGAAACTATTTTTATTTCTCTGACAGTTCAAACACAACGGATGCAGGGAAGACCCCTTTGTCGTTTTCGCAGAACACAATACTCCATCGCGTGTCCTCAAGGGGTTCACCTGCTCTTAGGAGAGCAAGAACCCCTCTCTCTTCTAAGGGTCAAAGTAAAAGGAAATAAAATTGACGTAGGTTCGTTCAAACACAACGAATGCAGGGAAGACCCCTTTGTCGTTTTCGCAAAACACAATCCTCCATCGCGTGTTCACCTGCTCTTAGGAGAGAAGGAACCCCTCTCTCTTCCGGAGTTCAAAGTAAAAGGAAGTATTGCTGCAGGAGTTTTCTTAAATCCCTTGCCTCTTGTAGAAACTCTTTACCTTCTCGTAACAGCGCGAAGATCCCTCGCGTCTAAGGATGTGTGCCAACGCTTGATCTTCGTCGAACATCTGAATGATGATTTTCTTGTTTGACATTTTTGGCTTTTTACCAAATCTTTGTTCAATTGCAGCAGTGTCGTAGCTGCTCCACTGACGCCGTAAACCGGACCCTGAGGCAAATGACGCAACAAACTCAAAATTATCAGCCTCTGTTAAATCTTCCAGCGTTGTCTGTCTGACAAAATTGGTTTTATATCGCACAAAATCTACGATTTTCTTGACTTCGTTGGTGTGTACCACTTTTACCCGGAGGTACAGGTCAGCTCGCATTTTGTCCCTTACTTCCTTTAACGTCAACAGTTGGCCCCTGTTAATTTACTCTTCAAAGACTGTCAAGATCACCACCTTGTCATCATCGCTCAGCCCTCTGATGGACTCCACCTGGCTAGCATCGCTCTCTTCAGACCCACTTGTATCTTCAGCATCATCTCCTTGGTGTCCTTCGGCAGATTTGCTAGCTCCAATTGGGTAGGCGCGGGTGTCTTCAGACGTGCAGGAGGCTTTCATTTTTTTGGGAGATTCCCTAGCTTTAATTGAATGTGCACTGGTCTCTTTAGGCGTGCAGGAGGCTTTCTTTCTTTTGGGAGATTCGCTAGCTTCAATTGGGTCTCCACCGGTCTCTGTAGACAAGCAGGAGTTTTCTTGGGTGCCTTAGGGCTACCTTTCACTTTTGACTTGGCATGGCTGTCTGCAGAAGTGCTGGGTTTTTGTTCATTGATGATGTCTCTCATTATCTGATGTGCGGTTGACGCACGTTTTGCATTTAGGACTAAGACATAGTTGGAGTCTGCCGTCCTCTCACGATGCTTCATATGACTGTTAAGCAGGCGTTTCTTTGACGGGGACAGCTCAAAGGCCTTGTCACTGAAAAGCTTCCTGATGTTGGTGGCTGTCACCCTGATGTCCGTTCTGATGCCCAACTGCGAGAAGAAATCTGTTACCCTCCGGCCAATTGTGCCAGGGGAGAATTGGTAGCCATCATCCTTAACGAACAGCGCATCTTCTCCTTTCGCGGCAAAATGTGGACGGATGTATCGCACGTAGATTTTCAGGTAGCTGTAGATGCGTTTGTCTACTGTGATCTCGGCTGGCCCATGGTGTCGAGTGGTTTTGTGCTTATTCCAGTGCTAAGAAATGCAGAACATCTGATGCAAGTTATGACTCGAATGACGAATGTGTTCACCAGATGCCATGCCTGCAATTGTTTGCACACCAGCTACTCTTCAATACGTTGTCTCCTGCTTGTGTTCGATTAATTGGATTTTTTTTTTGCCACACCACACACGTGTTGAGCGGCCATTGGCGATGGTGCATAGCCAGATGTCATGTCTGTTACTGTTTCCCGATAATGGCGGAGCAGTAGCAGACCTGTCTTGCTCTCTCTTGTATGTCGATGATGCATACCCATATGCCATGCCTGTTGCTGCCTCCCGATAATGGCGGAGCAGTAGCAGACCTCTCTTCTACTAGTCTTGGTATATTACTACTGCTTTAGACTTAGACTGGGTGCTTTATGTCTCCCGTCTGGGATCAAACACGAGTTAGGGTATGCAATCCCTAAGGAGTGCCCCACTGGAACATCTAGTGGCTCAACAGTCTAAGAGTTTTTTTCCTTGCAGAGTTAGTAGCGTCTAAATTTGGCTCTTCCTATCATTGCGAAGAAGAATATGTTGAAGTTGTCCTTGAGATAGAGGCAGTTAAAGTTTTGACCTCGTTTTTACGTTAAAACTTTTCCATTGATGTGGTTCCTAAGGGTTAGAAAGAAACGTTTTGGGGGTGCAAGAGGGTGTTGAACCGCACAAACAGCATGCTTTCATTGGACCTTTTGTCTAAACATTGAATGATTGAACATCCGTCATGCAGATATAAATACTTGGAACGAGAAAAAATATATTTTTGGCTTTCTTTACTGTTGAAAAAGGTGTTGGAAGCATTCTTCAAAAGGGCGTTGGCATGGAAAAAGGGAAGCAAAGAGGGGAACGAAGAAGCAGCAATTTCACTTCCTGATGAGAGAGATGGTGTGTACATTTACCAGAGTGGACAAGAGATGGGAGTACTGTTGGAAGGGCATCCAACAAAATTGCCCTTGCACCAATTAAGGTCAATAGCTCCAGGACTGAAAGGCTTTGATCTAGTGATCATCCATTTGCATAACATGAGTACACACATAACATCACCATTCGCTTACCTTGGGCTCGCTAGCATTATAGTTATGGTCTAGAGGTCGAGTGCTTCGAATAAAAGCACCGCGTTATTGCGTGTTATATAGGACTTAATTGTAGGAGGAGCATATTGTTACCTTTGCTCCGCTCTTAGGTGCGACGATCTTTTACAGCACGGAAAGTGCTAACAAACAAACACAACAAAAACAACACAAGTTTCTTTACCTTCAATTTCATAAATATATTTGATACAAGAAATAAAAGGATCATAGCTAGTAAATTTACACAGAGATTTCATAACCATAAATCTAATCTAGCTGGATGGCTTTTCTGACAGAGTGACGAAAAAAGTAGAAATAAGTAAGTAAACAAATAACTAAATGAAACAGACACCTAAGTTATGTGTCAAATTTATTGTTTATCTGCAAATAGAGTGTGTGGCATGGTACGCATTAGCCAGAATTAATAACAAAAATCAATGTATAATTTCATTAAAAATGTCACATATTATTTGTTGTTATCACCAGGACACACAGGAGATGGACTTTAAGAAATTTTTGATGGCTATCCATGCAGGAAACACCGATGAACTTAACAATTATAACGTCGCCGTCATTTATGACGAAAATATGTTGGAACTGAACGTACCAGAAATAATGAAGAAAAAATTTAACTGCATCCAAAAGGTGTTCTGGTTCGACACGAGAACAGATGCCGCAAATGGAAATACGAAGAATGAAGTTAAAGCGAAGACTAAATATAAGTAAATATTGACAAAAAGGCTTGCTCTAGTGATTGGACAGCCTTCGTGACTATCCCACTCTTCCCCCGTTGTTTTTAGTTTTGCCAGAAATCACAATTTCTCAAGTTGAGAAAGTTACTGACTTACTAATTACTGTACTGTGGTGACGATGTTCATCAACGTTCCTTGTCATGATGCTACTCATGCTTTTTGCAGTTGCCATGCAATGTTGACTAAGTACGCCTTCATTTTATTGTCTAGAAAGCTTCAAATGCAAATTCTGAACATTTATGACTCATTTATTTACCTCATGTTATTCAGAGGTATTATTGGCTGTTGCATAGTGTAGTTTTATGCCATTAACATTGTACTTGACGAGGACAGTAACCGGAATTGAGCTATTTTCACTTTTCAAAACCTGTCCTCACACAACCATACTCACATTGACAGACAGCAGCTTGTGGGGTCGTGTGTAAACCTAAGAACAAAACATGTGCATAATGAGTAACAAAATCAACTATTTAAAATTGCAAAGTATCTTTTCTTAGAGATGAGTGGTATGAGAATCTAGGAGGCAATACGCTCCCAGTATGCGAAATCTTCTCTTCCAGTTGCCGTCTGCGTCTAAAAAACGTGTGTGCTTTATAATTTTCCGCTTGAGACTGCGATGGGCGCATTTTTTCCTATTTTCACTGTGCTCTATTTAAGTCTAACTGTAATATGCAGGCCGAACAAAATTGAACGTGAGTATCATAACTTCCATCCTTCGTAAAAAGCAGAAAGCCTGTCTTTATCATGAAAATTGGCTTCATTATTTGACAGTTGCTATGATAAAAATGATTGACATTTCGGCTCCTTTAGTTGTTGCGTGTAACAAGTGCGCACGAACATACCCACTGTCTCAGTGAAGGAAAATTCCCGCCAACAAACGTGAAAGTTTGTTTGCAACATGAAGTAAGCATTCGCCGTTTTCCATCAGTTCGTGTTAAATGAAGTCAAAGTCAAGTTGAATGACTCACTCGAGATGTTTACACTTGCGAAGACCGTTTGAGGGTTAACGACAGAGTGCAACTGCTAGCCATGTTAACCGGAATTTGGAGACGAGTGCAAGATAGATGACTCCACCATGCACACTTGCCGACATTTGTAACACGTGGCCCAGGGGAAAGTAATAATTTGATAGAAGATACAGCTTCTTTCATTGAAGTGTATGGTAAAACGTTGAGCTGCGAAGTACCAAACTTTAACTGATCAGAGTGAATCCAGAGTGAAGAGTGTTTGGAAAGAAAAAGCTGCGAAGAATGGAGAATTCGCAGGAGAACCACATGGACGTCAACTTCCGGTAACATTGTTTGACCAGTAAAGGAAAAGTTTACTGAAGGACAACGCACAAAATTCGAGGTAAGAACTTAGCGTAAGGTTTGCTCAGTTTAGATGCCGATGGTGGTAAATTGAAGCATACTGACTTACTTGTCTTGTAATGTAGCATGAGTTTTCAAATGATTAAATTTCACCAAGCCGGTTTGCTTGTACTTGCATGTTTCAATGACCGACCGACTCGTGCCGATACTGAAACCCACATCGGCTTCACATCTATTTTAAAATTCATACCAGAGCAAAACAATACACACTTAAAATTATTTCATCCAGATGTTTGCCAAAGGAAACTAATGAGGAACCATGCCAGCGTCACAACGCACAAATTTCTCAAATCTCGGAAAAAAAATTGACTTTTAATTTAAGAGTGGTTTGCTTTTATTATCTGAAATACGTTCTTCTCCGCTGAATTGACAAAGTCCTTTGCCGGTAAATTGCACATATCAAAAGCAATATTACAGGAATTTAACATCATTCTTTGTGGTCAATAAAACAATTAAAACAATGATGTAAATATATATGAAATAATTCATATATTTGCACTGTGGTTATAGATGAAAGTGAAGAATGATCATCGCAGTGAATTTTCCAATTTAAGCAACTGGAAAGAAGAAGCCTGAAAAAAATCAGGGCTTCAACGGGATTCGAACCCGTGACCTCCGCGATACCGGTGCGATGCTCTACCAACTGAGCTATGAAGCCACACATTGGGAGCGAGGTCAATTTGTTGAGTTCATATCTTCCCGTGAGGAGTGAAATGATGTAAATATATATGAAATAATTCATATATTTGCACTGTGGTCATAGATGAAAGTGAAGAATGATCCCCGCAGTGAATTTTCCAATTTAAGAAATTGGAAAGAAGAAGGATGTTAAACTGTGCCATAGATCACCAGCGCTGTCTGGAGAAATGGTTTTGAGAACAGCTGTTACTATCTCTGTGGCTTTCTTGGTAAAGCGTTGCCTAGTGGCCCCACTCAAATCCTGCCAATTTAGCCATGGTTTTTCTAGCGGCTCAATTTTGCAAGCAACAAACCGGTATCTGGAAGGTCATGGGTTCGACTCCCGTTGGGGGCTCAGAAAATTCTTTTTCTGAGTATTTCGACTTTAGAATGCTTCTTCATTATTTACACTTTATCCAAGTCACCAATCCATTTATCATTTATTCACATTTATCATTTCGACACGTTGAGCCTTGCAGTATGGCAGGACACATGTCACACACAAGAACCTAGTATATGACCTTGCTCACCACGAGTCTCCCATAGCTCAGTGGTTAGAGCGTCCAACCGGTATCTGGAAGGTCATGGGTTCGACTCCCGTTGGGGGCTCAGAAAATTCTTTTTCTGAGTATTTCGACTTGAGAACGCTTCTTCATTATTTAAACTAGAAAATCGTTTAGTTTTCTGCGCGGATTGTTTTTGGCACTAGAATCCTCACTATGAGTAGATGCTGTGCTCTCGGTGTCTGGGGATAGGAAGGTGTCGTCCCCGACCTGGAGTCGGGAAAATGACAATTCATCTTCTGGTCGTTCGCTACTGCTTTCCTCAGGGGAGAAAGGTGGCTTGGTATCCTGTAAAATGATTGCATTAAATAAACTAAACTGCTGTAGAAGTAGTAGCAACACTAGTAGTAGTAGCAGTAGCATTAGCAGTAGCAGTAGCAGTAGCAGTAGTATTTGTAATACTAGTAATACTATTTGTATATATAGATTTTCTCTATTCGCCCACAAAACTACGCAAAACGGTACTTGTCACATTAATACATATAGCTGATACATGAGAGTACAAACCCCCTCCCCAGGCCCCCACCATGGCCTGTGCCGTAGACGTTATCTAACCCCGGATTGTTACTATCCGGCGGGGTTAGATAAGGTCTGAGGCGCAGGCTACCCCTACTACCACCACTATCGCTGAAATAATGGTTATAGTATGAAAACTTACGTCAGGAGTATCCTCTTCCGCTGGTGTCAATATTATTTCTGGCAAAGCTGATACCATCATGGTCTGCTGCTCTCGAATGGCCTTGACAATGTAATTCTTGCACAAAAGCAAGACAGTTGCCATATAAGCTTTTCAAACCAAACGTTTTGCATGTAACAAGCCTCACTCTAGCACATACCATAGCTGCCGGACATAAAAGCTTAGCCGAGCGCAGAGGAGTGACAAAATATTTCGTTCATGTATGCGCAATTGTTAGTTTCCTCTCTCTACTCTCGGCTACACTTGTTTTCCTCTGACGTTATATGAGACCAAAATCTATCAGCGTTAAGACGTTGATAAATAAAGACCTACTCACGCAATCCAACTTGAACAAGCTTCCCCGTGTTTTTCAATAAGTATGCCGATATGCTGCTGTCAACCCGTCGGTCAGCCTTGGAAGTAGCCGATTTGTGTGCTGCCACTTCTTCGGGTACAATGCATTTAACTTTTCTGCATCTCCAGCGAATTCCAAATTCGGCTCGGTGTCGAGGGCATATTGTTAATACTTCGTGAGACACTTGCACATCAAAAATTCCTAAAAGAAAATATTTTAAAGTTTTTCAACGCACCTTCTCAAAGGCAAGGAGTTGAAAAACAGGATGCAAGATTTTCCCTTTTTCACACACGCGCACAGAGGTTGCTACTTAAGGAGGCAAGTAAAGCACTGGGGAATTTGGAAAGAGGACTATGTGCTTGTTATCCCAGTCCCGGCCTTCAATTTCCGGCACTCCAAATGAATATTGCCTTCTCGTCTTGTAAACGGTTATTTACACCCTGATTGATACAGTAATTAAGTTCGGCAAAAGCACGACAGAAGCACGGCATCTGAGTCAAACTTTTGAATTACGTCCGGCAAGCAATTTATATATAAGTTCGACAAGCTCTGCCGTACTGCACGACTCTGGCACGACAGCGATTCAAACGTCGTGCTTCTGTTGCGCCAAACTAAATCCATAAATGATGCAGTTACAGCAGTTTTAATAATATATAATAATAATAATAATAATAATATAATACGTAGAAGAAGT
>OZ026596.1:39087942-39100442 GCA_964020085.1 Micromussa lordhowensis | reverse complement strand
CTTCTCCTTCCCCGCGAGAAAGAAAAGCCTGATACTCAGGTTACTTGTGGGGCTGTCATTTCTCCTATGTCAATGTCTGGTCGGCAGGTATGCAAAAGCCATGAAGTTCTGGGAAGCCCAATAAGCCACATTGTCTGTCTCCACGAGCCAAACAAGAACAGGTTCACAGTTGTCCCTCTCGAAGACATTATTGACATATGTGTTTATATCAAGTTTTCAGACTGTGATGTGAGTTATGCAGCACATTTCCCAAACCATATTGAAAAAGACTAAAATTTATTCTTGGCTTTCCCTGAGCCCCAACTGTAGTAAACCTAAATTCACCTTGACTGTGATACCAAAAGCGGATCAACAAAGACAGATTTTTTCTTGATGTTTTAAAACTTTTAACTATGTATTAAACATGGGAGAAGAGAGTTTTTCTGCTAAAGTGATTCTCATAGTTATGGCTGATCATAGAATTTCATATCATCTCTTATACCTCTTATAGATGTAACTGCAATCAAAGTTCATAGAAGTTCAAATTGAAAATGCAACAGGAATCTTCTGCTTTGATTGCTCAATATTTTAGTAAGTTATGAGTGCCAACGCATAATTTTTACTCAAAAGCCATTTTTGTCATGGATGGAGTTTGTAAGAATTAAGCTGTGAGGAGGTTCAAGAGCTTTACTTGAGATCAAAACATATAGCATGCACACTGTCTAAACATATACCTTAGATTGATAGACTAATCACCTCAGTCTATTTTTGGCCATATGTAAGCCGCAGAGTGCAAGGTAAAACAATTAATTGATTTGTGTAAATCATTGCATAACAGAATATGATGCAAAGATAAAGATATTACAAAAAAGTCATACAACTTGTTACAGGGTTCAATAACCAACAGTTAACTGTGTTTTGCATCACGATTACCTAAAAAAAATCTACATGTATTCAGCACTTCATTATTAAAGACTAACATGGATAGTTCACCAATAAAAAATTCTTTTTAAACAAAACACTTGTCTTGTCACTTGCTTGGTTCTTTGAAACGATGTAGGCCTCTTTACCCCAACCATTGGCTTGTTAATGCATATCTCTTCAAAAGTTTTGCTTTGGTATCACAGTTTTCTACGAGACCCTCGCATGGAAACTCTATGGGAGGAAATTTCACTGTGGTCCTTTGGCCCCATATAATTTCCATATAAATTAATCATATGGAAACTCTATGGGATTCAATTTCTTGTAGAGCTTTTATAAATTCGGATTGAATTTTATAAAATATAATCATATGGGGAGTATCAACTGATATGGGAAATCTATGAAATATTGAACAGTGGACATCTCGTATCATTCCCATAGAAGATGTAGAGCAAGCAAATTTGTTGCTGCTATGGGATATATATGGAAATAGTGTTCCCATAGCTTTCCCATACAATGGATAGCATCGGCTTTTCTTCCCATACATTTTCCATACGTTAAGGTATCAGTGTACCCCAAATTTGATCATTTTTCCAAAACGTTTTTTTTTCACTTTTTCAGATAGACCGTATTGCAACATTTCAATTAAAAAAAAGTCTATCAAAAAAGATTGATCCTAAGCAAAGTTATTAACAGAAAACGTTTCTTCCCAGTAATTATCTTTAATTGATAGCTGTCAACATGTTGTCACGAGAAGTAAACTTGCATCACATGAAAGACACGATTTTCGCGAGTTTCACACATTTGTGTTTGTATTTCTAAAATTGGTCGTCGACGTGCTGCTTTGAGTGTTTTGCTTTTGTATATTTTAGATTGAAAAGTTTATGGTATTTCTATTCCATGTCGTCAAAGAAAAAACGAAGTCTGTGTCCTTTTGCAAGCGCAAAGAAACCTTCAAAGAGGAAAAAGGTTTCGAAATCATTCGATAAGGATCGAGCTGATGTTTTAGCAGCTAGCGACCGAGGTTCCTACTTTGAGCAGGAGAAGTTGATTTCACAAGACGACGAAGAACAAAGTCGATGGGAGAACGAGACTGTTAGCGCTAGCCGGCAAAGGCAAAGATGAACCTGCAGAACCGTTGGCCAGTCGAACAATTGTTGCCGGCAATCGCGTGCAAGAAAATCTCGAGAAATCAGTTACCCCGATTCTCGCATTTCTCTAATCATGAGTTCGCCGTTCGAAGTTGTAACTTCTTGATCTGCACGCGTACGTGCCCGTTCGTTTCCTGTCCCTTGTTTATGAGAACGCTTTTTACTTGTCTTCGGCATCATTCAACCTGTTTCGTAAGATGGATGGTGAATCTGCATTAGCAAAGACATTTAAAACATGGAAAATGAAAAAGTAAACGAAAATTATTTCCTTACTAACCTTATACGCGAGCGGCGGAATCCAGATCTTCCAAAGGATATTTCCCGCCAGGAGCAACATTTGAGCCCGCTTTGTTATTGATATGAGCTAGTAAACTGAGCCTTTACTTGGTCTATCAATGGGTAATTAACTTTCACACGTTTTGTGTAATTATCTCATTACACCGGAAAAACGCCCAAAAGTATATTTTTCTTCGTATCTCGAAACGAAAATTTCAGCAAGTGAGGCGCACATTTTGAGTTCATTTCCGGCGAGTTTTCAACGTTTTTCGCTGAAATTTGGAGAGAACGTTGCCCGATAATCAGGCCAAAAAACGGTGTTGGGAAATTTTCATATTTGGCTTCTTTCAAAAGTTATGACCTTTTTAGTGAAGAGAATGCATGTTTTACCAACTCTCAAAGTTTAACTGCGTGTCAGAAACAAACCAGACAAGTAATCAAAGTTTCCCGACACCGTTGTTTAGAAAAAGGTTTCAAGAAGACATAGCGATGTTGATCGTGTTCTCCCGATCAAATCTGACCAGAAACAAACTTGATTAGTGAACCTCTGTACTTTGGGAAATAGCGCGCTATATTCAGAAAACCGTACATTTTTTTATGTCGATGAATATACCTTCGTAATCTACAATTATTAAGCTCTCAGAAAATATATACTTTATTGGGGTTTGCATCAAACGTCCGACTGTAAAGTGGGACCAAAGAATGATGGTCATTTGGGTTACACTGATACCTTAAAATGTGGCAAAATTGAGCCCCATATCAGTTCCATATCTTCACCCAACCTTTCCATACCATTCCCAGATATGGGTCATATATGGCCCATGTTTTGCCATATCACTCCCATACTTTTTCTTTGGTAAGGGTAGGTAGAATAAACGGAAGAAGATGTTAACTTTTCTCTTTGTGGTCTTAAATACATGGACGTTTCACCCGTTCGGGCTTCTTCAGCACTTACAAAAGCGATACTTGGAATAAAGTATACAAAGAGTGAAGAGGGCTTAAATAAGTTTAAAAACAATAGTTTACAAAGAAAACAAAGAAATTACAATAATTTACATAAAATCCCATAAGAATTATTTAAATTTTTTAAAAAAAATAGTAAAACCACCCGCTACAGCGAGAATAGAATACAATAAAATACAGCAGCAAAATGGTGTTAATTGTAACGAATCCTATTCCTGGAATTAAACTTGCACCTTTTGTTCAGTCCATGCAGTTTCATTGTGCATAATTGAGCACACCAAAAAGCCTCTCTTGTGAGCAGACGGTCATCAATACTATTGTTGTTAACACTGAGGTTACATAACTGTTCAATAATTAAAAATTCAAAATCAGCAAGAGTGTGAGGTTCTTTGTTAAAGTGAATGGCAACTTCACAACAGCGTTTTTTAGTGATCATAGAAGACTTGTGGTTGGGGAAACGAATTTTGAATTCATTAGTAGTGGAACCGACATACTGCATATTGCACTTCTTGCATGTAACCAAAGAAATAACATTTTTGGACCTACAACCGAGAATTTGCGTAATAGGATACGTCCTACCAGTTTTAGTGCTAGTAAAGCAATTAGTGTCTGAGATAATTGCGACACAGATCACATCTGCCTGTGCATTTTAATCAGCCCCGCTGATTATCAGGGGCACAATGTTGATCACGAGGCTTGCTGCTTAAAATTTCCTAGATGTTTTTAGTCCTACGAAAAGCAGGAATGGTGGACCCTACTGGATTTTTTGGATTCTTTATGCTGAGGTTGAAGCAAAGTTTCTCTAGAAATAGATTTGGCTTTCTCAAACTGCTGTGAAACCAACCTAGGGTTATAACCCCGGTTATATAAATAACCTTGATACTCAGAAGAGTGTTTACTGAATGCCTCATCGGTAGAACAATTCCTTCGAATCCTGGTAGCTACTCCATAGGGAATGGCTCTGGTGACATGAGCGGGGAGCCTCCCTGTACAGTAGAATCAAGTTCTTGACTTTTGTTCTGTAACTCAGGTTTAAGTCCCTGTTGAGAGAGCTGACAGTGCTCTTAGCTTGAACCCAGCAATCGGTGGCAGCTGCATGGTCAAATTGGTCAAAGAGATCTCTGCGCTTGGTGTCAAGTACTCGTTGTAGTTCGGCACTAGATGATTGAGTGTATTCTATGAGTTCGTGCAAGATGTTCTTTGACGCCTGCTGTAAAAAATATTCACAGCGCGTACGAAGTTGCTCATTGCTGGTGCCTAAGGCCAAGTTAAACTTAAGCTTCAGTCCTTTCGGAATAGAATTCAGCTGCTGACAACGTAAAAGAAAGCGGTGGTGATGCTGATAGCAGGTGAGTTTATTCCAAGTATTGATGATGTTAAAAGATGACAGTGAAGACCAGGACATCATCGGATCAGTACAAGACGATGCAAGGGCAGCCAACTTGTAGAATGTAATAGATGTGTAAACGATGTTGGTTTACCAACGATGAAGCCTTGGAGAAAAGGATCCGGTGGATACAGAACGCTTCTTCTTTAAATAATCATAGGTAGAATAAACAGAAGAAGATGCAAACGTTTCTCTTTGTGGTCTTTAATACACTGACGTTTCGCCTGTTCGGGCTTCTTCAGCACTTACAAAATCGATACTTGGAATAAAATATACAAAGAGTGAAGAGGGCTTAAATAAGTTTAAAAACAATAGTTTACAAAGAAAACAAAGAAATTACAATAATTTACATAAAATGTCATAAGAATAACCTAAAAAAATTTTTTAAAAATAGTAAAACCACCCGCTAGAGCGTGAATAAAATACAAAATACAGCAGCAAAATGGTGTTAATCGTAACGAATCCTATTCCTGGAATTAAACTTGCACCTTTTGTTCAGTCCATGCGGTTTCATTGTGCATAATTGAGCACACCAAAAAGCCCCTCTTGTGAGCAGACGGTCATCAATACTATTGTTGTTAACACTGAGGTTACATAACTGTTCAATAATTAAAAATTCAAAATCAGCAAGAGTGTGAGGTTCTTTGTTAAAGTGAATGGCAACTTCACAACGTTTTTTAGTGATCATAGAAGACTTGTGGTTGCAGAAACGAATTTTGAAATCATTAGTAGTGGAACCGACATACTGCATATTGCACTTCTTGCATGTAACCAAATAAATAACATTTTTGGACCTACAACAGAGAATTTGCGCAATAGGATACGTCCTACCAGTTTTAGTGCTAGTAAAGCAATTAGTGTCTTTGAGATAATTGCGACACAGATCACATTTGCCTGTGCATTTTAAACAGCCCCGCTGATTATCAGGGGCACGATGTTGAGCACGAGGCTTGCTGCTTAAAATTTCCTAGATGTTTTTAGTCCTACGAAAAGCAGGAATGATGGACCCTACCAGAAAAAATTTCTTTAAGCGATGGTGAATCATAAATTAAGTGCTTATGCTTCCTAATGATTTTTCCAATGCTAGGTAAGCAAGGGTTGAAGTCAAGCACCAGTGGAAAGATTTTTTTGCATTCTTTATGCTGAGGTTGAAGCAACGTTTCTCTAGAAATAGACTTGGCTTTCTCAAACTGCTGTGAAACCAACCTAGGGTTATAACCCTGGTTATATAAATAACCTTGATACTCAGAAGAGCGTTTACTGAATGCCTCATCGGTAGAACAATTCCTTCGAATCCTGGTAGCTACTCCATAGGGAATGGCTCTGGTGACATGAGCGGGCTGTGCGCTGTTCCGTAGCAAATAAATATGATTATCCGTGGGTTTGGAGTAGATATTAGTCTGGATGAAACCGTCCACCAAGTTGAGAGTAAGATCTAATACGTGAAGTGAATTGGGAGATGAAACTAAAGTAAATTTAATGGTAGGATATAACGAATTAATAAAATCTGTAAACTCATGAAGTTTGACAGGCCCTTGGGTCCAAAGATCAAATATATCATCCCTGTACCTCCACCACAAATTGGGTTTCATTTCCCCTGATTTGGCCCTTTTATCTATAATACCCATGGCTAGATCAGCATAACTGCAAGCGTTCTTAGGACCCATGGCCGTACCATGAATCTGAAGAAAGTTGTCCTCCCCAAAAAATGAATTATTGTGCTTAAGACAAATTTTTACGGCCTCAACTATGCAATCAGTGGATGGAAATTTTACTGGTCTAGCCTCTAATGCTTTGGTTACAGCGTTAATTCCCAAATTGTTATCAATATTAGGAAACATGGCAATATCATCCCATGAAACTAAAAGACTGTCCTCTGGAAAGGGGCCCTTCGTGTTAAGTTCTTAGATTCTCTGCAGAAAATGTGTGGTATCCTTAACAAACGATGGCAAGTTCTGGGCTAGAGGCTTAAGACAAAATTCGGTGAATGCTGAAAGGTTTTTAATGGCGGTGCCGCAGCATGATGTAATGAGCTGAAGGGGATTCCCCTGTTTATGGGTTTTGATGGTTCCAAAAGCCTTACCAGGCTTGGCATTGCCATTGAGAACCCAATTAGCAATTTCTTCATTAATTTGACCCTTCTCAAGCCACCTTTCACTCCATTGTGTAATGACACCTACATAATCAGCACTTGGATCTTGCTCGAGCTTTTGGTAATGAAGTGGATTCTCTAACTGTTCTTTCATTTTGGAGTCATAATCACTTTTATCAATAACCACATATTTGGACCCTTTGTCTTGAATTTGGATGTTAACATTATTAACTTGCCGAAGTGAAGCCAATGCCTGCCTCTCTCCAACGGAAAGATTGTCACAAGTAAAATGGACGTTCCCCGGGTCAAACAATTCTGTTTTAACCGAATCTAAAAATAGCTCAAGCTCAGGGATATGGGATGTGGGGGCTTTCCAACCCGAAACTTTCTTAACGGTGGGAAAGAGAGGCTGTAGGGGACTGGTACTACAAACTTTGGTAACATTATCCCTGTGAAAAAACACAGCTGCCCTTAACCTATTTTCGAATTTTTCCCAGTCCTCCAATAATTTGACACGGTTAATGTCATGAGGGACTGGGCCGAAAGATAGACCTTTGCTAAGTAACGATTTTTGATCATCAGAAAGATCATGCGATGACAAATTGATGGGATGAAACTGCTTACTACATACATGGAAATCCTGCCTGCGTTGCTCTAAAGTTTTAAAAAAACGTCTTTTATATACATGTATATATGTCTGGATTTATGAAAACCGTGTTAAAGACTGCAGGCACTAAAAACAGCAGGCACGTTTTTAGGAAATCGGTCAGATAGTATACAAAAATAAAACCATGTAGTACTGAGAGTGCTTTCTACCTTATGTACTCTTTAATAGAAGCTATGCCATGCCTATGCAAGCCTTTGAATTCGCTTCAAATGAGTCGAACTAGCCAAACAAAGCTTAATCAGAGCTTAAATTGATCACTTGATTCGCGGCACTAATTTAGACATGTTTAACCTCTGTGATTTTAGCTAAATGACCTCACTATGTGTTTCCTAGGCATTAAAATTAGCCAGTCATGGCAAAAAGAGCATTGTAAGCAGTCAAATGGACTATTTGCTTCTACATTTCAGCCAACTAGTAGCCCTTACGTGACATTTACTTTCAATATCTGTCTGGATTCGCAAAAACGTAGCCACAGAATTTGACTTGTCACTGATAATCGTGATACAATTCTGTCTTAGCGCTAGCTTTCCACAAGGCTTATCGTAGCTCAAATAAAGGGAAATAACTCTCCTGGATGCCTTTTCAGGCCAGGAAGACTAGTTTCACCGTCTTTTCGATGAATCATGAATTGTACAATTTAATTAAGAGTGCTTTGAACATGAAATTGGAGCCACGGTCTACATAAACACACGAATGCACAGATGTCAAAAACGGCGGCGGAGAGTTGATCAAGTTTAGCTTTCTATAACCTGCATCGTCCTAAATGGACTAAACAAGAGCTTCCTACATCGAGAATGGATCGAACTTTAAACAAACTAGGCCATAATCATGAGTTGGCGAGCACTTCAACATGTCAACACTTCAACAAACTGATCAATCATCAGCCGGAAGACACGCAAATAAAATTCTTCCGCGCTGGCGAATCGCAGACAGTTCTGATAGTTAGCTACGCCGAAAACGCCTAAAATTGATCAAACAAGGAAATTCTACTCACGATCAACGCTTGACTGCCACCATGTTCTCCACTCTGCTGGTTTTTGCTCGCAAATCAGCAATGTCCCGGATGTACGTCAATTTTGTCGAGCGCGGAATGGCATATCCACATTTCAACAGATTTTTTTCTAAGTCTTTAGCCAAATCAAAGTTCAGGGCAAATAACGCCAACAGCAGCTGGAAATGTCTAGTCCATTGCACCTATAAGCCCTAAATTGGTGTGGCTAAAGATCTTTGCTGTCTAAAGCAAGCACAACATTATCGCTACAGGGCAAACGGCCAACTCTTACGGGACTAAATGTTCCGTTGATACATATCAGGCCCGCCTTACCGCGTAGGATAATAGACGACGCTTGCTAGCAAACCATTAGACTTGCACCTTCATTGGACTTAATGATGTCCTCAGGCAGACTTCCTTTAGACAGCAAATACAGAACGCTAAGCGATTGGCTCCATGTCAGAGTCAACGAACGCGCGAACTGAATTCAAACGAGTGAAACCTGGACTAAACCTAGTAGAAATTCGAAGGGGGGGGGGGGTAGTAGGATAAATAATTTAAAAAAAGGGAATATCAATGAAACATGCGGCAAGAAGTTCTCTACATTTCATGCTAGGTACGAATTACAATCTACTGTCATAGCGAGAGCAAGGAAGAAAATTAAATTGAAGAAATAAGCAATTAAAAAAAAACCACTTGATTTCATTTTAACACGGTTTTCATAAATCCAGACATATATATATGATGTTATAAATAGCTGTACAATTTGTTAGTTTTTTATTGATATTATCATGTTTTGTATGAAACGAGGCTAAGAATCTTATTATAAATTTTGGAAATAGTGGTACAGGAGAGATAAAGACATTATTCTTGGCAGGATGGAGGCATTATATTTTAATAATCAATTTGTACTCGTTTTCGAGTTCTTAATTTTGTTTTTCAATGTGTGTATTTTTACTGATTGTGTGAAATAAATAAAGTTGTTACATTTTAATAAAAAAATTATTACTATTATTACTATTATTATTAATCATTATTAATAATAATAATAATAATAATAATAATAATAATAATAATAGTTACAACTATACTTCTAACTAATTACCTTTCCAGTTGACAAAATGGCCATGGATAGTTCTTTCGGCCATTTTCTCCATGAACTGGCACTTTACTTTACTTATTAGCCGTAACATTTCAAAGGCATACTTGTTGCTTCTTGTGGTGGATCTAAACATCAATAACGGCAGTTTGTTATTGATGATGGTCCTTTCTCCATCTCCCTCTTTCTCAGTGTTATTCAACTGTAAAAGCAACATCCCCATTTGAATTATCCATACACCATAGTTTGCCAGGTGGTCATCCTTTCTGGAGTCTGCTGCTCTATCCTGGCCTTAAAAATTAATAAAGGTTGTAAATAATGGCATGAGATGAGTGATGTTTTAGAAGGCTAATTCATCATCATTGTTGCTCTTCCCTCAAGTAGCCACACAATGCTAAATGATAAGATAAATTTTTAATCTTTACACCTATTTCAAGCTTTATAATTTTGAGATTAGTAAGATTTGCATCTTTGATTGGAAACAACCCTTCTGATTGGTTTTGTCACCATTAATTCAGTAAGAGACCCTGATTGCACATTAGTTGTCAACCAAACTCTGCTTTGCTAACTATTGTGGGGGAGAAAAAATGCGTGCTTGCATTGTTAATCGTATCATTTTCTATTGAACATTCCCTATGATGATGATGATAATGATTATTATTATTAAGAACAAACTGTGGCTTAATTACTTTCTTATCTGATGTTTTAATGCAAAGTAAATTAGTTTAATTACTGTATACACAGTTGTTGTATTGAAGTCCAAATTGACATAGCACATGAAGTTTACCTTTTGAATTGTTACCATCAGAGGTTTCGTTGTGAGCAGTAGTCATCCTATACAGAGCAACAAGATTTCGAAGGCCAAGTTACCTCTTGCCCTTCTTGTAGAGGTTGGCTACTGTTTGGCAATGTTGCAGTCTCTTTTAGTACCTTAGCAACCCTGACCATGATACAGTGTGTTGTAGAACAAAATGTAATACATGTAGCCAGCCCTTCAAAAGTAAAGCCACTTTCCTTACTTCCCTTAAGGAGAAACAAAATGGATCCTGTGACAGAAAACAGTCCTTACATTACTAACAGGAAAGTCATGAATTGTAATGCAATCCCTATCATAAATGAAATAATGAAGTTATTCAAAAGGTGATGCATCAGGTAAATTATTTTTTTTAGATTTGTTTTGACATTGGCTACTAAAGGATTTTTCTTGCTAATGTTAACTGACTTAGTTTTAATTTTTCTATCCCAGTACAACTGATAGGTTGAATAAATAAATTTGGGACAAGTGGTCTAGCAACAAATAAGTTATAGCTGGTGAAATGCTGTTAAGTTGTACACAAATATTGTTATTGTTCTGGGTGGTGGCTTGTTGCTGCTGTTCTCTCTGCTTTTCAGTGGCTGCTTTTACATTTGGCAAGGCCAAGCAGAAGCTGTCCACAAAGGGACCAATCACATTGTTAAGGTACTGAATCTTCTCCTGCTGGTTTCTCGTTGCATCTGGAGGTGCACTCACTTTGGTAGGAGGGGATTGTATTTCCATCATTCCAGTCCAGTCCATGAAAGCAGCAAGAACATAAGCATTGAACACCTGAAGAAATAAATCTTCAGCTGGTGCAAATCCATCTTTAACTCTCTGCTTTACATTATTGCGGCCAAACAAATTTCTAAACTAGTAAAGGGTACCAACATCTCTGCCTGACTCTACTTTGTAGAGGTGTTCCCACACAAGCTGTTAAAAAATAATAAGCCCTCAGTTAAAAGTAATGTATAGGCTTAATCAAAGAATTTTACAAGGTTGTGAATCACATAAACCGCACCCAAATAGGATAGAATGGAATTCGTTACAATTTTTTTATGGAATTTTTTTTATATTTAAGATAGCTTTCTTTGACAGTAAGAAAATTGTCAAAGTTGACAGTAGATTGTTCATGTTCCATTTGAACTAAGTCAAAGAAAAGAAAATGGTTTCTGTCTTCTTTTCCAGAAGAAAGAAAAAATATAATGTTATAAGTTAACAGACTATTGTAAATTAACATTATTGTTAAGTTGTTTGTTGATTGTTGATTGAGTCCCAAATTAGTTAAACAGCACTAAATATGTTGTTCCACCTTTCTTAGTTCCACAATTAATCAAGACGAATTGTGGTTTTTATTTTTATAGGGTTTCATATACTTACACTAAGGAATGCCTGCTTAGCATGCCAGAACTCTGCCACTTCACTCATATTGTCAAATCTCTCTGAAGCTTGATTACAGCCTTTTCTGAGCATCTTTACCCCAGTAATCCTCTCACGACCCAGGAGATCCCCACCAATAGGGATCTGAATGAGGTGTTCATCTTCATTCAAATTCTGGTCTTCACTGTCATCTTGGTGGGAGTCATTTGCAATCTCCTTAAAGAAGTCTTGTAACCACTCAAGGTATTTAATGACATCAGCATGTTTGTCCTGATTGTATAGAACAACTGGAAGCCCAACCACTACTGATTTGTGTGCCATCTCTCTTGAGTGCCTATGCTTGATGTGACCCAAACATTCTTTTAGGGGCTCCAACCAGGAAATGAATTTTACCAAGACTCTGGTTACAAGAATGATGTAATCGGATCTTAACTTGGCCTCCTCTGCCTCATTTAGCAGGTAACCAAATATTTCAAATTCATTAAGGTCACCTATGGAATGGCTGTTATTCATACCACTGGTATCTATTCGATTGAAGGTCACATACTGAGATATCCAGTGGTTGTCAATGTTCTGGTGATTTTTGTCAGGTGCCCTGGAGTAATGCGGAAATCAAACTTGTCATATACCACTCTTGGCTCCTGGCCTTCGTTCATTAGCTCTTTGATGATGCTTTCTAGGTTCCCACCAACATCACCCATGATTCTTAACCAGCTGTCACTGGACTGACATATTCCCAGTTTATTTAACCTTTCAAATGTCTATAACAGGAAATACATAATTTTCAGTTTTGATGCAAAA
>OZ026596.1:39080442-39082942 GCA_964020085.1 Micromussa lordhowensis | reverse complement strand
CAAGCTCCATCTACAATCCATTCGGTTTCTAGCACCAATCATCCCTCCCATTAAGAAACTGCTTCAAGATTTATGCAAGATAAGGCTGGACTGGGGTGATATGGTTGGTGAGAATGAAAGTTGAAGATGGGAAAAATGGAAACAAGATCTGCCAAAACTTTCTCAGTTAACCGTTATGAGGTGCGTCAAACCTGCAGACCTCGGAAAGTTAAAGTTCGCTGTGTTACATCATTTAGCTGACGCCTCACAGTTCGCATTTGGTGCTGTCTCGTATGTAAGAGTGGTGGATTTGTCAGACAATGCTTACTGCTCGTTCCTCGTGGGGAAGTTCCATCTTGTGCACATCAAGCCGATGACAGTCCCGAGACTAGAACTCTCTGCTGCAGTTCTGGCCATTCAATTAGATGAGACCCTCAAGTCTGAGCTTGAAATAGCATTACACCAATCTGTATTGGTGTAATGCAGATGGATTCTACTACAGTGCTCCAGTACATTAGGAGTCTGCGAGATTCCACACGTTTATGTCTAACTGCCTGACAGCAATTCATGAACACTCTGAACCTAGCCAATGGAGATACGCAAACTCT
Source organism: Micromussa lordhowensis (assembly GCA_964020085.1). Taxonomy (NCBI): domain Eukaryota; kingdom Metazoa; phylum Cnidaria; class Anthozoa; order Scleractinia; family Lobophylliidae; genus Micromussa; species Micromussa lordhowensis. The sequence continues at coordinate 39,082,355 of OZ026596.1, read as the reverse complement.
GAGTTCAATCCTGCTGATGATGCTAGCAGAGGTGTGACTGTTGATATGATGATCCAAAACAGCAGATGGCCGAGTGGCCCTGAGTTCCTGATGTAAGAGGAACACCTGTGGCCTCGAGATCCGTCTTACCATCACATGCAACTGTCTTCTGACGATCCAGAACTCAAACAATATGTTCAGTTATACACCCAGACAGCATTAAGTCAACCAGCAGAAGATGTCCTCACGAAGCTTCAGGAATTTTCCTCCTGGGATAAGTTGAGAAAGTTGTTCGCATGGTTGCTAAGATTCAAAAACTGGTTCGTTCGAAAGCATCATCGCCTTTCAGTGAAGAGCAGTTCCTCCACAAGCCAAACCCTTTGTGCAGAATTGTCAGTCAATGAAGTTCAAGTAGCTGAAAGTGACATTTTCAGGCATCTTCAGAAGCTATCCTTCTCAGAAGTCGTTGAAGCTCTTTAAAAGGTGACCAGAAATCGAAAATTCCCACGTCAAGTCAAACCAGGTCTTAGAAAGTTGAAGATTGCCACTTCCTTGTGCAAGCTTAATCCCGTGTTGGATGGTGAGGGAATCCTTTTAGTTGGAAGAAGGCTAGAAAATGCTGCCAACAGTCATGACGCCAGGCATCAGATTATTCTGCTTTATTGTCATCACGTTACAAACTTAATCATTCAGAAGTATCATCAAGAGGCAGGTCACCTATTTCAAGAATACATGTTGTCTAGTCTACATCAGTGTTATTGGATTATCAAAGGATCATCAGCCGTGCGTCGAGTTCTTTGTGAATGTTTTCTGTGCGGAAAGTTTGGTACAGCCAGTGGAGAAGAGTTGATGGCTAATTTACCCAAGGAAAGATCGACACCTGAAGATCCACCATTCACCTCTGTTGGCGTGGATTATTTTAGCCCCCTGTACGTCCAACAGGGGTGTCCACATGTCAAGCACTATGGCTGTGTATTTACCTGTTTGACGACAAGAGCAGTTCACATCGAGATTATAAGTTCTTTGGATACAGATTCCTTTATTAATGCTCTGCATACATTCACCAGTCTCAGGGGAAACCCATCGTCCGTTTACAGCAATAATGGTTCTAATTTTCGCACCAGAGAACAAGAAATGCGTACGGCCTTTGATGATCGGAATCATAGAGCCATCTGTGAGTTTCTCAGTCGGAAGAACATCTCCTGGAAATTTAACCCACCGTATGCCTCACACATGGGTGGCGTGTGGGAACGGGTCATCAGATCAATACGAAAGATTCTAACAGCATTGCTAGGGCAACAACTGGTAAATGAAGAAATGTTACGTACGTTCCTGGGATAAAGCACAGGATGTCATCAGCAGAAATGGTGTTACAAAAATCAACAAAAGTACAATGGTGGTTGTTTCGTTGACCAATCCACGGAAACCACACATTGTCAACCGTGCTGGCTCAAAACTGACATGCGACTGTGAGAGATTTAAAAGTGAAACCCTCTGTGGACATATCCTAGCTGTCTCCCACCAGGAAAATGTTCTTCTTGATGTAGTCACATCAAGGGAAGCCAAAGTTCCTTTGACTGTCCCATGACAATCATCCATAGCTTTGTATGAGAAAAAAGAACATGCATTTGCAGGTAATTTCCTAAAGCTTCACACAAAACAAGGTCCTCCAGCTTCCTCACGCACACCTTTTCCTCATTCAACCAATGTGGCAAAGGAACATCTTTCTTATTTTGATTTGAGGATGTGTAGAACTCATAATAAACCCAGTAGACCTAATATACAGGTTATTTATAACTCGAATTAGGTTCCGAAAAGTCAGATTCACGATACTGTTGCTAAGTTTTGACTAAGTTGAACATACTTGCAATTCAGGAGTTATTACATTTTGCGCTAAAAAAGTTATTACATTTTGCGTTGGAAAGTTATTACAT
>OZ026596.1:39070442-39072942 GCA_964020085.1 Micromussa lordhowensis | reverse complement strand
ATTAGTCATACTTACCTGAATACCTTCCAATGATTTTCAGATGACAAGACTAAGTTGGCAAAAAAGGACACAGAGTGGCGTGTAACCTTGCAAGCCGATGAGGAAACCGAATACGAGACGGCAAGGAAACGGCACCAAGAATCGAAAACAAAGTAAAGGAAGAAACCGCAGCACCCAAGAAAAAAACTGCAAAGCGAAGGGTAGGTGTCTCAGGTGGTTGTTTTTTTAACTTACAAGTATATGTATGCTTCAGTGGTTTTTTCATTTCTTATTATCATACTGAAATCAACAACTTTCGCCTCGGCACATTCTTCTCGTTCGCCGGAGGTAAAACAAAACTTTGCATGAACTTGCCAAAGACTAAAACTATCACTTGCAAGATGTAAGCCGAAAATTGAGCAAGTGTTGCTTTTACGCATGTACTTTCCATAAATTGAGTTTGATGAAGGAATGCATTGACTATTTACAGTACTCATGAAGTAACCACTGATTATTGTTTACTACCTTGTAGTTGTTAAACGAGGGAAACAAGGAGGTGCCAATGAGAAAAGCTGCAGGTGCCAAATGCAAGAAAGTGAGTGTCGTTTCTTGTAATCTTTGTTTTTCTACCAAGATGTGTTTTAGTAAAGTGTTCCGAAGAACTTGTCGAAAAATTATAACTCCAGTTATATTTGACACATATCGTTCATTCAAATGGTAAAATGTTCTTTCTTTATCCAAATAATTGTGAATCAGAGTTTCTATGACGTGTTGCTCAGATTAAGTTATTTTTTACTTCAAACAAGCACGCGTCAGCAAGTCACTTGTAGAAAAAATTGTATCTCTGCTTACATTTGACACAAAACGTTCATTCAAACGGTAAAATGCCTGTTCTCTAACCAACTAATTTTTTATTAAGGTTTCTATGGTGCGCTGCTCACATTAAGTTATTTTTTACTTCAAAGAAATGTTCTTTTTGGGCACATGTCGGCAAGTCACTCTCGAGATGTTTATTGGCTAAAGCATTTCTTATAGAAACAATTGTATTTGGCACAAATCATTCATTCAAATGGTAGTCTTTGTTTTTCTAATTTTGGTATCGATTTCCATGTTTTTGTAATGATTATAGATTTATTTTATGATGATGACTTACAGCTGTAGAATCAAAAACATTGCTTTTTTTTGAGTAATTTTGATTTATTTACAGGATTTTCACTTACAATGTTTACAACATTTCAGTTTACATATTAAAATATACTTACACTATACTTACGTTACATACTTTTTACACGATGTTTAAACTACATTAACTTGCACTACTTACAATACATATATTATACAATACAATTACAGTTGATCTATTTACAACATTATTATTTGCACGCTAATTGTCGAGTCACTAATACTAATAGGGTGTTAATTTACTAAAGTTTAATAGATTATTAAATAAAAAGACAGCGAAAAAAAAAAATGCAATACAACTTTATAAAGACAGAAAAAAATTCCATTTGTTCCTGAATTCCTTCTCCTTATTACAAGTGACTGCAATATATTTTTCTAAATACATTTTGTCGCGTACGAGTGAAACAAAGTCATCGAATTATACTTTATGGTATTCAAAACGTTAACATATAAGAAATATTTTCCCAAAATAATGAGATGGTTGAGGGCTAAACAGTAGGTGTTGGGGCGAAAAATTCCAAACATAACCTCCAGTTCTGACAGTAACAGTTTCGTATTACTCGAGGTTGAGTACCACTCCTGAAATTTATTCCAAAAAGAACTTGCATGCTTGCAGTTTATAAACAGATGCCACAGGGTCTGACACTCAGAAGGGAAAAAAAGGACAGGAGGGCGAAGCAATTTTTTTCATTTTGTGTAACAAATTGTTCGTTGGTAAAATTCGGTGAATGATTTTGTATTGAAACATTGCCAATTTTATTTCTTTCGTGGCTTTGAATGGTAAGAGGTAGACTTTATTCAAGTCACTTTTCTCAACGCCAGATGCTAAAAGTTTTTTCTCAAAAGTTGGTGGTTAAGGTTAAGCAGGATACTGTATATTGCCTTGCATGACAGTGAACAGATTGAGGTGGAAGGTGTATCTGGGTCTTTGGAACTTTCTTGCAATAGTTTCTTCCAATTTTGTGAAATGGAAGAAAGAATGCTATAATATTGCAAAAAGTTACATTTTACATTAAATTTATTACGAAAAGAATCAAAAGAAAGGAAGTGATCCTCGCAGAAGTCAAATAGGTCCGAGATTTGTTTTATTCTCGCTTGGTACCAATGAGGAAAGAATACCATTTTCTTATTCACAGTTAAAAATCGATTATTCCAGATTGGCTGTGAGAGAACCTCATTTTTATTTTTAGGTGTGGTTGTTGCGATGTCCTGCCAGTAAGAAATGATTTGTTTGTAGAAAGCAGGCAGATGGTTGTTTAGGTCAAGTAGATTATAATCATAGTTGCATTTAAACAGTTCTGAACCGCCGACATCGGCTAGGAGCGATTTTGGTATGTAT
>OZ026596.1:39047942-39060442 GCA_964020085.1 Micromussa lordhowensis | reverse complement strand
CTGTGGGTTCTACAGTTATGCGACGAAGCCTCAGCAGAATCCAAGGCTACTTCAAAGAAACTGTGCCATCGTATTCTGGGGACAAATTTAAAAGTCACTTTTGGCTGACTCGTAACACCTGTGAGTTGCTCACGCGAGATATTGTTGCCTCTGGTTACATTAATGTGGGTTTAAACCGGTTCGGAAGGACCCCAATTCCACCAGAGAAACAAATTTTGATTTATTTGTGGATGCTGGCTAATGGTAGCGAGACTTCAAGACAAGTTGCCGATCGCTTCGCTTAGTTGCGGTAGAGTGCTGCGAAAAGTTAATACTGCCATCCTGTCAATTCTTCCACGCTATCTCAAGTGGCCTAATGGTGAGAATATCTTTTTTTCTCCATGTTTTTGTTAGTCATGATAAAGCTGTAAACAAACCCGTGTTTGTTTGTTTTTTTCTGCTGTTGGTCTGTTTTCGAAATCAGTAATAACTAAAACATGTCATAATTTAATCAGTGTTGCTTGAGTAATTAAAAAATAAAATTATATTACATATTTTTTTCTTCAATATTTAAAGGAATTACGTGTGTATATGGAAATTATTTAAAGCTTTATTTAATGTTCATTTTGGGGTATTTTGCAGCCGCCGAAATGAGAGAAATCTCACAGAGTTTTGAAGATGGAGGAATGCCTGGAACAATTGGTAGGTGTTATTGGTGAAAACTTGGAAAGTGCCTTCAGTAATTGCTCTCCAATGTATGACATTTTTTATCTCTTTACCATGGAGATGGGTCAGTGTAGGCAGAAGCCAATTACTATGTCCTCGTGAATTAAGGTTACTTCCACCCTTCGCGGGTGCCCTTCGGACAGATGGGAAGACAGACACATTAGTCTTGTTAGTATACTGCTATAAAATACATTTATTGGTGACAAAAATGTCTAGCCCTGCGAGCAGAGCCTCTTTACTTTTTACTGCGGCTGAGAATTGGGAAGAAAAATTTAAGTTTATTGGGAGAAAGGCTCTGCTCACAGGGTGATGATTCGCTATTTAAGAGCGAATGGACAGAAAAATAGAGCAAACCGTGGCCACAGTTTAAAACCTAACCCACCCTCATTTTCAGTTCATAACAAGGTTTTGAGGAGTTTATAACACTCCTGGTGTAAAAAATTTAAAAATGCGGCCGAGTTAGTTTGGGAAATATTTGAGATTTTCGATTTCAACGGTCCGTGGGCCTAAAATTAGACGCCGAACATGGCAAAATAGCCCACTGACAGAATTAAGCTGACTTTCATAAACGAGTGAATATAATGGCAATCTTCCACTCAAATTTCACAGAACAGATATCTAGCAACTTCAAAACCGCACATTTTTCAATTTCGACAAGAAAATATCACCAAATGAGCACAATTCTGATACGTAATTTGCATAATGCTTATGAATACAACAATTTACCGTTAAAACCAAAATTGAATTTTTTATATGGGGGAATCCTCCAAATTACCCCAAATTCCGGTTAGTACCCAAAGAGAGATAGTACTTGAACGTTATCTGAAAATCAGTCTGGTGTTCTTGCAAACGCCTTAAAAATAGATTGATTATTTTGAGGTTATTTTGTCTCAGACTGCTGCTAATTGACTCTGGGGTCAATCGACAAGTGCAAGTCACGCTAGTTTTACACATCAATTTAAGCTCAACTGAAGTAAAATACTGACGAGATTATTTTTATATGTACCTGTTTTAATGAAATTCAAGCAATCGTCAAAAGGAGAGGCCGTTCAATGTGTGATTTCAGTTCTTGAGATGTTGTAGATTGGAGCATCATGACTGCAAGCGGACCTGAGGGTAAGTCTGTTTTCCCGTGACTGTGTAATCAGAATAACATCAGGAAATAATTCTTGCTTGAGTATTGATTCTTAAATAAATAGACTTTACAATCCCTTACCCATGTTAAAATATTCTAGCGCAATTTGGTTCCTTTCTGAACGGTGACTGTGAGTAAACCCTTTGGAGTAAACAAACCGGAAAAGTAGGGAACCTCTGATTGCGTGACCAGCCAATTTAAAGATTTTAAAGATTAGGGCATGGGAAACCAAAGCACTGGTGGCCTGGCAATTTCATTTTGCCCTGTTTTCCTATTTCAAAAGTCAGTGTTAACTACAATGGTTAGCAAATATACTGTCGAACTTTTAAAAATGGTACAGTAATATTCATAATATTTTATGTACTATGAATGTTCAGAAGATAATTTGCACGACGCACGAAGACAAATTAGTAAATTAAATTTTCATGTTAAAGGCGGCTTCAAAGCATGAACTATTTATGGTCTGGTGAGAATATGGAGTGCAGAAAAAAGTATAGCATAGAAAATCGCCATTTCCCATTAAACATCGCAAACTAAACGTGACAGATTTCTACTTTTTCACCCCAAAAGCTTTTTTCGTTTTTAAGTCTAATCTTTGAAATCTATATGCAATGCATCCCCTGCTAACAACCAAAGATTTAATCTTTTGTAAAAGCCATATAAAATTGTACGGTCTAGACTTCTTGTCCTACATTTAAAACAGCGCTCAACAAAAACTGAGTGTATGAACTCAAAGGGTGTCAGTAAAACGTGGGGCCAGGGCCGGGGCCGGGGCCGGGGCCGGGGCCGGGGCCGGGGCCAATTTTGTTTTCTCTTTTGTTATTTCCTTTTTTCGGTTTTTTAACCGCAACGCAGATTTCTCGATTTTCATCAGCAGTGAATCCTTAATAACTATATCTTCGAATTGGCATATATAAAACAAGAGAATGAAATGCGGTGGAGGTCATACCGCAAGTAATCCGTGGGACAGTTCGTCAAACAGTCGAATATAGATGCTGCACAAATCTCATTTCCAGGCCAGCGCCGATTTCTTTATTACAGAAAGCGACACGACAAAGACCAAAATCTTTGAGACAGTTCAATGCGAGTACATAACGTGCAAATCAACTGGTCAAGGCTAACGCGGGCTTCTGTGGTCACTGGATGTCATTACCGTAACCATTACCTTTTGTTTCATGTGGTGTTCTGTGGCCGTTGCATGGGATAACAAATTGACAGGTAGGTCAGTCTGTTGAGAGGCCAGGGAGATTACAGTTCATGATTACACGACAATGCAGTATTGTATATCTAATAATATTCAACCCAGGGCAGAACAGAATAAACGTTGTTAAAAGCATCAGGACTGATCTTACAACTGTAGTCATTTATTTCTTAGAAACACAACTTTACACTGGCAGTGCTTCACATTAAAGATAAACTTTAAACTAGCTGGCGAGATATAACTTTCAGCGCAAGAGCAGTTACCTCATGTCATCGCGATTGTTCACAGTCGTAAATACTATCGATCGTATAGTTCGACGTCTGAAACAAAGTAGTGCCACGTATTTCACCCCCACTCACAAGCAATCCCTGTCGGGTTACACGAAAGTGGCACTACTTGGTTTCAGACGTCGAACTATAAACAAACTCAATTCATAAATAATTTGAAAACATTTCTTTCGATTGTCTGCAATCAGCACAATCGCTGGTTTACGTTTTGGTTTACAATAATGTTACATTCGACGTCTACAAACCAACTGTTGTTCGACTCGAGGCCATTGTTAATACCGGTAAAAGGCAAATTTATATGCAGTGTCATTTAACCTAAAGACCAAGTGAGCATATAATTTCTCCAAACCACTATGTTTAGAAGTTTGTTAGAGTACCCTATCTTTATGTTAGAAATGACAAATTTAGACAAGTTGCAGTTATTTAGTCATAGGCGGCACTGCAAAGTTAATGGACTTCTAAAACCACAAGATACTTTTCTAGTATAACGAAATTCAAGAGTTCATTACGAACACACACCACTTACTGAGAACATTTTAATTCGCAAGGGGCACCATCACTAGGATTTTGCTGTCTCCAGCAGAAGTTAAGTCAACACTGTGCTAAAATCATCCAATTCTATCCTCCTCGTACATAATGACAATGTAGCTAATTAGTGCTTGATAACAGACTAAATCATATTCTTCTGAGTTGCCATTTGATGCGAAGATGAGTGTTAGCTTTTAAACGTAATATGATAATAGTGTAGCAGTGCCCATTTATTAAATCAAAATGGTGTAAATGCATTCAACACAATTATAACTAGGATATTATTCCTTAAATGTGATGCGTACTTTTCTAGTTCAACAACAACACCCACTGGCGATACAGGACAAACAGCCTAATGCATTATTGTACTAACCATTTGAACTTACAAAGAACGCAACCCTAAGTCACTTAATACCCCTCTTTTACTCTTCAATATAACATGCCAAGTTATAATCAGCCATCACCTCGAGTCTTTCCTTGTCCTTACTAAGCACATAATGTTATTTTGAGAGCACATTGTACCTTAATCAGTCAGGCCTGTAACCCTTCGTAATTTTTAATCTTGTTTCCAACATTAGAGATCAGCTACATGACTGGAATGTCAAGGCTTCTTTATGGATTAATCCCAGTGGATTGCACCCTTGGTATGTGACACACAAACCAGTAAACTCTAAACCTTGGAAATACTTCATAGCCCGCAGTAAGACATAATGGGAAATTTCAGCTTTGTAATCAACAAGTCATGAAACACATGTTAGATCTCAAAAGCACAGAACTCAAAAACATTGAAAGGCTGCACGACAACGTTTGCCATCTAGGCAAATAAACATTAACTTACAGATTTTTGCATGTCCAATCTCAGCTTATTACTCTATTCCTTATTTTTTTCATCTTTTTTTAATTTGAGGTTATCTAGATGATAAAATGCTGTGGGCAAGTCATTTTATGGGATCTCATTGTACACTGTGTTTGTCTTCTCCACAGTCTTGTTTTCTATTCCACCTTTTTCTGGTCTAGTTGTAAAACTGCATAACAAGGCCTCCTTCATGAACTAACTGTAGTTGGTCAGTAGATAGTTGAAGGAAAAGACTGTTGGTGATGAAAACAACTTTACTGAACAAAGGGTTTTTTCGTTCGACATGTTTGCTATCTAGATGATAGTATGTTGCAGAGAAGTCATTGCTCAGAAGTAGGTTACCCATAGTGTCCTTACCTCTTACCCGTCTGTCAACATGCTTAATGATAATATTGTGTGGGGCTTTCCTATATTTGTCAACAAAATGCCTTCCACATCCATAACATCTTTGAACATTGCAAGGTAATAGTTTTAACTTGTATTGATGCGGTGACATGCCTGAATGCCACTGAAATGCCATGATACTTTGTGCTCCACTGAGTGGGTTTAGTGGGAAAATCTGGGGAGCAGTACCTGGTAAAGACTGTTGAACCATAACATTATTATTTCCTGTTTGTAGGGCCGAAATGCCAACATCAACCGTAGGACATTGGTCTTGATTCTTGAAGGAACTTCCACTGACTGTATCATCATAGATCCTCTGATGTTTTGGACCCAGACTCAAGCGTGCAAACATGTTAGTGGGGTTGCTTGAAGTTTGTGCACCCAGATTCACGGGCGTATTTGCGAGACCAGGTTTGCTTGAAGACTGTGGACCCAGAATTGAGGGAAACACTGCATTACCAGGATTGCTTGAAAACTGAGGACTCGGACTCTGGGGCGTGTTTGCATGACCAGAATTGCTTGCGAGTGTTGAACCCACACAGTCACTAGGATTGCTTAAAGATTGGCCCACACTCAAGGGCATGAGTGCACAGTCAGGGTTCCTTGAAGATGGATAAAGAGGAGAGTGACTGAGCTGTCTTTTGGGTGGCGAAGTGAGTTTTCCTTTTTTGACTGGTTGTCTTCCACCTTTTCTACCACGACCAGCAGGCATTCCATGATTTGCAAGATTAGAAATATTAATGGAGTCTCCACCTTTCCTCCGTCTCCGGCATTTTAACCACTTTACATATGACGGGAACACATCAAAGAACTGAGCATAAACAAGCGAGTGCGAGCATATGCTCATGCTCATGTACTGCACACATGCGCAACTAGTTCATCCAGAGGCTTGCTGGTGGACAAGTCTTGGGGTTTGTGGACAAGACTGACTTGGTACAATCAAGGTGCTTTGTGAGCCTCGTGCAACCACAAGATTACTCTTGTCTTGTAACAGGTTCTCTGCTTTATCAGATATTCCTTGTAAAACATCACTCAGAATCCAGTCTATTCCCTCTTGGAAAAGTTTGTTCTCGAACAAGGAATGCTGATGCCTCACCAGGCTTGTGGTCAAACTCTTCTTCACATTACTCTCTGACAACGAAATGGAATGGACCTTTGCAATGGCAGTTTCACGTTGCTTGGGAGTCATCTTAACCCATTTGTCCTCAGAAATAAGTATCTCGTTGTAATCACCAGACATCTCATACGGTCCACGATTAGTAACCGCAAGCTCGATGTCAACGGTTTGCCTTTGAACCAATTTCTCAAGAGTTTTGTAAAATACATATTCATCTACCTTCTTGCTTCCTGTATCCTCCTGTACAAAACTCTGAACCAGATGGTTGCTACTTTCAGACTGGTTTGTATAAAATTTACCTGGAGGATCACCAAGACCAGCTTGTCTTCTTACTGGTGCAATAGCTTTCTCAACTAGAACTTTTGCTTTGTTTTCCTTACACCATTCATAGGCTTGAAGACTGGCAGGGTACCTAGTTGCCCACTCCTCTCTCATTCTTTCACACATTTCTTTGAACTGTGCCTCTGTTACTGCATCAATGAGTCCTTTCTGCTCAACTCCATCGCATATGTTTCCAAACACATCATTTGACATCTGCTGTTGAATGGTTTCTGACACACCTAACCTTTTGAAGTGCATTTTGAAGGTTTGTCTAAGGTGTCTCATACATAGGACATGGACAGCTGAATCAAAGTTGCTCTCAAATGCATCTATTAGAGCTTTCTCATCATCCGTACCAAAAGCGAGAAGATTCTTAAGAGATGGTTCAAGCGTTCTCATAGTGCTGCACAACTGACTATAGGACTCCCTTGTTTTCCTACTGTGTATCATAACTGGACCCAGTAGGCAAGGGTTACTTCCATCCCTGCGATTCTTTAGAATTAGGTGTTTGCATGTGACAATTGTCACATTGTACGGCCCAAGATTGAAGGTTGGATCAACTGTTAAAGGGCTGTACTGAAAAGGGTCACAGCAAAAACTTGCAATGTCATGTAACTGCCTATTTGTTGCAAATACACAACAAGGCTCTGGTGCAAGTTTTACAGTCCTGATAAAGGTAGCATTGTCTCCCTGTCTTTTGCATTCTAAAAGTAAATTATACCACAGGTTTTTAAAAGCCCTAGAAGGTGTGGCTAATGCATGAGAAATGTTTTTATCTGTACTGTTTGAGTAATCTCGCAGCTTTGAACCCTGTTCCCTGCTTTTGGGTATGGACCCCACACTACGTATGTTACACAACTTATTGTCACCTTCTAACTGTGGTACTTTGTGAAATGTTTCCTTTGGTCTACACAAACATGATACCTCTACAAGCTCTTTTTTAGTACTTTCTAATGTTCTAACAAAACCTCTCGATGATGTTTTGCAGTTTCCATGTGGTGGCACATCAATTACATGTTCCTCCCTGGTGAAGGCATACTGTACAAGGCAGAACAGATGTAATGTACCTTCAGGTTCTGAGGAAGATAAAATAGTAGTTGCATTAAGCAACAACTTGCAATTTAACTTGTCTCCCACTGCTTAACTAAGTAGCTTCTTCTCTTGGTTATGTGCCCACAAGTCTAGTAACAATTTTATCATGGAAATCTCTTCAATACTGAGCTGACAATTAGGAGGATGGATCACAATCACCTGTACCCAGTGCAAAACGTTTACACACACATTTCAAATCCAGCATCAACAACACAAAAGAAGAGCAAGCAACTTTTAAGAACTAATCTCCATTATGTGTGAGAGTATGATCATTTGCAACTTGACACAAACTGGAATTGGGGTGGGTTGGGAGTTCAGAGGAGAATGGAAGTTGATACCTGGTATAGTAATGCAAGTAGTTCACTGATTTGAGCATCCAAAGAGTTTCCAGAGGGCCATATGTTTGTTTCCTGTTAGACTTTCCCATACTTCTGACCCACGGAATAACTTTAATCGGTATACACTAAACCACTAGTGGATAGTGATTTTCACATATTCTGATTGGTTACTCAAAGTTGTTATAGTGTTAACTATTCTAAGCTGATGCAGCAAAAGTCACATTTTCTACCCAAAAGTAAGAAATAAAAGACTTTTTCCAGGCTTCTTATTCAATTTTTGCAGATATTTTATCCTATTGCTTTGGTATATACTAAAAACAATTATTCCCTGTGTCTGTGGTTAGTAGTGGTTATTCTCCTCACCCCTTCACGGCCCTTTAACTATCCACCACTAGCCATCTCCATAACAGGGAATAATTGTTCATCATTTGCTATAATACTGAGGTCCATATTTACTACCTTTCCCTTTATCAACATGTTATATTGCATACCACACTGTAAAGGTTAATCACAAGACAATTGACCATAATACTTACTTATTACTGTGTCAATTCTCTTACGGAAGTCTTTGCACAGCTGATAGTATTCTCATCTCAAAGCATATTCAGGACCCTTAGATTCTTTGCCTGCAGTGACTGGTTTGGGCAAATTGTAACCATCTACATCTTCAATAGAGAAACCAAACTTTTTGTGGGAATTGTTCTTCCAAGACCCTAGATCATTACATTTGACATCTGCAATATCCTTCAGTTTGCTGAGATCCACAATGAATGTGCAGTTATGTTGAACTCTTAATGGCTGTGCTGTGCATATCTTGCTTCTGTCTACATAATCCTGACAATTCAGCAACAATTCCATTGTTTCTCTTGGTGTTAGCACTGCTGTCTCCCTAGTATAGACTGGTGTTTGCAGATCATCATTGTACAAGTCTTGTCTAAATGGTTTTACAGTTGAAAGGTTTTTCTCTGAATTCTCTTCGTTCTTGGAGGAGTTAACTGTTACATCCTATCAATTCCTTCTTTGTGGGGATTTTAACTTCCACGTTGATGACAATGGAAACGCAAACGCCAAACAATTCCACGATCTTCTTTTTTCTGCTGATCTGAAACAGCATGTTAATGGCCCTACCCATCGCTTGGGTCATACTTTGGATCTTCTGATCACTCGTGAGATGGATACTTTAATTTCTCATACAAGAATTTTACCTGATCCTCTCTCTGACCATCAAGTGGTTGCGTGCTTCATAAATTTACCGCGGCCTCCTGCCACTCGTATAACTGTTACGCGTCGCATGACCAGAGACATTGATCTCGATGCTTTTCAGAAGGACATTTGCTCTGGCTTCTCTAAGGTTTCAGCTGATGACTTGGACGGCGTGATAACTGTGTTTGATGACACACTGCGCCTTCTACTTAACAAGTATGCCCCAGAACAAACAAGGAATATTACCCTAAGGCCACACGCGCCCTGGTTCTCTGATGAGCTTCGTGAATTAAAACGTGTCAAAAGGCGCTGTGAAAGGAAATTTCAATCCACCAAGTTATCAATTGACAAGCAAATTTACTATCAAGCCTGCCGCAATTATAATCGCTTGTTAGAGGTTTCGAAATCTAAGTACTTGAAGGACAAATTTAGTTCGTCTGACATGAAGCAACTATTCAAGCTTGTCGATGGCATGTTCAGCGTAAAGTCCGCTCCAATTTTACCGACACATGATTCTCTTGAACACTTGGTGGAAAGTTTCAGCGACTTCTTCGAATCTAAAATCAACAATATCAGATGTTCTCTTTCTCAACAAATATTCTCTTGGCCTAAATGTGGGACTAATGCATCTTGCTCTACCTCTTTCAGCCAGTTTGATTGCGTCTCTACTAATGGTCTTAAGACTATCATTCAGTCATCAAAAAGTAAAAGTTGTGCTCTCGATCCAATACCTACTTGGTTGTTAAAGGACTGTATTGATGTTCTGTTACCTATTCTAACTGATATCATGAATGCGTCTTTGGATCAAGGCATTTTTCCCTCTCTTTTCAAGAAGTCATTGGTTTACCCTTTGATCAAAAAGGATAACCTTGACGCCGACGTTTTTGTCAACTATCGGCCCATTTCCAACTTATCGTTTCTCTCTAAGACGTTAGAGAGAATAGTGGCTTCCCAGATTGAGGGTTATCTCACTACCAATGGCCTATTTGCTAAAATGCAATCAGCGTACAGAAAGCATCACAGTACTGAAACTGCCCTTCTGCGAGTTGTTAATGATATACATCAGGCCATCGACAATAAATGCGAAGCTGTTCTAGTGTTATTAGATCTGTCTGCGGCTTTTGACACGATTGACCACGCTATTCTTCTCGATAGGCTTCGGGATCGCTATGGCTTTTCTGGAACGGTTCTTCGTTGGGTGGAATCATACCTCAAGGATCGTCCTCAATGCATTGTCCTTGACAAGATTCTTTCTCGACCAAGATATTTATCTTGTGGTGTCCCTCAAGGGTCTGTCCTGGGTCCACTGTTATTCTCGCTGTATATCGCCCCTCTTGAAGACATCATCTCTGCACACGGACTCGACGCAATGATGTATGCTGATGACACCCAGCTCTACATTTTCATGCGTAAAGGGAACCGCGTTGTTGCCTTAGAAAATCTCAGTCTGTGTCTGGATGATATTATGAGTTGGAATTCATGCAATATGCTTAAATGTAATCCGTCAAAGACTGAAATTATCCATTTTTCTTCCCGTTTTTCACCTTCTGAACCGATTGCTTCGATTAAAGTCGGCCATCACAACGTTCAGCCTATCAGTGTTATCAAAAACCTCGGAGTCACGCTTGATTCACACCTTACTTTTGTTCCTCATGTCAACAACATCTGTCGCGCTCTTTCGCGTTCGTTTCATTCCATTGGCAGAATCAGAAAATATCTTTCGCAAGCAGATACTGAGCGCATCGTCCATGCCTTCGTTTTATCAAAATTGGATTATTGTAATAGTTTGCTTTATGGTTTGCCCTCTCGTGAAATTGAGAAACTTCAGAGATTGCAGAACACCGCGGCAAGATTAACTGTGTGCATGAAGAAGACCGACCATATTACTCCTGTTCTTAAAAAGTTGCACTGGCTTCCTGTTAAGAACAGAATAACTTTTAAGTTACTATTGCTTACGTACAAATCTCTTAATGGCCTTGCCCCGGTGTATATTAATGAACTGTTGTATCATTACACTCCCTGCCGTTCTCTTCGTTCCAGCGACTCCAACTTCCTTGCTATTCCGAAGACTACTACAATTACCTACGGAGATAGATCTTTTGCGGCAATCGCTCCAAAGTTATGGAACCAGCTACCACTTGCCATTAGACATAGCGACAGTGTTGATAGTTTTAAAAGGGCGTTGAAAACGTACCTGTTTCGTGAGAGCTCTCTTTTTTGAATTCTAAAAAGCATCGAGACATTTTATATGTAGAATGCGTTTTTTAAGAACTTTATTATTATTATTATTATTATTATTAGATATAATAAATTCAAATGGAACATGTCTTCATGGAACTTTAAAGTGTGTAAAAATATAAGCCCAGGGCTTGTTATCAGAATTTTATAGGATGGTATATAGCATAATATTAACTGTTGCTTTTAAATACTGAATAGCTACCTTGAAACAGATGGTTTAAACTTTTTCTCTGGACTTTCAAGACTTTCCAATTTTTTTGTTAGTTTATCCACCTATTAGACCAAAGAGAAAAGTGAACATTTTCTGTGATGTCAAAAAATGTGCATGTGTCTGATGCTTATGGCACAACATTATTAAACATGTTCAATCTGAATATAAAGCAATTGAATTACACTATACATTTTTCAAAAAAACTTACTGAGACTTTCCTTTCATCGATCTCATCACTGACAGATCTGCAGAAAGATATTGCAATTGAGGATGCTCAGTAAATTACCCTGAAGCCCTTGCAACTAACCCTATACATCATTCAGAATTATAATGTTTTATTATAAAGATAGTAAAGATAAATGATAATGGAAAATTAAATCCCCCAAAAGCTTAAAGGTTGATGCATTATGTTCAGTTTTATGAAATATCTTATGTTGGGAGGGTTGAGTGCAATACTCTAATACAAATATGATGCGGGGCTGCATCTTCAAGATTGTTTTTTTAGTAAGAGGAGCAGGTGGAATTTGACTGGGCAAAGCAAGAAATACTGCCTTAAAAAAAAATTGGCTACCCTACCCCTCTCCTGAAGGTATGAGACCCTCACCCTCATTTAAGGACCACAAAAGATATAAGATACCTAGCCCTGTTTAGGACATATTTTGACCTTGGTCAAGACAGACTTGCTTGAAATTATGTACCTTATATACCCCGTCCAGTGCCACATCCATGTGTAGGCCACATAAAGATTCACCCCTCCCCCGAACAGAGGCGCTAGCGCCCAACAACTAGTTTTACGAGCTCCCCGAATTAATGTAAAGAAATACAACCCTAAACATTTTATCTAGAAAAATACAGGCATATATACTGATGTCCAAGCGTAACTA
>OZ026596.1:39007942-39040442 GCA_964020085.1 Micromussa lordhowensis | reverse complement strand
GCAGTACAACCTCATTGAAATTTATAAATCGCTACTCGCGTTCTAAGGTCAAATCGGGGATATATAAATGGCAAATTCGCAAAAATGTTATTTATAAATTGCAAATGTGATATATAACTGACAAAAGTGTGATTTATAAATCGCAAATGTTATATATAAATCGCAAAAGTGTGATTTATAGATCGCAAATGTTATATATAAATCGCAAAAGTGATTTATAAATCGCAAATGTGATATATAAATCGCAAAAGTGTGATTTATAAATCGCAAATGTTATATATAAATCGCAAATGTTATATATAAATCGCAAAAGTGTGATTTATAAATCGCAAATGTTATATATAAATCGCAAAAGTGTGATTTATAAATCGCAAATGTTATATATAAATCGCAAAAGTGTGATTTATAAATCGCAAATGTTATATATAAATCACAAAAACGCGATTTCTAAATAGCAATTGTGCGATTTACAAATCGCAAATCAGAAAACTTGTTTGCGGGCTCATATCTGCACAGTGGCATTTGAAAACAAAGAAGACCTGTACTTTTGGCGGGAATTTCAGGCGAGTGAGGATAAGCAAGGTAAATGGCGGAGACAGAATCGCTTGCACGACGGCTTTCCACGGCTGTCTCCCGTGCAATAAGTGAGGCCTTAGCTAGCCAAACTATTTCGGTAAGTATTTGGATATCCGTTTCCATTATTGTTTTTCTCCTTTTGTTCGAGTTACGTTGAATGAATTGGCAGTATGATTCGCGTGTCTCAGTACAAACGACGAATTGATTGTTTTCTTTAGAGTGGTTCTGGTTCCCCCGGTATTGGTCAAGGGTCAGATACACCTCCAAATCCGGTATTTATGCCTTTTTCAATCCCATTTTAACTATGCTGTTTATTTGGTCTATTTTTCTACTTTCTTTTGATTTACTCTCGCGTCGCGTTACATGAGAGGCGAAGTACCGACATCTGCGCGCGAACCACGCGAGAATTTGACGTGGGAGGAAGTCACGCGCATCACGGTAAATTTTATCAGACACGGATTCATTCACAGAACGTCAGGCCTTATTAACTTGCTCATCAAAACCAATACCCCAGTCATTTGTATTATCTTTACTTTTCTTTTAGAACACTGTTGCCAATCACACATTTTTAACTTTGCCGACGGTTCCAGCTCAGGTATATGTCATTACAAAATTGCTGAAACGTTTATTTATTTTGCGTAATCTAAATTGCCCCTTCTTTTCGGTATCGACATTATTGATAAGTCTCTTGATTGTTTGCTGAGAAACGGATCAATGATATGTTAACGAGGATTTAGCTTACCGAGGTTCGTTTTATCGAGTTTCTGTTCTATACAGTCATTTTTCTGTAACTTTGAGAGGCCTGAAGAATATTTAACAATTAGACCCGTACCCCGAGCGGGCTATGGGTCAATAGCCCATGAGGCAAAGCCGAATGGGCTATTGACCCGTGGCCCTTGAGGGCGAAGGGTCTAATTGTTTTAATAATAAGGCAATAATAAAGTTAGCAAATGCAAGTTGAAGAAATATTTATTTGGGGGAAAAAAACGAAAGAAAAAACGGCGAATTTAGCTACTCGATGACTATTACTATTAGTCCCCTAGTAGCGTAGCCAATCAAAATGCAGGATTTGCATTAGTCCACTAGTTGGGTGATACTAACTTCGGTTAGACCGAGGAGTTCTAGAGTTTCGTCAAATTGATCTGAGGTTCCACTGTAGATCTCTGTAATACGGTTTTTGTATGAGTTAATAATAGTTTTCCATGATAGGTGCTGGCATCCCGTTTCCCTCTGCCCTCTGTTGCTTCCAGGGCTACGGTTCAGCCCCCCGCATCCAAACGGCGAAGGATAGCCCCAGCACAAAAAAAGATTCACTCAAAGACTGTGATCTGTCTGCCCCCTCGAAAGACGAACGCAGACTCTATCACCATTCCTAGAGGGGAATCACGGGCTGCATTGCAGGAGGCTGGGCTGGTGCGTAAAGTCAGCATTGATTCTACCTGGAATGCAGACGACATCCGTAGGGGGATAACCACCCTCTTTGGAACCAGTTTTGGTGTTCTTAAGAAGGAACTTCTTCCCTATGAGTACCTCACGTAAGTCAAGGGCTATCAGTTACACCATAACTTGGTGTTGATGTACCTTTCAGTATCAATGACAAGCGATCGGTCCCCGGTATATCTGATGTGTATTGCGTTTGATAAGTTGCAACTTTTGATTCATTTCACTTTACTTTACTGATTATTCTAAAAATCGAGATAAAAGTAGATTTATGAAGTCTGTCATACACAGCACACACTCGTGCACATCCGGTCTATAGTTTATTAATAACTAAAGTGTAAAGCTCTTGGAAGGCGCACAAAAACTAAAATAAAGATCAATTTGCGCGATTTTGTGTTCCAAATATCTCACTCTAAACAAATTCAATAGGGCCCCGGTGTTATTTTTTTACGCACTTGTCATTTCTTGGCTGGACCAGTTAGGTTTTGAGTGTATTATAGTTACAGTCTTTCGACATAGTTACTTCCATTACATTCATTGATGAAGAGAACCGGACCTAATCGCGTGAGTCACTGATCGAGTAAACACTGAGTTTGTTTTCTTCGTAGCACATTGACTGGAACCAAGAAACTGTGCATACCCAGGACTTCGAGCTCTTTCGTCTGGGACGCAGCGCAAGTGCTCTCAATATGCTCCAGAGAGTGCCTCTATATAATGTCCAAGATGAATCCTTTAAGGCCTATTTTCAAGGATGATGAAACGGTACATAGCATACTTCTTTATTTTAGTTCCTTCCCCCCAAAATGCCAGAAATGAGTATACCCTTTACGTATGGAGCCGCTGCTTAAAGTCTTTACGATCTGACAGTTGATATGCCGCGAATTGTTTCCTTTGTTTATTGACATTCATTAATCGATTGCTCTCTTGCCTTTATTTCTAGGATGACGTCGACGATGACTTCGATGACAGTGTCCTCCTTCATTCTGTCTTTGAAGACATACCGGAAAATGACCAGCATGTAAAACGCCCCACAGACATGGGAAGGCAGGCACCAAGCAGTCCCTATCAGCTACAAGGCATTGATATATTTAGGTAATTGGTCATAATCAAGGTTGTGAGCTCTAGTTATTGGATCTTAAGTAAGAGTGGAAATACTTAATTAACGATTAAATGGGAATTAATGCAAATCATTCACTGTGGACTTCGGATTAAATAACGATTACTCACCAGCGAATATGATACTCACCAACAGTTAACCCCTTGTTGCAGGTGCGATTGACAAACTGCTATGTTTATTATTTAAACCGTCGCACCGAAAGGTGTTTATTTTTGGCGACGCTAAATTCCTCACATGTTAAATACGTCACAACATTCCCTTAATTTCACGTACTGAGTTGGTTTTGACTACCTTGTTTTTCCCGAAAACGTGGAAAATGGCGATTCCATTTCATCTTGAGCGTTGCGATGTGATCAGCCGTGGAGATCATGTTATGAGGTGCATTAGATCAATCACCCTCCATAGACAACCGAATGGAACATGGGATAACGCATCTGGATGTATATTTCTGATTGATAAGATAAAAATCTCAACACTCTGTTTCAATTTCATTCAACAGGTCTTATAATTCGCTTGTGGATGCAGAAATCGATGTGATAATTTCCGATGATGAAAACGATGAATTAGTGGATCTCTCTAAAAATGAAGAAACCTCCTCAATAGGGTAATTTGAAATATTTGGCTTTTGATTTTTTTACCCTAACCTCAGAAGTACCTTGATGGGTTTTAATAATGCTCTTTTGAACTTTTTACTTACAGTAACAATAAAGCATTGAGCAACGTACTACAGGAACTTCGCAGTCAATTGGACATCAACGAAACAATGTTCATCAATGTGCGAAGAGGGGCAATTTGGACTGACGCTTGCAGGCAAATGAGGCGTAAAAGATTCTCACCAGGGAGTACCATTTCCGTGAAATTTGCTGACAGCGAAGGAAACAGCGAAGGAGCGGTGGACATCGGTGGCCCTAAAAGAGAATTTTTGAGAATGGCTGTGAAGGCAGCTAATTTGGACTCGGGCATTTTTGTCGGGCCGGAAACATGCAGGTCACTATTTCGGAATTCTGTCGGTAAGTATTGATATCGCACTGTTTACATGGTATCTATACACGATCAGCCACTTAGCTCAATTTTTTTAGCTCATCCTGACTTGAGGCTTTCTAAATTATCCCTAGCTCGTGAGAACGACTCATACCGCCTTGTTGGTACTATGCTTGCTTGGTCTGTGGTGCATGGAGGGCCTGGTGGGAATTTTTTCAGTCCCACACTCTACAATTCAATTGTTTATGGTCCAGAAACAAACTGCCGCTTAGAAGATGTCCCTGATTCTCATTTAAAGCACAAAATCAGCCAGGTCAGTTTCGCAAGTCATCTTTCAGGAATTAATCTTTTACGCTATGCATAAATTCCCCCAAGTGTGCACGGCTAAGAGCTCAAAGATAATGGTTGGGTGAGAACTTACCGAAACTCGCCTTTCTGGCGGTATGTTGGTCAGTGATAACTGTCGTCGCAAATCCCTTAGTGAAACTACATAACTTGCGTCCAATCGTACTATATCTCCGGCTCAGTGTGGTCGGTTTTCACTAGCGTTATATAAAGTTATCATTTTTGTAAAAATATTTTCTATTGCACTTTTAATCCACCTTTCATTTATAACCGCGACGATTCCGCGTAATTCGCGAATGCACTGGCGCACTTAAGGCGCATTTACACGACATTCAATTTGGGCACGGGACGCCAAAATGTTGGCATGCAGGCCAATAGTTTTGGGCACTTGATTTACTCGGCAAAATATATTTAACCCGAAAAGTCAAGGAAAGTCCTCTTTTGTTTTTTTGCAGATAATAAATTCATCAACCATCGAGGAACTGAGAGGACATCTGAGCGATGGAGAAATAGAGAGCATCTTAGATGATGTAGGCGCCAGTGCCTTTCCATCAAAACTAGAAAAGAAAGAATGGTATGGGAAGGTAATATTGCGCCACATCCTGGTGGATTCTACAAGGTACCTCCTTGACGAACTAATGAAGGGCCTCCAAACTCTTTCTGTTCTGGACGCTATGAAGGCACATCCAGAGCAATTTCGCGATGTCTTCACCAACGAGAACATCGCTCCTCTAGATGCTCAAACGGTAGATTTGGTATTCCGGATTGACTACGTTGACCAGGGCTCCCATGCCCGACAAACGCAGGAGATGGCGATAGTCTTCTGGAGGGATTACCTCCAAGACTGTGAAAGTAAGCACGCAAACCATTACTAATTACACTCCGTACTGCATTTAATTGAAACACATATTACCAATATTTAGCATGAAGTAGGAACCCAGAAGATGTTGCTTTATACCCAAGTAGCCCAAAGTCACTGGAAGCGCTGTGAAACTAGAAAGAAGTGCCCTTGGTCGCTCTCACTACCCGTATAGGACCACAACCGTTTCCCAAGAGGACAATATCAAATTTTGGTATGACCCAAATTTTGGCGTTATGTTTTATTTTCAGGTAGGGAAGCCCAAGCGACTTTGGAGGATGTCATGATCTTCGCCACAGGGTCAAACGTTCCTCCAACTCTGGGGTTCGACACTATCCCCACTATATCTTTCGCGGATGGAGGTTTCCCAACAGCAAACACATGTGCGACAACTTTAAGGTTGCCCACCATTCACACAAGTTATGAGGATTTTAAAGAGAAGATGGATTATTCCATTTTGAACTCGCCTTGTTTTGGACAGGCATAATGTCACCTTCGAATTACTTTTCTTGGCCAATAGAATTATGAGGTCATAGTCTCTTGTCTTGTCTCTTGTCAATACTCCTAGTGGCAAAACTTCTGTCTGGGGTACATATAAGGTCAGCATGTTCTGCAATGAGGGCTAAACTTCAGGAAACGAATTGCAAATAACAAAAAAAACATCCTGGTATCAATTTTTTTCTCAAAATTTTCAACTTAAATAAATACGATTTCTATTTTTCCCTTGGTGAGTTTATTTTTCTTCCACAGAGCAAGTCTTCGGGTGCAACATAATTCTCCTTAGTTAAGAAATTCAAATGACGGCAAAGATGAAAATATATTACCAGTTCGACGTGAAGACTTCTCTCGGCTTTCCTGTTAGATATCCCTTTCTTCTACTAGCTTTTACTGGCTTTTGTTCTCAAAGTTGTAACAAAGTGTTCCACGTGAAGTCTGAGACGAATATTATTATATTTTGGGCGAATTTTTACCATAGATTTATGCTATAGATATGTGCCGCTGTGTGGCGTTTGGTTTTGGGGCAGTTTTAGTCTGGGCTAGGGCCGGCTGGGGTAGGAATCAGATCATCGTGAGGAGATAATTATCGGGAAGTGACAAGTGTAAAAATAATTTACCATAGAAACAGGATTCTTTACTCCAGGGTTCCATAGTGGAAATTGAAACTAGGAAGTGACTGTTTACTGAAGATATTCCTTTATTGGATGTATGTTGGACATCGATAGTGATAATGTTTCTGCATTCAAAATTGCACGTCTCGTGAAGGGTAGGGGTTTTTGGTGTCTACTCTAAAATACAGTAGCAAAATTAAGCTGATCATGTAGTACAGGGTAAGGGTTCTAGTGTCTCAGTGGCACAGCTATAACCAAAGATTTACTGAGTACAAATTACAAATTACAAAAAAATTCAAAAGTTAGTGATGTAATTAGCATTGTGGTCACGTTTTCTTCATTGCTGGGGCTTTTTATGGAGTTGTGGAATAAACTTTCCCATTTCTTAGTGTCCTACTGTCTACTCACATGCGCGCCGTTTTGCAGCTGGCTTGGAAACTGGTTGTGTTATTTTTAATTTCACGCGAGAAAAATCAACGGTACACACTGTTACTGTTATTTCTTTTTTTTTACATCAAAGGAAAACTCTGACTCTTTGACATATTGCTACCCTGCGAGCAGAGTCTCCTTCGATCTTCCTCTTCCCGATTTGTCTAGGAAGATTGAAGGAGTCTCTGCGCGCAGGGTAACATATTGCCGGCTGTGAAATCGTTACTTTGGGAAGTGACATGCATTTTTTTCGGTCAGTTTAGTTTTTTTCTAGGCCGCCCGCTAAGAAAGAAGCGGATGTTTTTAATAAAGAGGTCATCACAGTACATTTTAAAGCCATGCGAAGACACGAAGACACACTCGAAAGATTTGCTTTTCTACGTAAATTTTTCTTACTTTGCACAAGCTCGATATATAACGTACCGTAGCGTATAAAACGAAGTACGTGCACAGCAGCTATACGTAGAACAGTAAAGCGAGCGTGTCTACACAGGGTTCTTATATATAATTCAATTTTGCATTACTCCAGCCACAAATGCCACAGTGCGACGGTAGAGATCGACACCATCGGCAGATGAAAGGGCATCGACGACTCGTTGTAACTGCAAGAAAGAACCGTCATCAAGTGGATTGGGCATATCAGGAACTTGCACGTGAGGTAGTGATTGACTTGACATCAGGTCCGAGACGTTTACGCCGCGCCATGCTGCATCAGCTGCAGTGCCACCCTGAAAAGCTGTTAGGTGTAGGTTGACCCAAAATAACTGCGCTGGCGAATTGTATCCTTCAGTGGAGACATTGTGATTGTTGTGGTCATCGATAAATTCTGTCAACCTTTTGTTTATTCTTGGCAAATAGACATAGTGGAGACAGAACAAATCAGTATCGTTGAGAGGATCTAAGATACCTTGCCTCTCAAGTTCATAAAATTCCTCCTTGAAAACAGCAATTAACTGCTCATTTGTGGCTCGGTTGTGGCGTTTGATCCTCTGATTATGCACCGAACTCCTGACGACGACTGATCGGGCATTTTCTCCCCAGGCACTAACCATGTCATGCCATATGTCTACATTTTCCCCACCGTGATCGGTTCTTACTCTGAACGGGCGTCCATACTTACGAAATGCAGCTTGGTACAGGGAAAAGACAGTAGACGCTCTGTTGTTATTCGAAAACATGCCAAATACAACCAGCCGACTAAAGCCATCAACAGCATGATGCAGGACCATCCTCCAGCGAATTAGCTTATGGTTTCCGTCGATGTGCCATATATAATTTGGACATGGGACAGAATACACCCTCTGTCGAATGGGGGGCCTCCTTCTCGACCCTGCACCAACAGGATCAACCTGATGTATTGCGGAACGCAGACGTTCTCGCTGTACGTGAACCCCTTGAGCTCTTAGATGGCCTTGAACCATTATCTCTCCAGCTTGTGGATGATGCTCTTTCACAGTGTTCACGATGTCTCGAAGCTGATCATCAGATATATCGGAAAACGAGCTGTGGTTAATTCCAAATTCCCTCATGGCCTTGTATATCACCGGTCGTGTTACATCAAAGAAACTAGCTATTTCAGAGATGGGTACTTTCAAACGAAGTAGGTTTTCGAGAAGCTCTCGCGAGACATTTTTCCTGGGTCTGCCTGCCCTTCTCGTAATGCTATAAATAAACAAAGAAACAAATAAATATTTCATTTGATAGCTTACTACGGGCTTGGTGCAGTACATTGAGAAGACCCAGTCCAGATGACATTAGTCAGCAGTTTTAGCGAAGGGAAGTGGGAAAGGGTGTAATTGAGGTTGCAATCAGCAATTTGTGGACCCTTCATAGAGTTTGAATTTGTGACATTTCTTGGTACCCTGCTCCGGGTAGAAAACTTTGAAAAGAGCATTCCATTATCTGTACGATGCAAATGCCATTAAAAGTTTTGCTTGTAGACTGGTTGTAAGAAATCAAAGTGTGACCTGAATTCAGAGGCTGGCTTCCGATAATTGAAACACAAAAATTCAGAATCTTTATTGGGAGGTTAACAGTAGCCGGATGAAAATTGTTCAAGAGCATAGCCAAACAATAACCTTGTATTTCATTATTATAACAATTATGCCTTCTTACCTCGACTCTTCTCTATTCCAACCAGGATTTACTACCGAACTCGTCACACTTTCGTCCCAAATGATAAAAAAGCGAATTAAACATTATAAGCGTATTAGCCAAGCACAACGCTGCGGCCACAACAACGCCTTCTTTTTCTTGCACACGCTCCAATTTGCGTGCATCAGATGCTGCACAGAAATGCCAGACAATATTACAATTAACATAACAGTCCTACGAAAATACACTGATTGGTTAAAAATCATGTTTCTATAACTCGACGGAGACACAGAATCTACACGAGCTTTTGACCTAATGATGGCGCAAGCAAAGAGAATTGACATTTTGATAATCAAAGTTAGGCCTTTCAAAGAATAGAAGAATGGGGTTTTTCTTTTTAGAATATCTTTTTTTCGTTTTAGAGATGGTTACGTTTTTGTGAGTAAACTCAATCAAGAATATCTCTAGAAATATTAAAGTGGTGTTCTTCAAACTTGGCATCAGGACTGTACACCACAAAAATAAGCAGCAATCGTTTTTTAAATAGAAAGACAGTACATGTTTCCTACTTCTTTATTTTTTTAATAGTTGTAACATAGCGGTCTTGAGTTTGGCCGACTGTAGTATGATATTAAACAGACGTAATAGAACTCCGGCTTTGTCGCTTTGTTTTGATGCCCTCGCATCTATCTTCGGAAAAAGAAATGTTATAAAAAACATTAATCCCTATCATGTACTAACTGGCAAAGTAAGCCAAAGATCGACGACTGGGAAGAAGCGCGAAGGAAAAATGGAGTTACAGAGCGCGGAGGCATGTACTGACGTGCGTTTTGCCAAGTGACCCAAAACATTCTTCTTTCTCGCCAACGGAAACTGTTTCGTCTCCGAAAAAAAAAAACAGTCTACCTGTTTCGGTAGTAGATTGTAACCTTATCACAAAATTGCGACTGGTGCGAAAAAAGGCAACAATAACAACTGGCTTAAACTTCAAGGTTCAGACAGAAACTTATCACTTGCACTAGACAGTTTGAAACTTTGAGTACAGGACTCATAACAGCTTCAAGTTGTCTACCATCTTATCAGCAAATAACGTCTGTTGAGACAGGAAACGATTAACACTGAGGTCAGAGAGACGGCACCCGCTCTAAACCCAAAAAGAAACAATTTTACCGTTGGAGCTGTCTAATTTGCAACATTAGTCTAAACGAAACGTAGAAAATAACTCGTTTTCATCAACAAGTTAATAAAGCTCAAAGTTTCGTCAAAGAATCCTTGTATGGAAAGATTTACAATTGACTTCCTCCCACGTACAATTCTCGCGTGTCTCGCGCGCAGATGTCGATCCTTTACTTCTCACGTCGCGCGACCCAAATAAAAACATCATAGTTAAAATGGCATTGAAAAAGGTATAAATACCTGATTTGGTGGTGCATTTGACCCGTGAGGAAAACCGGCGAAGGAAACAGAACCACTCTAAAGATAGCAAACATTAGTCGTTACTGAGGTGCGAGGTCGACAAAAAGTAGAATGCTCCACTAAAAAACAATCATGGAAAAAAATATACACATCCTTACCGAAATAGTTTCGTTAGCTAAGGCCTCACTGATTGCATGGGAGGCAGCCGTGGAGAGCCGTCGTGCAAGCGATTCTGTCTGCGCCATTTACGACCTGGTCATTTACGTTGCTTATCCTCACTCGCCTGAAATAACCGCCAAAAGTACAGGTCTCCTTTGTTTTCAAATGCCACTGTGCAGATATGAGGCCGCAAACAAGTTTTCTGATTTGCGATATATAAATCCCACATTTGCCATTTATAAATCACACTTTTGCGATTTATATATAACATTTGCGATTTATAAATCACACTTTTGCGATTTATATATAACATTTGCGATTTATAAATCGCACTTTTGCGATTTATATATCACATTTGCGATTTATAAATCACACTTTTGCGATTTATATATCACATTTGCGATTTATAAATCACACTTTTGCGATTTATAACTCACACTTTTGCGATTTATATATAACATTTGCGATTTATAAATCACACTTTTGCGATTTATAAATCACACTTTTGTCAGTTATATATCACATTTGCAATTTATAAATAACATTTTTGCGAATTTGCGATTTATATATCCCCGATTTGACCTTAGAACGCGAGTAGCGATTTATAAATTTCAATGAGGTTGTACTGCGATTTGTAAATTGCATGAAATTACTTTTGCGATTTATAAAGCGCGATTCATTGTCTTTTGCGATTTGTAAATAGCAAAGCCAATTTCCTTTGCCATTTATAACGTTACTTGTTATATATAAATGACAAATGTATTCAAATTTGTGATTTACAAATAACAAGAGCAGTTAGCGTGCCATTTGTTAAATAACACAAAAAACTGACAAAAAACATCTAAATAATATTTTTACATTTCGCGCCCCATATCCGAGTTAGCGTCTTTTGACACATATAAATGGAAACTTGTGTTACCTTGGCGTAAACTTGCATTTTATAAATTGCAAGTAGATGAACTTTGCAATTTATAAATCGCAAGTGATGTATCTTTACGATTTATAAATCGCAAGTAACCTATCTTTACGATTTATAAATCGCAAGTGACGTATCTTTACTATTTATGAATCGCAAACGCGATTTATAAATCGCAAATGTTTAACATCTAAATCGCAGAAATGCGATTTATAAATGGCAAGTGCGTGATTTATAAATCGTAAATATGTCATTTATAAATCGCAAACATGCAATATCTAAATCGCAAATGTCGGGTTTGCGGGCTTGGCATGGCTCAGTGGTATTGCAAAACAAATCAGCCGCGTAATTTCGGCGGGAAGCTGAGAAATATGGCGGACAACTTAACGGGTTTAGATTCTCTGGCGAGAAGCTTGTCCATAGCCACATCCAGAGCCACCCACGACGAAACACAGCGTATCCTGGTTAGGAAATGTATTTTGTCAATTATTTTTTTGTTGAAGAAATGTGTGTTCTTTTGCCCGGGGTTTCCGCGTGACACTTTATACGATCACTGCTTTTACTACAACTACACCGCTACATCATTATTTTATGTTTCTGTATTTGTAAAGTGATTCTGCTGGTGCTGCTAACCAATTTGTAAGAGCAGCTGAAATTCTGGTATGTGAAGCTCCTAACTAATCGTGTAGTTGTATCGAAGAGAGAGATTTCTGTTTGTGTGGCAAGGTAAAATTAAGACGGGACTGGACTTCAAAAACATGGAGTGGACTTTGTATTTTGAATAAACAAATAAATAATTAATTAAATAAATAAAATAAGTAAGTGAGTAAGCAAGTAAGCAAGTCCGTCATTCCTTCAGTCAGTCAGCAGGTAAACAAATAAATAAATAAATAAATAAATAACTGATAGATGCACGGCCAGACAAATGGATGGAAAACGTATGGATTGATAATCAAACCAGGGATCAATTAATTCTCAGTAGAAATATGCCTCAGTTAAATTTTTATCACTTCTTCCTTCATCTAGGATGAAACTCCGGAAAGGTCTTTGTCAGTAAGAAGTAATGGGGAGTATTCCGAACAGACACCAGCAAGTTTGAGGTAGGGTTTACAGAGGTTTTGAAGAACAAAGCTGCAAGGTGTTGCCACTTTCATTAGGGTTAAGGGCTCATGCTAGACAACAATGAGCAGGTTAATATACTAATTTTTACCCACAGTTTCTTCCATGTACCAACTAACCACCTGTTAATAATGCAAACATTTGCACATTTTTTTAGTTTTGCAAGGAGATCTGGGAGACCCCCTAAAACGATCCCAAGAGACCTGCTGGAAAATCTTCTGCGTCTAAAAGTGCCTGTTTCTGAAATCGCTAGTTTCTTTGATGTATCCCGACTGGTGATCTATAAGGCCATAAGGGAATTTCAGTTGGATTACAGCAAGTTTTCAGACTTACCTGATGATCAACTGCAAGAGGTTGTAACTTCTATAAAAGAGAATCATCCACGCGCTGGAGAGGTAATGGTTCAAGGACATTTAAGAGCTCAGGGTGTTTATATACAGCGGAACCGTTTGCATTCTGCGATACATCAGATTGATCCGATTGATGCAGCAGAGCGAAGGAGACCCCCTATTTGACGAAGGGTGTATTCGGTGCCCTGCCCAAATTATATTTAGCACATAGATGGCAACCATAAACTCATTCGATGGAGGATAGTTCTCCACCACGCTGTCGATGGTTTCAGTCGCCTGGTTGTATTTGGCAGGTGTTCCGATAATAACAGAGCGTCTACTGTACTGGCTCTATACCATGAAGCACTTCCTAAGTACGGGCGTCCTTTCAGAGTAAGAACTGATCACGGTGGGGAGAATGTAGATGTATGGCACGACATGAACACTGCCTGGGGGGAAGACGCCAGGCCAGTTATCGTTGGGAGTTCGGTGCACAACCAGCGCATTGAACATCATAACCGAGCCGTCAACGAACAATTATTTGCTGGCTTTAAGGAGGAATTTTACGAAATTGAAAGTCAAGGGATTTTAGATCCTTTGAACGATACAGATATGTTCTGTTTGCACTATGTTTACTTACCAAGAATAAATATCAAGCTATCCAAATTTATTGATGCCCACAACAACCACACTGTCTCCACTGAAGGAAACAATTCACCGGCACAATTATTTTGGCACAATTATTTTGGATAAATCTCCACCTTACAGCGTTCCAAGGTGGCACTTCTGCTGATGTGGCATGGCGTGGTGTAAATGTTCAAGAGCTGCTGTCGCGTCAAACACTACCACACGTTCAAGTTCCTGGTACCCCAAATCCACTTGACGACGCCTCCTTCTTACAACTACAAAATATCGTTGATCCCCTCTCCTCCGTCAGGAATGCGGACCTCTACCGTCACACTGTGGACTTTGTTGGAAGGGCAATGCAAAATTGAGTTACCAGCAACCCAAGGACGAAAATTCAAATAAAGGTTACATGCCAGAAGAAGCAACATTAATGTGCATGTATTTACTGGAAGTTCGCAGAAGACACTGTTGCTTTGAAAATTGTTCTATTTATCCACAGTGATACAGATTATGTAAGAAGTTCACACATTTGAACATTCTCAAAGACAAACATGTAACCTCCATTTAATTTTGTTTGTTTTACATGGAAGCTATAGATAAGAATTTACTATTGCTAGGAAAACTGTAGAAGATAAAAACCGCCTTGCTCCTTCAAGTATAAGGAGTTTTCGCTTGTCTTTTGATTCTAGAGTAAAATGTGGATAGAATCCATGAGGTATTACTGATGATATCACTCAACCTGATCACTCGAGCTCTTAGCCAGTTGAGGTATTATTTAGCACACATGCACACACCGCATAGCCTTCAATTTTCTTCACCGTCTCGGTATGAAACGAGAAAGAAAACCCAACCCAATAAACAGTATCCTAACCTAACCGAAGAAACTTAGGAAAGACTTCTACCTCCAGAAATAAAAAATAGCAAGAATGGGCTGAAGGTTAATATAAATATACAGATCCGTCTCAGCCGTACCCCTGCAGTCTATATTGTTTTGTTCTTGTGACGTAACCAAAGATATATTATTATTTTCCAAACAATAACTTGTCTAACAGGATAGACATACTCTGCTCTATAAAGATATATACTCTAATTTATACGTTTACGCCTGTCCAAAACAGGGAGAGTTCAGGATAGAGAAGTCCATTTTCTCCTTAAAATCTTCATAGGTGTTATAAGTGGTTGGCAACCTCAAAATAGTTGCACATGTGTTTGCTGTGGGGAAACGATTATCCGTGAACTCGATGGTTGGGATTGTATCGAATCCCAAGATAGGCGGTACATCCGCGCCTGTGGTGAAAACAAGGACGTCTGTCAGAGATGCTTGGGCCTCCCCGCCTGAAAATGGTAGAGAGAAGTAGCTTTATACGTGTTTTATTGTACATTTTTTAAACCAAAGGAACACACTAATAAATTTGATTTGTCATAGCATGGGGTCCTGGACTCATTTACATTTCATCCTTAAAATTATAGTCGATTTCATCCTTAAAATTATAGTCGATGATAGTCAATGATAGTTATAGCGTGCGCTCCCGTTTGACCACCAACTTTCATGCACTATCATCGACTGTCATCAACTATCATTCACTTTGAGCTTGTTCAAATTCTTCGCATGACTGTCGATGACAGTTTTTCCCGTTTGACCACGTGCATAATAGTTCTTGATAATTCTTGATTTTGGGGTCGTTCTTTCCCTTTAATCGGAGGGCTCCTGCTTTCGAAACATCTAAAATGCCTAAATAAGGCTGAACTTGTTATTGAAAACGACAAGAAATAATAAATAGGCAAGAGAACACGGATAATCTATCTTGCGGTGAAAGTCTGGAGACCGACAATCACGAAAACGAGAAAGCGCCGCATTCTCGCATCAAATTAAGCATGGCTAAACAAGCTACCACCTTTATCGGCCAATAAAAAAAACCTCATACTTGATGTAAAGTTTGTCTTTTAACATCCGTCGCCATTTTATTGTTTGCAGTATATATTAACGCTAGCTAGCGCAAGCTTGAGGTAAACTATCGTTGACTACATATCACAAACTTCTTTGCGCCGTTTGACCAGTTGAATGGTAGTTGATGATAGTTCGAAGAGATCGAGCTATCATCGACTATCACGCGCTGTTTGACCAGGGCTTTATGGTTTATTTTCCTTTCTTCTTATTTGTCAACTTCAACTTTTTGTTTGTAACGTTTGCCTTTAAATTGTAACAAATGAATAACTCTGGTAGAACTAGACTTGGCTCCCCTTCGAGTCATTTGGTAGGGAGAGCTGAAAGCCTACACTGATTGTACTGAGATTTTCAGTCAAGAATTTCTTGCTGATGCAAATCATGCAGACGTAATAGCCAATTTTTCTTGGTTGGTCTTCCTGTGATACCACCAGGGAACTTAAGCACTGACGACGGGACACCAAGAACGACATTTGGGGAAAATGAATTTGTATTGTACCTTTAATTTCGCGATCACTTAAATGTTTTCAGTACGTCCTTTGGCCTATAATCTCGCTCAAGCTAAGTGACAAAATGTGGTCATTGCACCGTCGTTTGGCGACGTTCTCATTGCATTTGCCATCATGGTTTCCTTATGCTACCTAATAAAAACTAAATGATGGGTAAGGCCTGAAAACTAAAACCAAATTGCAGGGAGACTGTTGCTTCCCAAACTGAACAAGGTAGCTGCAATTAAAGTTGAAAACTTTTTTTATGTTTGGATACAGGGACAAGAACATATTTAGGTTTTAGAACTTACTCTCACAATCTTGGAGAGTCTCTCCAGTACACAATGGCCAACTCTTGTTTGGCTCTTTCGTTGGACCCTGGTTCGGCAAAATCGATGCTAAAAAGGATGTCAACGGTTTCTGCGTCAAGTGGGCGAATGTTTTCTTGGGTGAAAACATCGCGGAACTGTTCCGGGTGTGTCTGAATTGCGTCTAGAACTCCAAGCGTTTACAAACCCTTTTTCAAGGTATCTCGTGGAATCTACTAAAATGTGACGGATAATGATCTTTGCATACAAAGATTTCTTTTCCAAACCCAATGCGACTGTGCTCGCTCCTTGGCCATCCAAAATATATTGTATGGCCTCGTCATCGAGGAGACCTTGTAATTCCTCAAGTGTTGCCGAGTTTGTTATCTGCCAAAAAACGTTGCATTTAAATTAGCATTCCTTACTTGAAGCTGGACTGGCTATGCAAAACAAAGCAGTTGACATTTATTTAACTTTAGAGACAAAAAAAAATACTCTGTGTACATTTCAATAGGACAGTCTACAAGGTTTAATTCATGTCAACGGAAAACAAAACAATTAGTATGTGGCTCATATTTTAGTATTTCTGTTTTTCTTTTTTTTTAAGAAACACACGGACGCGGATGGTTGAGGAGTATTGGCAGTTTATATACGGGGACTTAATTTCTCTCGTCAAAAAAGTTAAAGACCTGTTTTGTTGAAATATTTTTGTAATTCCTCATCTATTTGAGTTTATCAGCAAAGTCAGAAATGACAGCAATAGCAGAATAATTCCGGCAGTGTGACACCTGAAATTTACCTGGGTGATCTTTTGTTTTAATTCAGGATCAGGTATATCTTCCAGACGTGGTGGGCTCATGCCTGGTCCATAAGCGACAGAATCTTACAACGTTGGGCTAAAAAAGTTCCCTGCAGGCCCTCCATGTACCAATGACCATGCTAAAACCAAACCCACAAGTCTGTATTGGTCTTCTTCGCGAGCTAGAGAAAAAATTGGAAAGGATCAGAGAGGCCTAAATTTAATTCTTCTTTTCAGCCTTTGTAGTAACTATATGACAAGCTATTGCTAACTATTATGATACGCATACCAGTTGAATTTGGATATAAAGAGCGACATCCTTCAGGCCCAATGAAAATGCCGGAGTCTTCACAGGCGGCCTTTATCAGCATTCTGAAGAATTCTCTCTTGGGACCACCCACGTCAACGGCCCTTTCGCTGTTCCCCTCGTTGTCAGCAAACTTTACTGAAACGCGTAGAAGAGGACAAAACCTTTTTTGCAATAGTTGACGGCGAGTATCGGACCATATTGCCCCTCTCCTCACATTTATGTACAGTGTTTCGTCCCTGGCGATCTTTATGTGCAGTTCTTGAAGAACATCAGCCAACGTTCTGTTATTGCTGAAAAAAAGAAAAGTCATTCATGGTGCAATGTTTTTTGAAGCCAAAACACGGTAGCTGAAAACCACTGTTTAAACCGACGTCTTAATGTGAAGCGAGGTGAATACCTTCTTTAACCTTGGATTTTTAGAGTGTAGCTTTATCTTAGCTGTTATCCGCTCCGAGCATTACAGGTCTAGGAATGATCTTTCAAAAAAAAAAAATCACTGAAAAAGATGGAATATTGACGGAGAAATGACTGCTGTTCGTTTGGACCGGAAGTAAAAGTTTCTCTTCTTATTGACAACCCGTTGACAAGCTGTTGACGTATGTGCAGAGAATTTGTTCAATCGACCCCAAAAACAACAAAAACTTGTCTGCGATTTTTTAATTTCTCAAAACTTTCTCGTTGAGAGGCATTTCCACACGATCACTCCAATATGTTTTAGCCCTGTTTCGAAATGTTCTGTAACTTTTTAAAGAAATCAAATATGAGAAAACGCAGACATGTTTTTTTAGCGCTTTGGGTCCAAAACCTGAGAACAAATCAAATTAGCGAAATATGAAATTCGCTTTGAGTTAAAGCGGCCAAAAGCCAAATCAGACGCTCGCCTTTAGACGTTGTGAAAATTTCGACATTTCATTATATTCCAAAATGGACGGTATATTTAGATAGCCAGCTCTATAAGCTTTGATTTGATATAGGGTTTTAGATATCTGCAGTTTAACTCGGACGCGCTACATCGCTTGGACGTGAGACACCCCTGAAGGTATACGGTAACCCTAACTCGTACAACAATCGTGAAAGCCCATGCATACATGACGCGACCTGTCAAACATTTCAAAGGGCTTTTTATCCTTTAGTTAATAAACTAAAACACTCGGTTATCTTCATAACTACCAAAGGCCAGTAGTGTTTACTAGATAGACTCACAGCATCTTTTCGATTGATCATGTGAGGTGTTCCTAATCTTGGGTACACCTGTGAGAATTTTGCACATGTTTGTTTCACCTTTTTTTACCGCTCTCTTTTATTTAAAGTAAAAGAGCTCATAACAAAATCAATATCTAACAGATGCTCTGGCCTTAATAGATAATCTACAGTGATATGCATTTACCGTGTTGTAGTTCTTATACAGAGAATTTAATGGCTCCACTTTTTACATTACATATAGCGTTTCCCGGGAACAAATGGACAGGACTTCTTTGGCATCCCAGATAAATGACGAGGACGTTTTAGGCACGCAAAGTTTCTTCGTCCCTGCAAGTGTGCTATTAAAAAAACAAAGTAGACGTTTTAGTACATTAAACGGGATATGCTGTAACTAAAACTTTTTTGTCCTTGGGAAGGGAGGAGGAGAAAATACAACAGACTATGCTTAAGAATTAAAGAACTAACCATGGGTCACATAAAGTTACTTTTGAGTTAATTTGCTGAGCTTTGAAAGATAAGACGCCCAACTGAGAATTTCAAGTAAATGTGCGAAAGTCATTTAGAAATTGCCAATTTTCCAGCACTCCTTACCTTAGGTAGTGAAACGGAAGAATTTCCTCGTCGACGATCCCAAAACAAGGCCCAAAAAGACTTGTTATTTCTCGGGCGATATCCCTTGCTTTCCAGGAAGAGTCGATGCTGGCCTTGCCAACAAGTCCTGCCTCCTGCAGAGTCCCTCTCGACTCTCCTCTTGGGATAGGGATCGACATCATCTTTTTATTTGGCGGTAAACATATCACTGTCTTGGTGTAAATTTTCTTTTGGCAGTTGGCCGCGGAGGTTCTCCGCCGTTTGGCCGGAGGCTGCGCTGTATCACTCGACATGGCAGAGGGTAAAGGGAATCGACGGGGTGCCTGTCCCTGTGTCGGAAAGCAATTATTAACAAATTGGGAAATGAAGATCACTTGTATTTTTATTTATTTTCTGAGACAAAGCTACGGTTATTACCACTATTCATTGCTACGCGACCTTTCGAGTGAAAACTCTCTTGGCCGGTTTTCAATACACGACGGTCAGTCATTCCATGAACTTTATATTTAAATTTTTTATTGATAGAACTTGAGAATTGTCGTCATATGGCAAAATAGCAAAAGATATTTTTCTCTTTTTCTATTGTCTATAGCTTGCTCCGTGGATGTCGGTTCCTGTTTTGCGGACATACATGCGGAAAACTGAAAATACGATGCAACACTTGTTTTCTTAATTGGTGATAACGAGGGAACACGAAACTGTAAATGTTTGTTTAAGGAATAGCATACTTCTACTGTTGGCGCAAACGTGCGACCCCAACGACCCTCTGCAATCTCTGCATCGACACATTTGAAGAGGTGCTTACTGACTAAGCGTAAGGTCAGCAGGATGGCTTAATGTTAGCTATAGTATTTCTTGCGTGTTTATGCCCCTTCCTTCCTTACTAGTAAAAAACCCCCCCAATTGATGAGCGTGCTTGCCTGAGCTCTGTTTACTGGGCAACAAACAACAAACAAGTTTATGGAGTAAAATGGCTATGGGTCAAAACCCATAGCCGCTTTTATTAAAATGTAAACTTCTATGCAACTTAGTCATTGACAGTTGAGCCCAGTAAAGGTGCGGGCAAAGAAAACGCCAAAAGAATTATGTGCAACGAGCACAAATGCTGCCCCACCCCAGGCAAGCGCAGCACAAAAGGAGAAGTAAAATGCAAAACAATGCAGAAAAACCACTTAAGTTGGCTGAAGACAATCAATGTGCATAAAATATTATCTCTGGCTAACAATATGGCATAATCGCTTATATAACAGATGGTGATAAACGAATAGCCTTTACACAACATGAAACTTAGTAAATCACCTTAAGTAGGGAAAAAACCAGTTGCCCATGCAAACTGGAGAAGATAATCCTACTAAATTCAATCAAGCTAACTGTTGAGACACATTAAAAGACAGCCCCAAATCTGTTAGGAAGAGCTGCCCATGCTAACTCTCCCCCACAGGAGATGGGGAAAAAATAAATGTGTGGTAGTCAACATGGGTGGCTAGCTGCCCATGCGAACACGCCACCCATGATGATGTTAAGCTTTAAACAAGAACCCCCACAGTCCGTTAATGCTAAATATACCCCTTCAAACAGTGTAAAGAACCAATCCCCAATCAACATGGGTAGCCAGCCGCCCATGCTAACTAGCCTACCATGAAGATTGTGGAGTCTAAGTGAACCTACACAGCTTAGCAACCAAAATGAGATGCGAAAACACGTGCAACAAGCAATCATGTTAAGAGCTAAGGCTTGGCACCCTTAAGTATTTTTGAAAAGCATTTGACTTCCAACGACCTAATAAACGAATTTGTGTATCTGTAAAACCGTGTTCTGCAGCATGCGAGGCTGCGCCTATACGAAAACTGTGTCCTTTATACCGCGCAGGAGGCAGACCGCACAATTGAATGGCTGTAGCTAACTGATTTGAAAAGGTTGATCGCGACACTGGCAAGCCATTCACGGTAATGAAAATAGGACCTGGGCGGGAGCCCCGCATAGCAAGATACTTGGATAACAACTGTACAGGGCAAGAATGTGTCTGACGGGAGACTATAAGCGAGAATGGACGTTTCTTGTAGCAGTGTTTATAATCCCCAAAAGTGAGTTTAAAAGCTGTCAAATCCCCCCCCCAGGACTCAAGAGTTTTGTTAACTGAGAGAGTTGCAGGGGGTTGGAGTAACCCCCTGCTGAAGTGATCTCGCCTATGCGTAAAAAGGCATAAAAGGCTAACGAACACATAGCCTGGAACTGACACATTTGATAAACTGAGCCCTGAAGGGAATTGGCAGAAGACACTAGTCTGTCCAAGATTGGGAGGGTAATGGGTAATCGGCTGTCAAGCCGAAATCCAACTTTACTATACCCTTTAAGTATCTGTGACACATAGAACAGTTTGGACGGGTCAGGAAAGCCCATTAGCTTATGAACATAACCAAGGGTTGAAACGTATGTGGTTACCGTGGATGGCGCATACTGAGCATTAAACAGATAAGCTATAAATAGAGCCAAAACTGAAGGTGAAATAGGGAGCCCGGAAAACGGGTGCTGAAATGTGGAATTAAAAAACTGTTGGAAAATTTTCCAAGCCCTCTGATAGGTAGGAATTGATGAGGGTTGAAGACTGGGGCGCAGCAAAAATGAAGCTACATTTGCCAATTGGCCGGTTGCAGATGTTGAGGAATAGGTGTTGGATGTTGGTGCATGCAAGGCGGTGCCAGCTGGTGGAAGGTCTGCAAATGCAAACGGGATAAAGAATCAGCTAACTTGTTTTGAAAACCTGGAATGTGCTTAGCCTTAAAGCAAATGTTGTATGAAAGGCATACCAGCACCATTTTACGCACAAAAAACATTAATTCCTTATCACGACAAGACTGCCTATTGATCACGTGCACCAACGCCTCATTATCAGTAAAAAGAAAAAATGCGGCGATTTGACATTTCATGACCCCACAAATGTATGCTAAGAACAATGGGATAGAATTCTAAAAAGGCAATGTTTTTACCCAGCCAACTAACAGGCCATTCCCCATGGCACCAGTTGTTGCCAAAAATAGCACCATAACCAATGGCGCCCGAAGCATCGGTATACAACTTTAGCTGATGAGAGTTAAACCACTGATCTGACAAGAAAACGGACCGCCCATTAAAGTTGTTGAGAAAATTTTGCCAGACTGACAGATCAGCCTTAACCTCCCTGGACAGCCTAACCTGAAAAGAGGGGTTACTGATGCCTATTGTTAAGTCAATTAACCGGCGTAAAAATGCCCGTCCAGGTATCACCACAGAACATGCAAAATTTAGTAAACCTGTCAGGGACTGGATTTCCCTTAAAGTTACTTTACGACGTTTGAGAAAGGCTGAAATCAAGTCCCGACACTTAACAAGTTTCTCGTGAAGCAGCCGTGCCTCCATTAAAACTGAGTCTAATTCAATGCCAGCAAAGGTGATAGTAGTGGCAGGACCGACAGTTTTCTCTGGTGCCATGGGGATGCCAAGATAGCTGCAAAGCATTAAAAACAGATCTAGCTGTTTCTGACATAGGCTGTGCAAAGGGGCAATGATCAAAAAATCATCCAATAAATGTAAAATATGTGGGATATGTAATTTCTGCTGAGCAATCCATTCAATGGCCGTGGAAAAAGTTTCAAAAGTTTTGCATGAGCTTGAACAGCCCATCGGCATGCATCGGTCATAGTAATAACATCCTCGCCAAAATATCCCCAAAAGATTATAATCATGAGGGTGAATGGGAATGATGCGAAATGCATGTTTGATATCCGTTTTAGCGAGGGAGCATTCAGCACCAACTGTTCTAAGGATACGAATCGCATCTTTTACAGTGGCATAAGAAACGCTCGAATGCTCCTCAGGAATCCCCTCATTCAAAGATGAGCCCTTAGGGTAGGAGAGGTGATGAATTAAACGAAATTCGCCCTGAGTTTTCTTAGGAACTAAGCCAAGAGGAGATATACGAAAATCTGTAAAGGGAGGCGAGGAAAAAGGACCAGCAAGACGATGAGATGCTAACTCTTTTGCAATTTTTTCATCGACAATAGAAGGGTTCTGAATCGCCGAAAGTAAATTGGGTGCATCACAGGAAAAACAAGGTCCTTCTTGATGTAAGGGAAAACCCTCTGAAAAACCACGGAATAAAAACTGAACAATTGAATGGTCATACCCAGCAAGAAAAGACATCAAACTACTGATTTTTACGGGTGTTGGCAGGCCCACCTGAGTTAGATTGTCTGGGATTTTGGCTGCTGTTGGGGTTAGGGAATCCTTGATTGTTGGATGGGGCGACAGCTTTCTTGCTGAAGGAACGAAAATTACAATGCACAGCCTTGTGGAGTGCTCCACATTTAAAACAGGTATGTTTAAAGGAACACCCGGAACACTCTTCCCCTCTGTGAAATTTGAAGCAATAACTCCTGGGGACAAAGACAACACTGGCAGGCTTTGTGGAGCCATTTAATATTGGCACCTTTTTAGGGGGATACTGTGATTTGAACCATAGCTCCCAGTGAATGGTTCCCCAGGGAAGGGATGTGGCCTGTGATTGGCGTAAAAAACGAAAGTTCTCATCATAGAATCGCCAGTTGTGCCCCCTGTCAGCGAAATCCTGAATGGTGGAACCGTATTTCATCAAACCCTGGGCCTCCTGGGGGTACCGCCCCGTATAAACCCCCACAAATACATGAAAGGCATGAAGCCACATATCAATAGATGTGATACGCTTGGGCCTGGTAGCTGGCTCAAGTGCAAATGATTGTGTGGAACCCTCTTTTGCGGGTTGCAATGTGAGATGATACTTGTCATTATAGGAGGGGGTAACTAGCAATGTCCCCAACTCTATGTATTCCTCCTGTAATATCTTAGTTTTAATCTTATCTGGAACGCATGCATCCACTGCCATGCTGACTGAGGTGAAAACCTCCCTGGGGCGCTGCGGTCCTTGCTCACCTGCGAGGGCCTGGACGACAGGCACTTCAATGTTACTCTGAGATGAAAGGGGTTGAGATTCTTCTGCTGGTGGTACAGGGTTTGGAAGTGAAGGACTGGTCAGCTGACGAGTGACTGCAGCTGTGACCCTTGTGACAATTGAACTGATGAGCTCCTCAGATATGGCACCACTGCCTACGCTCACACTTGATGGGTTGGCACCACTGCCCATGCTCACACTGGATTGGTTGGCACCACTGCCCATGTTCACACTTGATGGGTTGGCACCACTGCCCATGCTCACACTGGATTGGTTGGCACCACTGCCCATGCTCACACTAGATTGGTTGGCACCACTGCCCATGCTCACACTGGATTGGTTTGCACCACTGCCTACGCTCTCACTGGCTTGGATTGCACCAGCTGCGGACTGGCGAGTGCGTCTTGTTGGTGTAGAGGCAATGGCCTCAAGGGCATGTGTAGAAGGACGTTTAGGACGACGGGAGCGTCTAGGAGGCATCTACAAAATAATGAAAGGAAAACGAGGAACCTGACCATCCAAAAGCTTTATAATAAACAGAGAAGTGTAAAGTGGCAACAGGCAACCAGGCAGAAACAACTGAATTTACCACAAATAATATGTCAACACAACAGTATCATGTTATTATTATTATTATTATTATTTTTTATTTATTTATTTATTTTTTTTATTTATTTATTTTTTAATTTGATTGAATAATAGTTAAAAATTTGACCAGCTACTTCAAGCTAAATTTAATAAACACAAGCCACAGAAGCTGAAATTTGAATAAAGCAATAAACACGAGCAACAAGGTCCATTTGAAAACGAGCAACTGGCTTGAATGGAATAAAGCAATAAACATGAGCAACTGGCCCAATTTGAATTTAAACACGAGCAACTGGCTCGATATGAAAATAAATAAACTCGAGCAACTGGCTCGATATGAAAATAAATAAACTCGAGCAACTGGCTCGATATGAAAATAAATACACTCGAGCAACTGGCTCGATATGAAAATAAATAAACTCGAGCAACTGGCTCGATATCAAAAAATAAATAAACATGAGCAACTGGCTCGATATGAAAATAAATAAACTCGAGCAACTGGCTCGATATGAATATAAATAAACACGAGCAACTGGCTCGATATGAAAATAAATAAACTCGAGCAACTGGCTCGATATAGAAATAAATAACATGAGCAACTGGCTCGATATGAAAATAAATAAACACGAGCAACTGGCTCGATATGAAAATAAATAAACATGAGCAACTGGCTCGATATGAAAATAAATAAACTCGAGCAACTGGCTCGATATGAATATAAATAAACACGAGCAACTGGCTCGATATGAAAATAAATAAACTCGAGCAACTGGCTCGATATAGAAATAAATAAACATGAGCAACTGGCTCGATATGAAAATAAATAAACACGAGCAACTGGCTTGCTTCGTAAATAAATAACCTCGAGCAAATGGCTCAAATTAAAGAATAAACACGAGCAACTGGCTCGAATAGACAAACATTACAGCTCGATAATTAGACTCGATAATTTTAACAAGAGCAAACAAAGGCTCGATTTGAGTTTGTACACATGTATACAAAACACGATAATTTTAACGCAAGCAAACAAAAGATCAATTTCATGCGAGCACAAAGGCTCGATTTTAAAACAAATGGGGGTTAAATAAAACATAAAAGAGAACTATAATGAGACAGCCGCCCATGCTAACTGTCCGGAAGGGAAAACCAAAACCCTGTTGTCTAAGCATCGTCGCTATGTTTCCAGCGGATGGCTTTCAAAATCGCCCCCCGATAGCTGCGATATAATCGGTACTGACCGATGGCATTTAGATGTACACCGTCGTCCAAATACGGACTCACTGATGGATTACTGAAGCCACTGTGTTCCCAGCAAAAAACATTACGATTGTCGAGAACCTCGGCCAAATACTGATTCAGTATACGCGCCGAAGTGTTGAAAGATGGCGCCCGAACACGGGGAATAACCTGGCAAACACCGATGACCTTTACCGGATAAGAACTCGAAATATCCTTTGTCAACTCGTTGATTGCTGACCCCACGACCTCGGGTCGGAGTTTTGACAGATCATTGGTACCAATTTCGAGAATAATAGCCTGTGGTTTTAATGATGAAATTACCCCCAAATCGTGCTCGCATAATTTTTGCACGGTTCTTCCCCCAACACCATGCAAATGGACAATTGCGTCGCCGGCAAGGCCAAATGTCTCATCTGCTCGAACATCAAAGTGGGCCTGAAGATCCTCTTTTAACCTCCGGACGAATGAATGCCCAAAAATTAGAACAATGGGAGGGGAAGAACCCATTTCAGAAGGAAATGAAAACCGACGGCGACTACACGCAGGTGGAACGGCAAGTCGTTACGGAGAATCGTAAGAAAAACAGGATATATGGATCAAAAGCCCAAAGAAACAATTACTAAGGGCAAACGTAAGTAGTTCAAATAGGGAATAGAATCAGTAAACTCGCAAGCTAGCTGCGAAATAAGAAAATCTTACCTCTAAAAGCTGAGTGAAAAATCCTTGCAAAA
Source organism: Micromussa lordhowensis (assembly GCA_964020085.1). Classification (NCBI taxonomy): domain Eukaryota; kingdom Metazoa; phylum Cnidaria; class Anthozoa; order Scleractinia; family Lobophylliidae; genus Micromussa; species Micromussa lordhowensis. Next base: position 39,013,761 of record OZ026596.1, on the reverse strand, counting down.
AGATGAACTGACTGAACGTGAATTGAACTTGTAATGGCGCGAAAGGTCACGTGACCCCCATTTGCCCTAGCGGGAGGGGGAAGCCTAATTGCAATTCACTCTTCCCCAAGCCAAAGCCATGTGAATGCTACAATTATAACAATAAAGGAAGGAAAGGACATAAAAATCCTATTTGCTGGCAAATATTTTGTTTATGGACCGAGACAAGTCAAACTCTCCAATATCCAACCTAAGTTTTTTTTAAAGCGTCAAGCCGATCCAGATCGCCGGTCAGGCAGCTATTTCCTATCGGGACCAGATTTGCCTGTCTCGACCTGTCGGGAATCCACGCCAAATCACTTTAAGCGAGAGGAACAAAGAATTGGAAAGTTTCCTCTCGGAAATACTGAGAGGGAATTAGAGGTCTTGAAATTCTCGAAAAGGCAAGTACTCTTTCCTTTAAATAAACTTGTAGTTTGCATTTCGATATGTTTTCAACGCCAGTTAAAATACAAGTCGGCGGTTTCAGTCAAATTTTACTTGTCAGTAAAAATGCCTTGCATCTTTGCGACATTTTGCCGAAACCAAACACCATTTATCGTCATCCCAGAAAATAACATGGTTAACTTTACTTAAAACTGAACAATGCAATTAATTCCCGCAGGATTGTACGTAGAACAAACGTTCCAATAGATTAATGTTATACTGGGAGATAAACGCAAAGGTTATTTAGGTTATTTGTGGGTGTCTTTCGCTGGCTCGGCCTTAAGGACCTTTTGTCGGGATAATTTAACCTCAAAAGATTGATCCTTTTTGCGACTGATTTATGCTTTGTGATGACTTTGTTTTGGTGTTGCATTTGAGATTGAAGCGTATGAATTTCCCATGAATCTCTCACAAATATTCTTTTGTATCATCGATAAACCTTTCTCTGAGAACGCTTTATCTTAGCGAATTACTTCATGTCGGTCTTAGATACTAAAAACAAAAACAACAACAACAGATAATACTTTAGTAATAGTAAGTAATAATAATCTTTATTGAGGTAATCAATTTCACCGATAAGTGATTTACAAAAGAGTCCTCAAAAATTAAAATAAAACAAAAGGAAAAATGAAGATTAATATATGAATATATAAAAATTAGACTAAAAGCTATTTACATTTCCTAACGCTCTTTTAAAACTAGCTAATGATGGGCTTTGTCTTATTGAAAGGTCTAATTTATTCCAATCATTTGAGGCAAAATTTGTAGAAGACCAATGCCCCCAATTTCTACTAGATGCACTCTTACGGATATTGTTCTTACATCTTGTATTATAATCATGTTTATCTTTATTAAATTCTATATTGAAACGATGTGAAAATAAGTTATTTAAACATTTGAAAATAAAAGTTGCCCTATGCTCGGCCCTGCGTCTTGCGAGAGTTCTCCATTTCAATTTACTCAGGGCCTCGCTTGCAGAGGCCTTTACTTATGCCGTATGTTACCGACTGACATGACATTGAATGCGCGTATCTACAAACGTAAATCATGCAAAACAATCTTTCGGAGGTGGCGTGGCCGAGTGGTTTAGGGCGCTGGATTTGAAATCTGGAGTTCCCTGGTTCAAATCCTTCACCCTACCACTATCTGGATTTGTTCTCGGTAGTCCCGAGTTCAACTCCTCGACCGCGTTGTGTAAATAGCCAACTGGTCAGCCTCCCACCAGTTGGGATTTTTAACAGTTTATGTTCTATTTGAAATATTTGGTTATTTATTTACAGTGTCCTCAGTTAGTACAACATTGCTAAATACATATGACACGATGCAGAAATATTAGCTTGTAAGCTTAAGCTTAGTTTTATATTTCAATTCTTACGGTCTGATAACTGAGTTGGGCTCATATTTTACCCCTTCTTGCCTATAGTAGTGCACATCTGGCTTTAGCTTAACATTCTCAATAACTTGCTATTAATTGAATTCACGGAAAATGATAGACTGCGGAACGACAGGATCAGGATCGGCGGATAAAAACCGACAGGATTGAGGGAAAATTTTAGTGCCGCCGATGGCGGTATGTGAAAACTCTGAAATCACTGACCATTTTATGATTTTCAGTCCAAAGGATAGACTTCACAGCTATCAATACTTAGATTAAATGGGAATCAAACTAATTCTCACTAATATCCACTTCAAAGATATTATTTGGCAGTTTTCAAACTCACCTTCGTTTCCCTCATCTTCCGCAATTGAACCATTTACAATGTCAAGTTATTACACAACAGGACATTCCTGCGTTGCAATGTGATTGCGAAGTCCTTGAGGAGTGAATGCGAGAATTGTTTAAAGCTCAAGAAGCATTAGAAGAGGTAGTTGAGTCCAAGGACGAAATAGGAAAACTTCATCGGAATCTAGAGGAACTAGCGAGAGAAAATAATGCCATTCTACGGCCGACAGAATTAAGGTTTTGGAGGCAGTGCTCGTGGAACGTAATTCAACACGCTGAATTTAGACGCGTAAATCAAGCAAATCCAAAGGAGGCAACTCATCCCATAAATCGGGAAAAACTAACATTTCTGGATCATTATCAGTATCTGGGCCAAGTCCTCTATATAAAAACTTTCGCAAAATTACCAAAGAGTGCCCTATTTAATTTTATATTTTAAAGTTTCCTTCACGTCTTAAATTGCGCACTTTAAAGAGTCCTTAAATTGCGCACTTTAAGACTCCTTAACTTTCGCACATTCAGACTTCTTAAATTGTGCACTTCAAGACTCCTTAAATTGCACACTTTAAGACTCCTTAAAATGCGCACTTTTAAGAGTCCTTAAATTGCGCACTTTAAGACTCCTTAACTTTCGAACGTTCAGACTCCTTAAATTGTGCACTTTAAGACTCCTCAAATCGCGCACTTTAAGACTCCTTAAAACGCGCACTTTCAATAGCCCTTAAATTGTACACTTTAAGACTCCTTAACTTGTGCACTTTAAAGAGTCCTTAAATCGCGCACTTTCAATAGCCCATAAATTGTACACTTTAAGACTCCTTAACTCGTGCACTTTAAAGAGTCCTTGAACTCTGCATTTTAAGACTCCTTAAATTGTGCACTTTAACAAGTCCTAAAGGTAGTTTTGTTTCTGGAAAAAATGTGGTTATTTCTAGTGTCTTTTGTCTTTTATTGTTTTACATCAGCTTGTCTTTTACACAAAGTAAAAGCCACTTTTAGTGATTTGTCTCTCCCCTATACCTTCTGTGCATTAATTTTTCCAAACATTTCATCTTACGCCTACTTATTCCTATTGAATTCATTGCAATGTAGTCGCATACAACTCGTGTAACGTTAGATAAGACACCCACAACACATTCTCAAAGAAACAAGGTTTTATTTAATGAATTTCATTATAAACATCCTTAACTAATATCAATTATTGCGCGTGATTACTGGCTCTATAAATTGCATCTTAACGGCTAATATTGTAGCTGGCATTAAATTGGCCTGTCTCCTACAGTTGTCTCTACACTGTTACTCGTGGCCACTGGAATATTGAATATTGTTTACTTCCATATTGGTCCAAATGACACCTGCGTACCACAAGCCAACATCTCATTTTTCAAAGAACAAAACGTTTATGTAATCAATTTCATCATAATGATCGTTGATTAATCAATTAATGCATTACTGGCTCTATAAGTTGCATCTTAACGAATATTATAGCTGGCATTAAATTGCTAATGATCTCCTCACTGTTTCTTTCTAGATCAAGAATTTACTTCTGAATGACAGAGTCAATACATTTGTTGCATAGGGAGAGCATGTAACGGTAGAGGAAACGGATTCTTTGACTCGGCAATGAACAACATATAGAAACGATCTTAAGTTTATTCTCTTAATGTACATCAATGATCAGTGTTTGTAAAATACAGACTTAATGTCAATCAGTTTAAATATGAAAGTTGAAACTATAAATTAAAGTTATATGCAAATATGAAAGTTTCTAAATGCGATACTTCCAACAAAACTAAACCGACTGTCTCTCAATACTACACAGATTACCATTTCTGTGAATAATATTGACCCATAATCATTTCTAAATCATCTAGAGAAATCCCTTCAGTTCCATTATTTCTTTGAAATCTTGTCACAACCTCCACTAAAAAGGTTTCAACTGCCAACAGTATATACATCTTAGGGGAAGGGTTTATTAATTCTGCAAGGAGTAAGATGTAGTAAAACTTAGAAGAGGTAATAATTAATTTTGTATCCACTTTTGCATTGGCTGATTTGCGAAATTTTTCCTGCAGCCAGTTCAACAATATATTCCAGAGACATTTGCATCTACATTTACTTACTTATTTACTGCATTTACTTTCATAACTAATATAACTAACTTATATCTTGAATGTAATCTGAAAATAAACCAAAGTAGAATGTATTTTACAGTATTAATTTTAAGTGACGATGAATCCCAGCTAATGACAAAGCAAAGCAACTCAGGGCTTTAGAAAAACTTGAATTCCAGTTTGCCTTTCTGACAAGCAGCTTTCAAATTTTGCTTGCCCTTATCAAACTTTTTTTCTTTAAAAACTTCGATAACAATTGACTTGGCTAGGTTATTGGCCATCTGGCAGTTGAGGAACTAATTAAAAGTTACTTGTCTGGTGGGGGGGAGGGGGGAATCTACTTGATCTTGTCGAATGGATGGAGCCCCCTCTGTTAATTAAATTTGATCTGGCCCATCACTTTTTTGTTTAACTATGGAGGGAATTTTTTTACTTCGTAGACGGAAAAGATGTGAAATGTTATCTTTTGTAGCCCCTGCAAAAAGTGGGTAAATTTTTAATATGAAAAAGTTATATGTAATTGTAAAACAACATCCTTACCGTGCCACTATTATTGCCCACATTGCTGTCATCGTGGGGGCGTTTAGAAGTGTCAACCTTTAAGAAAAAAAATTGTCTTACCTCCTTGACTGTCTTAACATGTATTTTTCAATTTCAGTAATATTTCTTGTAAAGCTTATAATAAATTTTATTGCAATTTTCAGATTACTTTAAGCTGATCTAACTGTTATGACGTACAAATTTGTGCAGTCTGTGATATTATTATTAATAAATTTGTACCTGTGCATTTAAAGCTAGCAACCTCTTCCAGCGAACCTTCAAGATGGGAAAAACAAACACAAAATTTCAAGAGGAGCTACAGTGTTATACAACAAGTCCGTTTGGTACTCAAATTTTGCTTGTTGTTCTAGTTCTTTCTCTGGATTATGCAAATTGCAGGACATTTTGCTTAAATAGGCTTTGCATGGGTATAAGTAAATTAAAGAATAATTGGATTAAGGAATAGAACTCACATCCTCATCATCAACAACTGTTTCTTCACTTTCTTCACTTTCTTCATTATTTTCATTTTCTTTTATTTGTTTTCTTTTGTCTTCCCTCTCCTGGAAATTGTAAGTAGAAAATTTTAAAACCCAATTCATCTCACACCCTTTAAGGTGTCAATCTACCTCAAATGTAAATGCTTTATTAGGACAACTGGATTTTTATTAAGTTGCTTATGAGGAATAGGGGAATTAATTCCCAGGGAATAACTCGAAAACCGCAGGGTTTTCCAGTACTCCTGGCTCAATCCTTAACATATTTATTTTCTTAAGTTATTGTATAGTCTTGTCAATTTTTATCTATTAGTAAATGTGTTTAAGTATACATGAGTGAATAAAATATTGTTGTTGTTGTATGATCAACCTTTTTCATTTGAAACATACCAATAGTAATAATTCCTCCTCTTGTTGCCTCCGCAATTCCCTGTCTTGGTGTAACAGTTCCCTGAAATATTTTACCAGTTCTCACATTTA
>OZ026596.1:38952942-38997942 GCA_964020085.1 Micromussa lordhowensis | reverse complement strand
AAGGGAGAGATCATATCGCATTTCATGCAACATGCTGTTCTTTTACCAAATATGGAAACCTGAAGTAATACTACCTGTGGATTACAAGCGTAATGTACTAGTGAGCAAAAGCTTTCATCATGAACCTGTAGGATCTAACGCGCACTTCTAATGGCCCAATCTTAGGGTTAATTCAATGGCTGCAAGGCCAAAATTTAATAGCAAATCCTCTTAGATGCATTCCTTGTAACCAAGTTATGGTTTTGACCGAAAGAAACCAGGACCACGTGGATGGCTACCAATGGTGAGTAAATTATGTGACAAGGACAGTGATCTTACAGGCAGAGATAAAACGTGTAGTACTCTCACTGAACGCAGTTTGAATCAAATATTGACATTAAATGTGACCGTTCAACTACTTTGGACTCGCCGTATTTAATTGCTCTCTATAAATACTCTTTCATAGGAGATGTCCCGATTTTTCGCCATCGGAAATCTCTTCGCGAGGGCAGCTTTTTTGCAGAATTTCCTCGACTTCCGATGGGAAAAGTCTTGTTGTTGATCTAATTGTGGAGCCTGCGCGAGTTAAGAACTACAGCGTCTAAAATGCTAAGCTTGACCAAGAACACAGTCGGTAATGTGTATGGACTTCTAAGGTATCTCTGTAAGAGAGATTTACAGGACCGGCCAGTGATTCCATTCGGTGGAAACGTATACGTTGCCAAATGCGACGAAAGCCAATTCAAGCACTAATCAAAGGTGAGTTGATATTAAAAGTAAGTTGTAGAATTCCTAAAATGAAGAAATAAATAAAAACAGTATTGGTGGCTTGCATCAAAAAAAAATCGTGACCATTCAGTAATTAAAGTCAAGAATCAGGCACATGATCGATGATTGATATATAAACAACCTCGTACTTCCGAGGGGCACCTGTATTAGACGTGCCAACATATAGTGGGATGAAAGGAGCGAACAAGAAATAAGGGGAAGGGACGGCTTAATTGCGCTAAAGCAAAAAGATGTAACACCAAGTATAATTTTTACCCTTTTTGTAGTACCAACGCGGACGCAGAGGAAGGAATGACGTGTGGGTCTTGGGTGTGTTATCTACCCAACATAGTCCATGCCGTGGTTAAGTTGTAAGGAGAAGAGACAGGGAAACGCTCACCCAGATACTCCAGAGAGTTCTTCTTGCCGGATCAGAAGTACACACCGATGACTGGGGAGCATACAGAAACTTGCACCTTCACGTTCCTAACGTTACTGTTCATCAAATCGTTGTACATCAAAACAATTTTGTTGATCCTTTAACAGGAGTTCATACGCAGGAGGCCGAGTCTGCATGGGCAAGACTGAAATATCGCATTAAGCGCGAAAAGGGCATTCGTCAGCTTGATGTACAGGATTTCCATGATGAACAAATGTGGAGGGATTGGCATGGGTTGGATACCGTTTTTGACAACTCGATGGTATTAATTAGGAGATATTATCCCCTTTAAATCTATTGACGGACAAAGTCAACATATATCTTGACTGTGTTACGCGCCAGAAGATATTGTATTACCTTCCTATCCCCAGAAAATAGACCAATGAACTGAAACGCTAGAGTTTTACACATTAATTTGATACAAAGCAGTCCTTGGATTTGAAATAAATCCCATAAACAGAGTTAATAAACGTTAACCGACAGCCAACTACCTCTCATCTACTTAATCAAATTGATATCCTTGATATTTTGCTAAGTGGTCTAGAGAAGTCGAACCATTTTTAAGTCAGTTTAGAGAACACTTGTTGAGGCCGTTACTTGTTAAGGTCTGTGCTTGACTGTTTCAATTCTGTTAATGTTTCATCAGTACATTTGACATTGTGTTGCTGTTCAGTCGTTGATTATGTACTCACATCATCGTGATGTTGTAAGAAAATAATGTTTCAATGTAAACTTTAGTGATCGACTTTGATGCACATCGATAAATAAACAACTTTATGTGTCTTTATCAGGAAGGCTGTAACGGTTTATTTTGGTAACTTTTGTAGAAGTTACTTCCTGTAAGTAAAAGACATGTTTTAAGTCATAGTTTTTCGACGCATGTCTCCATTTTATGTTATTTGTCTAAACCATGTCAGATTCATGTACTGCGCCAGACATAGTCAACTGATAGATAACTAAAATAGATAACATCTTTTAGGCGAGAAAATACGATGATCTATTTTTATTTCATTTATTCACTTTTGCTATGTGAAACACTAGAAAATACAAAATAGAGATTATCCGTTTGGCTTTCTCGAGTTCCCGGCAGTTCATTAACTGTGAATTACTTGCTGTTTTTGTTTAATGTGATTATAATGTTAGGTTTGCGATCGATTGACTGTCGTAAGCTGCACAAAGCTGTACGTAATCCACCCACAGGATTTTGGTAACCAGAGCTCGTATTAACGTAAGCCAAAAGATCTTTTGCATGTTGGCTTATGTTTTGAAAAATACTCATACGGATTTCCATTTGATGTAACCGGTGTCGCCATTATAAAAAAAATAGTAACCTGCGTAGCTGGCATGATTTCATAAGTGAGTGTTTTACACAAGCGGAGGAGATTGCGGAGTCTACGTTGACCCCAGAGCTCTTCTCTCTTGCGCATGACGGATAGCGAGAAGAGTTCTGGGGAACTGGGCTAATACGTCTGGTCTGTTCTGATTGGTTTACGCTTGAAACCATTAAACATGGCTGATTGGTAGATTTATTCCTCATTACAATAGACGTTGTATATTTTGTTTTCCCAATACAGATCATCTGATGATACTCAGGAGATTTGATCCTTTGTCTTGTTCATTAAAAAGAGTTCATGCATACATCTTTCCTGATTTGACAAAACGTGGACTCCGGAATCCGGGCTTGAGCCGAAAAAAAAGCCGAAAAATTGAGGAGGGGGAAGGGGAGGGCTGCGTCAAGCACCATTGGGGCAGTTAGCCCAGGCCTTGGTCTAACCACCCTAGGGAGCCCAGGGTCAGCTGTTGCATTTCAGGCCCTCCTAGGGGGAGTAGGTTAGTTCAGTGTTTTGCCTTGTTTCAACAAAGACCTTTGCTTTTCTTTAAGGGTCAGTACTGGTTCTTGACTTTGCCTTAACGATACAGAAATTAAAGAAGAAAATGAACGACCTGCAAAACTCAATTGAATTTACACAGAAAGACCAAGCAGAAGCCTTCGAACGCATAGCAGAATGCAAGCAAGAACAAGCCAACCAAGATGACGAGCTGATCAGGCAAGAAATATACAACCGACATTGGAACATGATCTTTTACAAAGTTCCAGAAACCCGCGATGAAGACTGCACTGGTCTTGTCCGGAAGGTCATTACCAACGACCTCAAGATTAAGCGTGAAGAAGTAAACCAATTCCAATTTTGCGGAGTGCACCGTCTCGGCAAGCAAAGCCGTGGGCGACCAAGACCGATTATCGCCCGGTTCACTTGTCGAAGCGATCACGACAAGGTGTGGAAAATGCGCCGCAACCTCAAAGATTCTAATATAAGTATCGGGGAAGATTTACCTAAACGAGATCAGGAGATAAAAAGGAAAATCTTGATACCCGCAATGAAAAAAGCCAGAAGTTTAGACCCGAGAAATAAAGCTGCTGTAATTGGTGACAAGCTGGTGGTCAATGGAAGGCAATATTTGCACTTTAATATTCCAAAGCATTGGCTCGATAACCAGCCGTCCGCCGATCCAAACGAAGAGCCAATTGATCACGATGGAGTAATGTCACTACACACATATATGATGGGGCGTTCTGTGACACATTTTTTTATACGCCCCCCTGGCTCCCAAAGCCTCGCCAGGGGTCAGTATAAAAAATGTGTCACAGAACGCCCCATCATATATGTGTGTAAGGTTAAAACACGGAATATTTTTTATGTCATAGAATTATTTCGTATTGAAGAAATGTGCCGTCTTTATAAATGGGAAGAGGAAGAAGTGGCCTGATATACCAAAGCCAAAAAAAGGTTAAGAACAACTCAAATTTAAGAGGTCCTTTTATGATTGTTGGTAAAGCAGAGGGCAGTGAGGCTAGGGCCACTTTTTATTTGACAGAACAAAGGATGGCTGAAATTAAAAGGCTGAATCCACGCGATGTGGCAAGAGCACTTTTGTCAGACGATGTGAAAGCTTCTGATAATTAAAACGCGGTTGTCTGATTATCCGTCTTCGCCACCTGTGCAATTGTTTACAAAACTTGCTTGCTAAAGCGGCCCACAATGACCGAACGCAAGATCTTCCTTTATCGTCAAAGTCTTCTTCAATTAGCTCTTGGTCCTCGTCAAAATCTTCGTCAATTAGATATTGGCCATCGTAAAAGTCTTCTTCAAGCTCTTGGGCATTTATGTGTTCTTCATTTGTCATCCCCTGCCAAATTATTTCTCTTAACACATCAGGATCGAAGCGCACATTCTCCCCCATCACTATATATTCAAAATTCTATATATGCAAATTAAAGTTTGTTTACATATAACGAGGCAAGTTGTAAGATAAATGTGTTTCATATTAAAGTTAACGCGCCTTTTTATAACAGCTATGGGTTTTCTTCTAAATCTTACGTGCCTTTTAATAACAGCCTCGGTTGGGGTCTCGGCTGGGCTGATTTCCTACTATTTTGTCTTAAAAAATGAAAGAGAGGTAATTGCTTCAGCAGATGGCATTTATGAAGATACTGATATGGACAAGGTTGTTATTGATTCCGGCGACATAGAAGTCATCTTATCAATCCGAGCCGAAAAACGGTTGCTTAAGATTTTGAACGAAAGGGAAAAGAGTTCTTTATTATACATTTGAAACTGCAAATTCGGCGCAATGAGACTTTATGCAAATGAAGAGGCAAAATATTTCATGCATGGCGTCATGTCTCAAACAGCAGTTTCATTTTTTGCCTCTTTCATCGCGTTTACGACTTCAAATGTTATATCTCTGGCTTCTTTTTGCCAAGAAGGCAACAAAAGTTCGGTGATGGCGTGCCAAATCGTGTGAATCAATACAATCATTTTATATATTTGTGATTTATTCAAAATGCGCATGCGTTCTACAAAGAAAAAAAAAACACAAAAAAATGCACCACATGTCTGATGAGACAGGTTTTGTGAAACATAAATATCTGAGATCGTCCAATAGGCGATTAGCAAGTGATTGGTGGTGTTCTTGGATGTGGGGTTGGCCACCCCTGATTCCTTAAAAAGCACGTGCATGAAGTTGTTAGGAGTAGTAGGGTGAGGCTGCCTGCAGCGATAACTCTCGGGTGAACCCGCTCCGGCCCTGCAGATAACTGTGGGGGTGCTCAGAAATCCCTCAGGATTTCAAACTCTGTCCCAGAGGATAAATGGGAGGGACACCCGCCTTGTCAGCGGGGAAAGTCCTAGCCGGGGCTAGGCAAAACAAAAGCCACCGAGCACCCCCCGACTAGGGTTTTGTGATTTTTTTGTCACGTCACGCAACGTCACGCGTGACATGAGTAACGCATCATGCATAACGCGTCACGCTTAAATGAAAGCCTGAATAAAATTTTTCAAAATTTAATTCGACCCGGCGGCTAGAGCGGTTAGTTTTTTTTTTAAGTCTGCCTCCATTTCGCTTCGGACATCTTTCTTAATCTTCTCAACGTCAGGCTGAGACGAATGCCGAGTGAGTTTTGCCCAAACAGAGTCTTTCAGTACGTTGTACTGCGAAAATTCAGTCATGATTAACTGAAATTCGCTGTCGGATATTTGATTGTCGGCCAAGGCTTTGGAAAGCAGACGATTAACCGTGTCACATTTTGCAATTGCAAGTGTCACAATCTCTCGATGTTTCTTTATCTTCGAATCAACCTTTTTGCAGGCGATTATTAGCCCTGAAGAAGCGAGAGCGAAACACCCACCAACGACGCCAAGAGGTAATGTGGCCGGTAGGCCGACAGAAGAAAGAGCAGAACCAAAGCTCGCACTTGAAAAAGCGGCCGAAAGAACGCTTGATCCGGCCGCACTCAAGTTGAAAACCTTCTTGGCACGTTTATATTTTTTTGCAACAGCTCGATAGTGGCCAACTTCTTTGGACAGAGCGGTGGAAATTTCATTAACTTTTTGCATCCTGAAGTCAGGAGGCCGAATTTGGGGGTATATGTTTTCAGGAGGTGCGGATGGCAGAACATTCGCGGAAGACATTGTATAAATAGAAAATTAATTTATCTCCAAAACAAATTCGAGAGGCAAGCCGTTGAAATCGAAAAGCGTGCCATCTTGGTCTCTGACACTTACTGTGATGCTTTGAACATGTGAAACTGTAGAACATTCGCGAAAAGGCTCATGTTTAGTGGCCCCATAGCTGACTTTTTCGTAAGGCTTGCCTTTTATGTCGACTTTAGCCAAAAGATCAGATTTATTATTGTTCAAAAAGTTCTGGTTTTTGTCGATAAGATTGCAGTGAATGAAATAAGTGGAAGGGCTGGTTAGCTTTTTGACATAACTTATCGTAGTCAATGTCGGCCCAGAGTTAATAAGCCGGCTCAAAGCATGACTAACTAAAATTTCTTTGTTAATGGTTGGCTCCCAGACTGTTATTTTTAGCCCAGAATTGGGTTTATTTGTTTCAAGTGTTATTTTTTATGTTTTTGTTTGATTTTAAACTTTTTGTCAGCTCTTCTGCAAGGGACTCAGAAGTGTAATGGCCCTGAGGTATTAAAGCCAACAGTTCTTTATCTTCTTTGAAATATATTTGCCCCACACTTTTCAGATTGTGCCAAGAGTTGTATAAACTGCACGAGTTCAGTTTCATGAAATGAGCTTGGGAGATTGGCTCGTCAAAGTAGACAGTCTCTCCATTCTTTTGAGTGACAATTGTTAGAACAACCATTTTATATTGGATAGATATAACAGTTTTCATAATGGGTGACCTACAACAAGCTCAAATAGCCGCATCAAAGAAAAGCGCGTGGGCAGAATTGACAGCACAGTTTCCGAACGCAGACAAAAGCCAATTCTTTGTTCAAGTATACTCTGATGGCAAAGGCAACATTACAGGATCTGAAATGTTTTTGAAGAGAGGCCATAGCGTGTTTGGATCGGACAGGAAATATTGGAGCCCGCAAATGAAGGCCGCGCTCGGTTTGGAAGGCGTAGAAGGCTTCCCATATCAACTGTCTCCGCTGGAAACAAAAAGAGCGCTACCAATCCCCGCAGTAGATTTCACTAAAGCAGCGCCAAGCCTCAAGAAAATCTTCAACAATCCGATAAACCTTTACGTGAGGCCAGATTCTTTCTTTGTGGCGAAATTTAGGGAAATATTTCAACACACAAGAATAAGACAAAACTCCGCGGCAGAAGCAAAAAGGTGGCTAGGAGGGCCACAGATGGACTATTGGCCGCAGCAGCTCAACTTTGCTGTATTTTGCGCAACGCAAGGCTGCGGAATTTCGAGAGAAATCTTTGACAGCGGCCTGAATCTTTCTCCGCAAGTGAGGGCTTTCTACAGATTTCATGTGTATTTCACAGTCAGGAGAATTTTGTTCCAGATGGGGGGTATCCAGAGCATAAGCGCCCTCCCCGGAGACCCAACATTCAATTTATCAGGCAATCGTTACGACGTGGCCTCATACAAACGGATATGCGCGGAGTTCGGGATAGACCCAACAAGTGATTTCCGGTTCACAAGCAGAAAAAACCATGGCCTGGGCGACGTATACATCGGCGTGTCAGGACACGGGCCAATGAAAACAGGGGCGGAATATCCAGGAGGGTTTTACAAATTCGCCGATGAAGGCGGGAAAGCAAAAGATGGAAACTTGCCAGCTTTCATTGAGCTCGATAGTGTGGCATTTAGCCAGTGTGACTGGTTTGCACCAAACAAATCATCAGGTTTGACACAAGCGGGACTTGCGTGCATTAACCAGTCGATTGAGGCCTTCGTTTACTGCATCTTGGGCGTGCAAGTCAATGTTCGGAGCAGCATAATTGGGGCAGGTGGGAGAGCGAAAGAGGCACAGACGGAGTTTTTGACTCTGATGGAAGACGCTGTTAGACAGCCGGATTTGGCGAAGAGCGTGCAAAGGTATCAGCTCGCGGTTGATGAAGCGAAGGTCAGGCTGAATCTTGCAGTGTGCCCTGGAGCGTGGCTGATGCCGGCAACAATGATCATCAACACTGAAAGCACGGTCGGATATAACAACAAACTTAAGCAAGCCATTCCAGGAATGAAGCTAGGCGTGAACAATGACGTGAATTCGGGAACAAAAAAAGTGGGAATCCGACTGATGGAAGGGGGGCCGACAAAAATAAACCCGCCAAACAGCCATCCCTCAAATCCGATCCACAAAGCCGCCATGGCACCGAAGCCAGCTTCTAAAGAAAAGAAAATAACCGCAGATGAGGAAACCGTTTCAGATAAAACGCCGCAGCATGAGGTAAACAAAACCGCCCTAATTATTGGCAGTGTCGCAGTCGTGGCTTTGCTGTTTATGGCATCGCGTTAGCATCGCGTTAACGTCGCTTTTTGATGTATTTTTCAAAAATAATAATAATAATAATAATAATAAACAATCTTTAAGGAGGAAGCGCCCGTCACGTAAATACGTGGTTTTCAGGGAGGTCCTCCGTAAAAAAATTAAAAAGTATTAAAAGCTAAAATAAACTACGAATTAAAAAACTACCTACTGTCCTACTGTCATAAAAAACTAAAATATAATCAGCGTACATCTAAAATATTTGTCCATTATTTAAAATATTTGTCCATTAACAACTTTGTAAGGTTTGACTTAAAAATTGTGCATGGCATTGGCCTTCTTAAAAATACTGGGAGGGACATCCAGTCATTTGTAAAACGGAAGTAGGATACTCTCTTTCCGCATGAAAATGAAAACAACCGCCGCCAAAATCAGGAGCCAGGTATGCTCAGCGAGAAAGCCAACCGCCTGCCCTGCAGTTTTGAAAAGGAAGCTGACGATCAAGCCAATTAACCCAGGCAGAAGTGAGGCAATTTTTGCCCCAATGTCTTTTAGGCCCTTTCCAATTGCGTTGCCTGTGGCTTTCAGAGCTTTGGTGATTGACCCAACAACAGCCCTGACTGTAATGCCGGCGGCGATAAAGATGGCCGTCACAGTAACGCCATATTTTTTGAAGATCAGCTTGATCCTTTCTCGGAGAGACAAGGAAGATTCTCTTTCTGATATCTGAGCTTTAAGACGCAAAAGATCTTCATCTCTTGCTGCCATCCTTTCTCTTGCGGCTTCTTTATCGAATTCTGGTGCGTTGTCGTCATCAATGATGGCCTGATCTTCTTCGTTTAACCTTTTAAGACGACTTTCATCATCTTCAAGTTCGTCTAAACGCCTGGTGCTGTTCAGCCTTTCTTCAATTGTGTTTCTTTCTCTTTCAATTTCGGCTATTTTTGCTTGTATTTTTTTTATCTTTTGCTCGTATTTTTGCTTTCTCTTTTGATTGTTTTTCAAGGTCGGCTAATTCTTTTTTTTTTTTCCTTCAAGGTCGCTTTCATAATTTTTTAACAGCTGTTTCTGCCTATTCAGTTCTGCTTCATTTTCAAGATTGGTGCCTTGTTCTTCTTCTTGAATGGCATCAATACGCGCTCGAGCTCTTTCACTTTGTCGGGCCAGATTTTGAATCTGTTCTGCTATTTGTCCCCTTTTAACAGCAATTTCCTGCCCCCTTTCAACAGCGCGTGCCTGTGCCACTCTTTCTTGGTTTTCAACTTCTGCCAAACGTTGACGTTGAGCTTTAAGGGAATTTTGGTCTTGTTTAAGGATTTGTTGGGCGCTATTTCCAAGAGAGCTTTTTATTTCTTTTGGAAGATTGGGATTCAACCGTTCCCTTCCTGTTGTGATTTCTCTTGTTAAAAGAGGATAAGTAAAAGTCAACGCCCAAAGACGGTCATTGAAAGGGATCCTCTTGCTGTTCATGGAGTCGTACGCCGCGGGGGCAAGAGATTCGGAGAAATACATCTTCCCGGACATAAAGAAAATCAGCGTCACGATAAACGGCTCGCCCAACTTGATATACAACAACGGAATCGAAAGTCGGGACATTTGGAGTGAAGTGAGCCGCTTCTTCATGAAAGAAAAACCCCAGTTCATGACTCTTCAGAAGTTCTACAGCGAGAACAAGTTCGGGCTTCTGATTGACCTGCGCTCCATGGCCAGCCAAGAAATGCATGGCAGCGGCACCCGCCTCGTGAACACAACAGACGGCGTGCAGCTGGAAGTCGAGAGAGACGCCAAGGGGTCTGGAACTGTGAACTGCCATGTTTTCGTGATCGCCGACTCCCAGTTCAACATAATGAACAGACAGATGCAACCTTTGCAGTTTTGAATTTATATGCAGTATTGAAAATGGATCCTGGCAACATCCCCTTCAACGCGCTAATAGTCGGGCCGACCAACTCTGGCAAGACGCATTTTCTTGTGAAACAGCTCTGCGGCCCATTCCGCGGCAAGTTTGATTACATCGTGTTAATCTGCCCAACCTTCGCCTATAACAGAACGCTGTACCGGTTTGCTGAGAGAGATCCTCGGCTGGATGTTATCATCTGCGAGCAACACCAAGTTGAAAATTGGCTGAAAGTGGTCAGTTTTTTTTTCGAAGGAAGCAACACTCTCATCGTCCTTGATGACTGCGCTTCATCAAAAGATGTGAAAGATCGCACTGGGGAGCTTGTAAAACTCGCATTTTCGGCTCGGCATGTCGGCATCAGCGTTTGGGTGCTGGCCCAGCAGCTATCGAGTATCGCGAAGCCTTTCAGAGAGAATTTGGCGGCAATCGTTCTATTTTACACGCCATCGGCAAAAACCACAAAGGCAATCTTCGACGAATACGGCGGCGGCCATTCATACAAAGAAATCAATCAGATGATTTCAAGGCTTAAAGAGCGCAAGTTTGCATATCTGATTCTTTCACTGCGGCACCCTTACAGTATTGAAAAAATGCAGTATTAACGCATGATGGAGCAACGATTCGAAGAAGCCGTAAAAATCTTGAGCTGGCGAGAAATGGAACCTGGAGTAGCTTACAAGTTTCACGAACTCGAATTCCGCGGTAAAAACAATCAGGGCAAGCCGATAAGTGTCGTCATACTCGAGACGAAAGACGGCATGAAATCGTATTACGCGCCAGCTTCTTTGTATTGGGAGCTCAACAGATGGAAACAAACTTCTTACATCATGTATGGCAGTTTGCAAAATTCAAGAGCGGGGTATCAATATCCCGTTTTCAAGTTTGCAAATTGAAATAAAAAAAAAATGAATTACATAATGGCTGAACAAAACGACCCCGAGTTGGCAGATGTCATGAAAATCCTTGAAGTCGAGCCTGCACGGCCCATCAGGGAACCACCGAGCCCCGACATTCCAGCGCTCCGTGAGCAGCTTGCTATTCTGGTTTCCACGGGCAAATGCAAAGAAGCAATAGGCACGCAGCTGACACACGATCAGGTGATTCGATTGTCAGACAAAGAGGTCATGAAGGACCACAAAAGGTATGAGGCCTATGTTGGCGCCAAGACCACAGAAGCCCTCATTGACAGATTTCTTTCATTAATCACAAAAGCGCTTGGCCTAGCGGTTCGGATAAAAGATACCAAAGCCTTGAAGAATGAGATGAAAAACGACTACATCATCACAAAAGAGCTGTCCATACTTTCTGGTGCGTATGCGTTGAGATACGGCCGGATGCTTGCAGTTGCCAACGCATTTCTGATCACAGCAAAACATGTTGATTTCAGCGCTGATGAGCAATCTTCAGTAACTGCTGAGCAAACTGCTGAGCAAGCTGCTGAATAATTACTTGCTAATTGAAAATAATTTGTTCACAAAATATACCATGGCAGATTCTGACACAACCCAACAAGTGACATCACAAACACCCACCACAAAAACTAAAAACCCAAAACTGGTCGCTGCCGGCAAAGCAATCGCTGAAAAAACGAGACTTGCCCGCGAGGTGCAGAAAAAGGCTTTAGATGAAGCCAATGCCATCATTTCAAATAAGGAAAAAAAGGCCCCTGAGGCTGCCGATCCTGAGGCATCAACACCTGAGGCAACAACACCTGGGGCAATTATTACAACAACACAATGGCTGAGTGGCATCAGCATTTTTCTTTCAAAAGTGGGAATCTACTACAAACGAGAAGAGATAAAAGCCCTTTTCGCCAAAAAGACGCCTCCTCGCCAGGGGCCAGTCGAGCCGCCTCCAGTAAGAATTAGAAATATGGATTAAACATCCGCCACCGTATTGAAAAAATATTTTTTTTAATATAACCATGTCTGACAACAAGCTTGTGAAAACAATCATGGACGCCGCAACTTTGACCGGCCTGGCTGCTGGCATTGGCTGGATTGTGAAAAAGGTCGTGAAAGAAAACTTCACACAAGACCCTAGCAGCAACGCTATGAACTATGCCAAATTCACCGCTGTGATGGCTGGCAGCATCGCGCTGAAACAGTATCTCCAGGACCAGAAGATTCTTCCTGATTAAAAAAAAAATCTTAACATTAAATGGCCAGCATTGCGATGATGATCAGTGGCGCAGTTCTAAACGCCGCGGCTTTCACTGGCGGCAACTATCTCGCCAAATTTTTGGCTGGTGACAATGGCAAAGCCGCGTTAGACGAGAAAACGCGGCATGACAAGTCCCTGGAGGCTTATCAGTCAGCAATGGCAAAATACTCACGCGAGCGAACACAGCTGCTCGACTGGATCAACACCAACGAAGAAATCAAAGAACACGCGCAGAAAAACTTCACAAACACCGATTACGCGTTCAAGCTCTACAACCAGGCCCACCCCGACCAGAGACTGACTCTGCCCAAAGCGCCGAATTTCTCGGACATGTATCAGCCAAGCGAGCTGCAGAAAAAGGGAGAGCTTCTTTTTGTTAGTGGTGGCGCTCTCGCGCTCGGATACGCGGCTTTTCGCTTCCTTTGAACTTTTTTTGCCGTTTAAATAATGGACGCCAAACTCGCCAAAATCTACTACAGCCCTCAGGGCTACTGGAAAGGTATATCTGCCATCAAAAAATTGGCAGAAGCTGCAAAAGTTCCTGAAGATGATGCCAACCAGTGGCTCTACAAACAAGCCATTTGGCAGATCTATCTTCCAGCCCGGCGATACGTTCCTCGCCCAAAATTTGACGTCGCGACGCCCAACTCGGTACACCAGGCTGACCTTCTTTTTTTACCTCATGACAAGCCGCCTCGCAGCCGCAAAGTTTACAAATATGCGTTGACTGTTGTTGACATTGCCAGCCGTTACAAAGAAGCAGAGCCTCTTACCTCGAAGGACTCTGAAGAAGTCGCGAAAGCGTTCCAGTCAATTTACAAACGCGACCCTTTGACTTGGCCTAAGATGCTGCAGGTTGACCCTGGACGCGAGTTTATGGGCGCTGTGACGAAAGAAATGGAAAAACGCAAAACTTACATTCGTCGCGGCCGCACTGAAATTCACAGAGATCAGGCTATTGTCGAGCGTTTCAATCATACGCTTGCTGAACGTTTGTTTGAACATCAGTACGCCATGGAAATGCTTCTGGAAGATGGCAAGCGGTCAACTGAATGGGTAAAAAGACTTCCCGATGTTGTCAGCGCTCTGAACAACGAGGTGACCAGCCTTATTGGTGAAAAACCTGCTGTTGCGATCAAAGAAAAATCGGTATCCCTATTGCCGACAAAATATAACAGACCTGTTGGTCTGGCCGAAAAGAAACTCCCCCCTCTCATCAATGTGAGATATTTGTATCAGCCTGGCGAGCTTGAGGGCGGAACCAAAAGAGCAACAGACCCGATCTGGTCTTTGAAAGTCTACCAGGTCATTAAAAATAAGACCAAGCCAAATGAGCCTGTTGTCTATTATTTGTCTGACGGGCCGAAGCGCGGCTTTGTTCGTGAAGAGCTGTTGGTTGTACCGCCTAATACACAGCTGCCCCCAGCCTGAAATGCCCGTATGCCAGGGTTTGTATGCCGTCATCTGCTATCCACTGCTTTGTATCAAATGGTGATAGCGAGATCTTGTTCATACACATTCCATACATTTCGTGACCCTCGCTCCTCAAGATTTTCATTTTGTGCATAAACTGCCTCCTTTCAAAGAGTGCTTCTTTGTAGTGATCGTGCATTATCTCTTTCTCGATCACATTTTTTTTCACACCCTTCGCCTTCTTTTCGTTTCTTTTGCCTTCTTTCAAGACGGAGTACATCTTTGGTCTTATCGCAACGACTTCTTCTATAGCCAAACCTCCACACTCATCTTTCATCTTGCCTAAAACCTTTTTGTTTCTGTTGTCGTAGAGCGGATGGTCCTTAGCGTAGTTGCTTGTGTCATACAGCCATGAATGTTCTTTCATGCCTTTGTACACATCTTCTGTCTGAATGTCCAAGATCAGGCTGTCTGTGTCTGTGTAGACCAGCCCGCATTTGTGGCCGTATCTAGCTTTCAAGTAGTTGTGGTAAAAGTCGTACATCAAGATCTTGCTGTTTTCGAGAATCGTCATGCCTGTGTACACGGGCTTGTTCAGCACCAGCTTTGTTTTGCGCATGTGTATGCCTGCCATGTCGTTTCCAAAGATTGTGAATCTGTCAAAAGATGGGCTTGACAGCAGCTTTCGGATCTTATCATTTTCCCAGTCTCTCACTATCTTTACGTCAACACGGTTTCTCAGGTTCTCCATCGTCTTGCCAAACACTGAGTTGTTCATCAGTTTGTAGAAGTCTGTTTCAAAATCGTTTTTCGCTTGCTTGCGAAACTCTGTGTTCATTCTGATGTATGGCTCCATCCACGGCTCTTGATCAAACTCTATCACTCAGTGGACTTTCTTTAGCTTCATGCCCTGCCTGAGATAGAACTGTAGGTTGCTGTAATGGGTCACGTACTTTTCTTTGTCTTCCAGAGTCACCACCAGCTTCTCTGTGTCCGGCATGGCCAAATCAAGGTCTGCCATAAGCCGCCGCTGGTATTCCGACATCTGCTCGGGTTTTATCACTTTCTTTTCCGGCGCCAGCGGGTAGTCGTTGTGGGCATCGTGCAAGTGCGCTGGGTACTCAAGATCCACTTCCAGTATCCAGCCTTTCTTTGAATTAGGCCTCATTTTCATGATCTGCTCTTCTGTCGGCACCACACGTTTCCAGTGTAAGCCGCTCTTCGGCAGATGCCGGCTCATTGCCCATCCATAGAGGTTGTTTGCATCAAGATACGTTATGTAGCTCGTTGGTTTGGTTGAGTCGTATCCTTCGACCTGCGAGTTGTTCGCCTTTGCATACCTCTTGCTTGCCATTTATATGCCGCCCCTCATTCCCCTCTCAATCATTAGATGCATGTCCAAGTCCATTGGAGACTGGGGAGCAATGGCGGAGTGAGACGTGTTTTCTCAAGCTGCCCGCCTTTATCTCAATTGCTCTGCGGTTTTTAATGGCCGAAACTCTTGAAGAAACACCGAACAAACGGAAGACTAGAGTGTCTTCGTCAGACGAATCTTCGATATCGAACACTTCTCCAGAAACCAAAAAATCGAGAAGCGGCGAGCACGCTGTTTGTTTCCACGAAGTAAGCGAGCAAGACTCCGAAGAAGACGTTATATTATATTCCTTGAACATGACCGAAGAGTTTGGCGATACGCTTCGAAACATTTTAAAGAAACTAGACAAATTGGACAGTATTGAAAAATCAATGTACGATTTTCAAGCGACACTTTTGAAACTTGAAGGACGTGTGCAAAATTTAGAGAGCTGCCATGCCACGACAAGACGCGATGTTGATGATATTAAAGAGAGCTTAAATTCAATCGAAGCAGATCGCCAAGAAGCTTCGCTGAGCTTAAAAAGTATGAAAGATGATACCAACACGAAGCTAAAAAGCCTGGAAGAGGAGAACTTTAAGCTCGGTGCCAGAATTAAAGAAGTAGAAGACCAACACCTGTATCTGGAAGCCTACTCTAGACGCGAAAATTTGAAGTTCGAAAATATTCCAGAGAACGTCGCGAGCGGAGAAGATACAGAATTCGTATTGCGTTCTTTCCTCGAAAGGGATCTTGGCTATGTTGACGCGGCCTCGGTAGAAATCCAAAGAGTCCATCGCCTCGGAAAGAAGAAAGAAGGGAAATCGCGGCCTATTCTAGCAAGATTTCTGAGATTCAAGGACTGTCAAAGCATGCTTGCTTTAGGCCCCCGATTGCGAGAAACCAATTATAGGATGTATCAAGATCTGCCCTTTGAGATTGTGGAGCGGCGAAGAGCGCAAATGGATACTTTTAAGAAAGCCAGACGAAACAACATCCCGGCTTCATTTAGCAAGGCACAGCCCGACAAGCTCTTCATCAGAGGTAAATTTTGGCCTGTTGGCAAAGAACTTGAACTGTAAACATAATTTGTCTAGAGTTTTCATTTTGACTGCCGTTTGTTTGTTTTTTAAATTAAGCTTTATAGATTTGGCCCCCGCTACATTTAGATTTAATATTTGGCGGCTCTAAAATGGAAAACACGAATAAGATAACAAATGCAACCTTACTCCTTCATCAGTCTTCTAATATTATTGTTTTTAAGTGTATTTATGTGTAGATATGTATATTTTTGTATCTTTGATTTGTTCTTCCAGCTTACACTTTTAAGGTTTATTTCAGCAATGCACTCGGGCGCCTTCTATCAAATAAGTTATAGCAAAAATATATGAAAACATGGATCTGATAATAGGATCGATTAATACTCGGGGACTGGGAGACAGGTTTAAGAGACGACAAATTTTCAACTGGCTCAAATACAAAAAAATGTCGGTATACTTTATCCAAGAAGCCCATTGTATGCAGGACAATACACATGATTGGAGAGCTGAGTGGGGCTACCAAGCATTATTCAGCTGTTGTTCCAGAAACAAGGCAGGTGTAGCCATATTATTCAACAATAATTTCAGCTTTCAACTCTTGAAGGCTTATACTGATCCCAAGGGACGATTCATAATATGTGACTTGACTACAAATGGAAAATACATAACCCTAGCAAATATATACGCTCCAAACGAAGATGATCCAAATTTCTTCACCTCTGTTTTTAATCGGCTGCTCGATTTTAAATGCGAGGAGATAATTGTGGGTGGTGACTTTAACCTAGTACTTGACGTTAATAAGGATAAAAAAGGTGGTCTTGCCAGATCCCATAAAAAGTCACTGGAAGTGATAAACGATTTCTCTGAAAACCTGGACCTGATAGACGCATGGAGAGTGTTAAACCCTGAGAGTTCCAGATTCACGTGGCGACAAAAAAAACCTGAAGTTCACTGTAGGCTCGACTTTTTCCTAGTGAATCAGACTACTTTTTGTAACATCGTCAGTGCCGACATATTACCAGGATACAAAACGGATCATTCCATGATTACATTACAAAACTCGCTGCATTCCAACAATAGAGGGCGGGGTTTTTGGAAACTTAACACCTCTTTCTTAAATGACATTGAGTATGTTAATCGGATAAAATTAATTATAAATCAAACCAAGGCTGAGTATGTGCAAGATGATACTGTCAACCCTAATTTACTATGGAAAATGGTTAAAATGAAAGTGAGAGAGGAGTCCTTGAAATATGGAACTTCTAAGAAAAAGAAACTAATGAAAAAAGAGGAAGAAATA
This sequence comes from Micromussa lordhowensis, assembly GCA_964020085.1. NCBI lineage: Eukaryota > Metazoa > Cnidaria > Anthozoa > Scleractinia > Lobophylliidae > Micromussa > Micromussa lordhowensis. The sequence goes on along the minus strand of OZ026596.1, from coordinate 38,980,340 downwards.
GAACAAGCAATTGCAAGTCTTGACAAATGTCTTTCTGAATTTAAAGGTGACGAAACTCAAAGACAAAAAGTGTGGTCGGAACTTGAAACAAAGAAACGCGAACTAGAGGCAATAATAGAATATCGGACAAAAGGAGCAATTTTAAGATCTAAATCTCAATGGTACAATGAAGGTGAGAAAAACACCAAATACTTTCTCAACCTCGAAAAGAGACATTGTAAACAAGGAACAATAACCCAGCTTAAAGTTAATGACAACGACCTCATATGTACAGACAAAGACATCTTAAAGGAATGTGAATCATTTTACCGAAATCTTTACAGTTCTAAAGTAGCTACTGAAAACCAAGACGGGGCTTTCTTCTTTCCACAACAAAAAGACAGAACGCTTTTGAATAGCGATGAACAATCTCTATGCGAAGGAGAATTAAGCATTAAGGAATGTTTAGAAGCGCTGAAAAGCATGGTGCCAGATAAATCCCCAGGAACCGATGGTCTACCCTGTGAATTCTACAAAGTGTTTTGGAAGGATGTGGCGGAAATTTTGATAAACTCTTTTAATTATTCCGACGAAATAGGAAAGCTCTCAATATCACAAAGGAGGGGTATTATTAAACTTATACCAAAAAAGGATGCTGACCTTAATTCAATAAAGAACTGGCGACCTTTAACGCTTCTGAATTGTGATTACAAAATAGCGACAAAAGCTATTGCAAGCCGCATCAAAATGGTTTTGCCAAAGCTTGTTTCCAACGATCAAACCGGTTTCATTAGAGACAGATTTATCGGAGAAAATATTCGTTTAATAGATAGCGTTATCAAATATACAAAAGCAAAAAATATGCCAGGATTGCTCCTTTTTCTTGATTTTGAAAAAGCCTTTGATACTCTAGAGTGGCCCTTTATTCGCAAAACCTTCGAACACTTTGGTTTCGGCCCATCATTATTGAACTGGTTAAAAGTATTTTACTGCAATAGTGAAAGCTGTATTTTAAACAATGGATGGGCAAGTAATTTCTTTGAGCTTAGTCGGGGGGTTAGGCAAGGTTGCCCTCTGTCGCCTTATCTATTTATTCTTTCTGTAGAAGTACTCGCCAATGCAATTCGCCAAAAAAAGGAGATTCGTGGCATAAGTGTAAAGAACAAAGAAATTAAACTTAGCCAATATGCAGATGACACGACCCTTATTTTAGACGGCTCCGAAGAATCCTTTCTAGAATCCTTGAAGATAATAGACTTTTTTGGTAATATATCTGGCCTCAGACTTAATAGTAAAAAGACAGAAGCTTTGTGGATTGGTGCAAGCGCGGATTGGGATTTTAAACTTTGTCCTCAAAAGGACTTCAAATGGCCCCAAAAAAAAGTCAGAGCGTTGGGGGTATGGTTGTCAACAGACCCCGATGTAACTATATCTTTGAACTACAAAGATAAAATAGAAAAAACTAAGTTGATTTTGGGATGCTGGAAACTTCGCAGACTCAGCCTTTTAGGAAAAATAACTGTTTTAAAAAGCCTTATAGCTTCACAACTAGTTTACATTTTTTCTCCTCTTGAAACAAATCATGCAGCAATAAAAGATATAAATGTAATGTTCTATAACTTCTTATGGAATGGCAAAGGCGACAAAATAAAAATAAATATAATGATAAATGATTACTCAGAAGGGGGATTAAAAATGATTGATATAGCTTCGTTTAATCGATCTCTTAAAGCCACATGGATAAAAAAGTATCTAGATAAGGAAAATTGTGGAAGCTGGAAAAGTTTTTTTGACTCGGAACTTGAAAAATATGGAGGTGAAGTAACACTAACTGGAAATCTCAACACAAAAGACAGTCGCAACATTATCAAAGTATCAGATCCTTTTTTCAAAGAAATCCTTGAAATCTGGTCAGAAGCCAATTATGAGGAAAACATTTTGTCGGATTATCACCTTCAGTCATTGCCCTTATGGTATAATTCACTAATAAGAGTTGAGAATAGACCAGTTTTCTACAAGGACTGGTACCTCAAAGGAATAACAAAAGTAGAACATTTAATGGACGACTCTGGAAAGTTTCTTCCGCTTACTGCCTTCCAAACTATACACGACCTGACAGTCCGTCCTTTATCCTTTCTTGGAATCATTTCTTCAATCAAACTTCTCCAAAGATATATACCCCATAATGCCAGAAGCTCGATTAAACATGAAAGTTTCTTGACAAAATTTCTAAGAAGCAAAAAACCAAGTAGATTAGTATATAAGAAACTTGTATTAGAAAAAAGTGAACCACCTAACCAAAGTCAACAAAAGTGGCAGGAAGACATCATTCTAACGACAAAACAAGAACTCAACTGGAAAGAAGCTTATCAAATGGCTTTTCAATGCACAAAGAGCACAAAACTTGTAACTTTCAATTTTAAATTCCTTCATAGAAGAATATCCACAAATAACTTCTTGAAAAAAATTGGTCTTGTCGATAGCGAGAAATGCACTTTCTGCGAAAAAGAAACAGAGAAACTGGCACATTTATTTTGGACTTGCCCAAAAACGCAAGCTTTCTGGACCCATTTCAAAGTATGGTTACAGTCATGCCAAGTTATCGCTAAAGAGACACCCTTAGAGCCTGATACAGCACTGGGTCTAAGGCCAGATAACTCTAAAAATAAACTTCAGATTAACTTCTGGTGCTTAAACGCTAAATATTATATTTGGCTATGTAGACAGAAAAAATGTCCTCCAAAACTAGACAATTTTTTACAGTATTTAAAACATATCTATGAAATAGAAGGCAATAAAACTACAATCGCCTTAAAAAAGTGGGAGCCTCTGTTGGCTATTTTGTAATCTCTTGAGAACTTGATCCTAGTCCCCTGAAAATGAAAACGACAATGAAGGAAAATAAACAAGGCGTATATATACTACATACCATATACCATGTATAACTTTTTCAGTCCGAATTTTAGAATCAAAATTACTATCACGAGTAAGCTGGCACTTTAATAATTTTTTTTTTTTTTTTTTTTTTTAAATGTATTGTAAGTAAGTTCGATTTCGTTGTGCAAGAATTGTAAGTCGGGTAAGTAATCTGAGTAGATTGTAAATATTGTAATTACTGTAAGTATTAGTTTGGTTAGTGTAAGTATTAGTATTGTTAGTAGAGTAAGTAGGCGTATTGTATTGTAAGTAATGTAAATAGTATAAGTGTCAGTATTGTAAGTGGCGTAAGTAATAAGTATTGTAAAAATAAAAAATAAAAAAAAAAAAAAAAAAAAAAAAATGTCCAAGTCCGTCAGCAGCTCTAGCTCGACTCCTGTCTTTTTCAGCAAAGCATCCCAACTCAAGCCTGGCGTTGTATAGTAATGCGCCGGATCCAGCCCGTATTTCTCCTGACAAACCTTTCTAAAGTTTTCAAACACGTCTGCTAAAAGCAACGTATCTGTTGCCACGTACCAGTCGTGGTATTCTCCGAGATTTCTGCACCCCAATGCCTCCCAGACCTGCTTTGCATGCGTCGTATGGGTAGATGCCTTTCTTCAGCAGCAACTGCCGCTTGTTTTCTTCTGGGATCAGTTTTTTCATGATTGGAAAGTCATCGACCCCCTTTACCAGCTTGTCAAGGCTGCTCAGCAGGAAATTCATGCTGTCGATGAATCTCAGATTCCCCAGTGAAAATGAGATGTATTTTTCGGTGTTTGTCGGGATACATTTGATTTCTCCCTGAACCCTCGCCATCGCTTGCATCAGCAGGTGGCCGTCGTATCCTTTCAAGTTGTGAAAGATGACTGGTATTGGCATTGTTTTCGGGTTTAGTTTGAGCTTGAAGTTGCACTCGTTATGGGCGGCGCCTCGATATTTTCCTGTCATGTGATCGTGGTCTCTCACTGAATCTTTGAAGTTGGGCACAAGCAGCGGGTCTGCACAGAATAGGCATGTTTCCTGGGTGTTTGCGATCCATTGATCGATTGCGTCTTTTGGTCGTCTCCTTTCGTACGGCACGTATCTATTATTTGCCGCCTGGTGGTAGCATCTTCTGTGGCTTTGGCCGCTATATTTTCCTAAATCAGGATCATACACTCCCATCGAATCGAGATAGAGGTCTTTATAGAGGCTTTTGTTACAAATGTGGCATTCTCCGGCGTTCCTGTATTTTTGCCAGTCTTCATTTGTCATTACAAGCGGTCTTTTGTTTTCCATGTCTTTTCGCATTTCCATTTCATGATTCTGAAGCCATCTCAGAAATACAAAGACCGCATCTTCGCCCCTGTATGTGTATGGGCCAAAAGTCTGCCCATCACTTCTCACGACTAAATATGAAAAGCCGCATGGCTCATGCTTCTCTGTTTTTATTGTGAAGCTATTTTTGCTGTCTGGCTCGCATGTGGCTATCTTTCTCACCAGACATTCAAAGTCCGCATAAACCACATAGGGCGATTTCATCTGCTTGTGGTAGTTTGTGAACGACATCTTGTTTTCGCCTTGTTTTGGCATGTCCGTTCTTGTGGGGCTTTTCATCAGTCCTTTACACTCTGGTTTGTGCCTTTCGAAGAACTCCATCTTTGAATAGCCGTGAAGGCAGCGTTCGCAGAAGTGCTTGCTTTCATTGTGCCTGTTTTGGTCATATAATAGTGCTGAGAGTCTTTTAACAAGGCAATAGTGCATGTTTTCGCCCTGCTTTGTCAGCATTAAGTTAATTCTTGGTACTTCTCCGCCTTTTTCGCTGATCCTGTGTACGACTACTTGCCCATTTTCCCATCCAAAGACATTAATCGCGAGATTCAGATTCTGCCTCTCTAGTCTGTCAATCTGCGAAACAGGCGTTGGAAAATCAATGCCGGTGAAATTGAGGCCGTCCTCCGTTGGGTAGCTCGATGTCCTTCTCATATTACCCATTGACCGAAATAGTGCCGCACGAATTGCCCATCTCAAGCATTCGTTGTCTCTGTTTTGTATGTTAAGAACCGCTTTCTTGTTTTTCAGCTTTGTGGGCAGCGGCATGTAACTTCCGCCTCGCATTGGTTGATATTGCGCTACGTTAATGAAGGCTTCCAAAATTTTGTCCATTATCCAGCCAGAGCCTCTTTCTGACCAGGCTTCTATCTCGCCTTTCACTTCATCAACAAACTGATTGATTAAGGCAGGTAATGTATCTATGTTGTACTCATTCAAGATCGCAGGCCGCATACGATTAAAATAATGGTCCATTTGTTCCACTTTTTCATTTCGTTTCATGTAAAATCTCACAAGAAGGCTAAACTATATTTTGACGCTTTTCATGGTGTAAACTTCATTTGTGCAAACATTGATAAATGAATTTTTCGTTTTTTGGAAAAATTTGAACAGGTCTTTGTTGTTCCTTTTGACTCGCATTTTCCACACGCGGAGCCATTCATTAAAATCGTTTCTTTCAATTTGAAAACCTTCCCTTATGATGCCGGGGCTAATTGGGGTTGGGAGTCCTTGTTATCCTCGATCGGGCCATAAAACATATCAAGAACATCTCTCGAAAAATTTGCAGCTGCCATTTATAAAGACGGCACATTTCTTCAATACGAAATAATTCTATGACATAAAAAAATATTCCGTGTTTTAACCTTACAGACATATATGATGGGGCGTTCTGTGACACATTTTTTATACTGACCCCTGGCGAGGCTTTGGGAGCCGGGGGGCCGTATAAAAAAATGTGTCACAGAACCCCCATCATATATGTGTGTTCACTGAACGCTACACCGGAACAAGAACCAACCGCCACGTAATATAAGTGAGTATAACACAAACTCTTGATGATGAAACATTGATCTAAATTACTTCATATTAAAACATTTACACATATGAGGAGCTCCGGGACAGAAATATCAGCGCTAGCATGTCTAAAACGCACAAGCATTTAGTAAATTGCGTTAAGGCCACTTTTTAGATGGTTGCATAAGCAGAACAAAGACTTTATTTTCCTTCAGGAAACATACAGTTCAAAAGAAACAGCAAATATGTGGGAAGCGGAATGGGGAGAAAAGGTGTTGTTCAACCACGGAACCACACACAGTAAAGGTGTTATGATTCTTTCAAATCCCAAGCTCGACTATAACATTGAGAAAATTACCCAAGACAAAAATGGCAGGTTCATCATAGCCAAATTAATAACTGAAGACACGCATTTCATTTTAGTTAATGTATATTCGCTTAACGATGTTAATCAACAAGAACCGTTCGCCTAGTGAATTAAACAGCCTTGTTTCAGATTGTCGAATTGTTTTTACCCCCAGTACCGATCATTCCGCTGTGCAACTTAATCTTATTTCTGAAGAATCTAAACAAAAGAAAGGACCAGGTTTTTGGAAATTCAACTATTCCCTTCTCGAAGACAATCGATACATCTCGCTGTTACGCGAAAACCTCCCTCAATTTAAAAGCAAGTATCAAAATGTTGAAGATCTAGGGCTACGTTGGGACCTTATCAAAATGGAAATCAGAGGCTTCACCGTTAAACACACCAAAATTAAAGCTCGAGAAAGACGTGACAAGGAAAACTTCCTTCAAAATAGAATAAATGATCTAATTGCAAAAACGGAAAGAAACAAAAATAACAAAAAAATCATTCACGAGCTCAACTCAACCAAAGCACGTCTAAGCAAGATAATAGCTTACAAAATGCGCGGAACGATTCTTAGAAGCCAAGCCAGATGGCATGAACAGGGTGAACGTAATACTAAATACTTCTATAGTCTCGAAAAAAGAAATTACTCAAGAAAAGTTGTCACTGAATTAAAGTTGAATGACGGCTCGTACACAACTAATAAATCAGATATCTTAGAAGAGCAAAAAAGATTCTATGAAAATCTTTATAAATCACAAGTATCTTCTGTACAAAGTGCCCACGAAAACGAAATTTTCTTTAACCCAAATGCCGTCCCCACCTTGAACGTGGATGAACAAGCTTTATGCGAAGGATGCCCTTAAGGATTTCTCGGCAAATAAAACTCCAGGCACAGACGGACTGTCTGTTGAATTTTTGAAATATTTCTGGCCTGAACTGAAAAACTCAATTGTTGACAGTTTCAATCACGCTTTTCATAATGGCTCTCTTTCAATTTCACAAAGGCGCAGAATTATCACTCTCTTCCCAAAAAAGAATAAAGATAAAACAATTCTAGAAAATCTTAGACCAATCTCACTGCTAAATGTAGATTACAAAATTCTCACCAAAGTTCTAGCCAAACGACTCGAAAAAGTTCTTCCCAATTTAATCAATGCTGATCAAACAGGTTATGTAAAAGGGCGTTATATTGGCAAAAACATCAGACTAATACAAGACTTAATGTTTTACACCAACAAAGAAAACCTCCCAGGAATGGCTATCTTCCTTGATTTTCAAAAAGCTTTCGACACCATTGAATGGCACTACTTAGAAAAAGTCCTTACCCACTTCAATTTTGGTCCTAATTTCTTACAGTGGTTTAAAACTCTGCATGCTGACATTTCCAGCTGCGTTTTAAACAACGGGCATGCTTCATGCTTCTTTCCTATAAACCGTGGTGTGAGACAGGGCTGCCCACTATCAGGCTTACTGTTTGTAATTGGCCTCGAACTTCTTGTTAGAGCCATTAAACATGACAATCTTATTAAAGGAATCTCAACCGGGGAAAAAGAAATGAAAATATCAATGTATGCAGACGACACCACTGTTTTTGTACGTGATCTTGACTCAATATCGCATTTGCTAAATATCCTAAAAAATTTGCTTCTATCTCCGGTTTACAAATTAACACGTCAAAAACTGAAGCTTTGTGGCTTGGCCTTTGGAAAGACAGACCAGACACCCCCTTCAATTTTAATTATCCTCAAGATCCTATTTGTGCACTAGGCATATTTTTCTCGTATAATACGCCTGAAGCCGACAAATTAAACTTTGGTGACAAATTATGTAGCATGGAAAAAGTTTTGAATGCTTGGAAATGCAGAAAACTTACGTTAATTGGAAGAATTATCGAAACTGATATTTAACACCTCTAACCTCTTGTACCACCCCATGTTATCGACGAAGCCAACAAATTGATTTTTAATTTTATTTGGGAAGGCAAGCCTCCAAAGATAAAAGAAAGCACAATCATAGGCGAGAAAGTCAACGGTGGTCTTAAGATGTTGGATTTTGGCATAATGGAAATTGCTCTTAAAATCTCATGGATTCAACGGATACAACAAAACTCTGACGCAGGGTGGAAAGCTATACCGGAATGCTTGCTTGGTGACCTCGGTGGCTTTACCTTATCTCACTGCCGTTACGATATAAATCTAATTCAGTTACACAACTTACCTCCTTTTTACCGCTCTGTGTTGAAATACTGGCAAGTCTACAGATCAGATTTCACTGATGATAATACACAGATTCAGAATGAAATAATTTGGAATAATAGTAACATATTAATAAACAAGAACACAATTTTCTTCAATCAGTGGTACCAAAATGGAATCATACGCTTGCAGGACCTGCTTGATGTTGACTGCACCTTTCTATCCCTCCAAAAATTCCAACAAAAATTGGGGCTACATGTTTCCTTTACCACATATTATGGACTTATAAATTCTATGCCTGCTAGTTGGAGACGAAAACTTAAACTCTCAGACCATCCAAATCAGAGCAGTTCGTTAGATTCCCCAAACATGAACATCACTACCCGTTCTGCTTATGCGGCCATCCTTGATCATTTCTTTCAACCACCCACATGTGAAACTAAAATCTTACGTTATGGCTTTTCTAAAGAAAGCTTGACTAATGTATATATGATGCCTCTCCTCATAGCGCAGGAGGTTAAATTACAAATGTTCCAGCTCAAAATCATACACAACATACTCCCAACAAGATGTTCCCTGTTTCGAGCAAAGTTGTCCGAGTCCGATAGTTGTCGGGTATGTCAGACCGAACCTGAAACCCTTCCACACACGCTCTTCCAATGTAATATAACCTCTGTGTTTTGGATCGATTTTCAACAATGGTGGTTTGAAAGAACCTTCCAAGCTTTCCAATTAAATGAATGTAATGTAATATATGGTTGGTATAATGATACGCAGTTTAAAGACGTTTTAAGGTACCTGCCCAGGGTATTTTGGGTCATTTTCTTTCTGCAATCTTTCCAGCCAAATAGCTTTAAATGATCCTGTGACTTTACAGAATGCATTATTAAGAAATAAAAATTCTTGAAATTCACCTGTTTTTGGTGTGTCAGACCCCCTGTGGGTGTAGTGGATTAATTATTAACCTATGTACAGGAAAGGGATTTGCGTTTTCTGCTTTAAATATCAAACCAAACTAAAATATAAGAACATAAATCCATAGAGACAAATAAAAGAAATTTTTCTGTGGTAGGGTTTCAATGTATTGTTAAAAGGTTGAGATTTATTGCTATTTGATTGAATGCAAACTTTGCTTAGTCATAACATATCACCATTAGCCTCCCCTGCGAGACCCTACCAAGCGTTTATGCTAAATTGCCATACAAAAAAGCCAGCCAAATTTCTTTGAGAAAGAGCTGATCAATTCCTCAGAAAAACAGTTTTCCTGTTTGCAATTCCATCAGGAGGTGTCAAAAAATAAGAAAATACGTGTTAGGGTGAGAAAATCTAAGTGAAATCATCAAAGCCATCGCTTTCACGATATTTGCCGCCATTTTTATCTATATTTTCCGCTGAATAGTTATTTTGTGGGCACTTTTCTGCATTTGTTTATCGGTTGCTAAGGTACGTCACGCTGAGTTACAAAAGACCCACTCACAGCGTGCGCCATATCCGGTTGCTTTGTGGTAACTTGAGCATTCGCAATAAACATGGCGCCCCCAAGAAAGAAGAAAAAATTGTCTAAGAAAGCTAAGAAGAAACTGATGGAAGAACGGTCTTCGAAAGCTATGGAAAAGAGAGGTTTGGGGATAAGTGGAAGACGGAAATTCGCATTGGCAGCAAACTGGAGGGAGGAAGAGTACAAAAGCGGTGATCGAACCCGTGTGAGGTTTATAAGCCCGGGGAAAACAAAATACAAGACGCAGAAGTCTGCAGGAGAAGCATTAGTTAAACGGAACTTATCGAATTGCTTCCATGAAAAGTCCACCACATCTGAGGATGGAAATACAGAGGATGACTCTGATTACATCGGGGATTCCTGCAACGAAAAGGAAAAGAAGAACTTGCCATGTGGAAGCGAGCAAAGTGAAACAAAGGGAGTAGAAGTCAAAAGACGGTTGTTTGTTTGTGAGTCCACACAGCTGATGGATTTGATACATCAAATCAATTCTTCATCCAAATGTTCGACTCCTGACTGTAATGGTAAGTAATTTTTCCCATTTGATTATCTAAAATGACTGGAATGCATTTCCTCACCCCTTTGATACTGTCATCGAATCCTTGTAAAATCCCAGTGAATCATCACATCTGACTGTGAAAATCGAAGTGAATTTTTTTTTCTTTTCGAAATAGTCCTAAGATTGTATGTTTTTAATCGGTGATTACTTTTATTTTGATCCATTCTTTCAAGCGATTGTAACCTGGAGTTTTTTCATTGCTTACGAAAGGAAGACATGAATTTCACTGTTGTTGTGTAGTCAAGAAATTATTAGTCCCTTGGGTTCATGTTTACCTCGATTGTCTTGAAGTCCTTGTAATACATAGTTCAAAAAAGAGAATTGCTTGATGTCTTGCATGTACACGCTAAATTTTTATGGAAGGTGCTCACATTTCCATTTATTTAGTATTGTTTTCAGAGTCGAATTGTATGATTTTGCAATGTATGATGTTTCCATAAAACATTTGATTGCATGGCTATTCAGAGTGGTTTTGAATCAATGCAACTTACTTTAGGTTTTAGATACGTGTTATTTGCATTTTATTTTGTAATCTGTAAATTTATAGTGGTGTTCAAAGTGGAATCTACATGTATTGGTCTAGGGGGAAATAATCAATATGCCAGCACTTGCATGTAGCAAAATGTCCCAAATACTGACTCTGTTTATGTTTGCGTTTCACACTATCATGTCTTAGAATTTTTTAATTCGAAGGGAATACATTAGATGGTTTCATTGATTAGAAATGGTTTCTGGATAGGAATGTCAACATACACCATTCTTTAATGAATTGCTAGTCACACCGGCAGTTGCTAAAGGAATTTAATCATTTCTATCAACAGGTTTCCTTGTGGCAGTAAAAGTTGAACCAACAGGTCTTGGGGGGTCAATGAATGTTGTCTTTGCTTGTAATGGATGTGAGTTGCGTACTGACAACTTTCATAGTTCAGCTTTGGTTGAAAGCTCAAAGCGCACAGTTGTTGGACTTGCCCTTGCAGTGGCATTTTTTATCACAGGACATGGATATGCAAAGTTTTCAAAAACACTAAGGCAGTGCCTTGGCATAAGCTGCATTTCTAAAAATCCATATTATGAGACCATCAAGCTCGTTTATCCTAAAGTAACTGATATTCTAAACGGTATGTGTAATGAAGAGAAAGAGAGGATGAAAGAAGTGGATGGTGGACAGTTGGGTAGTTGGAAGAGGGCAGTGGTGACTTCCGATGGTGTATGGCATACGCGTGGCCATTTCAGTAAAAATGGCTCATTCATCATTAAGAATTATTTCACTGGGGGCTTGCTTTGGTATGGTCACAAGTGCATGAGGGGCAAAGATGATGTTGTGGAAGATGAGTTGTTTGAGGGAACGGCAAAATCCATGGAAGGTATTCTTGCGGAGGAGTGTTACAAACAGGCAAAGGAAGAGAAATGTAAGGTGGAGGTTGTGTGGCAAGATGGTGACTCAAGTGCGGCAAAAGCAGTAGCTGCTCACCATCCAGAGGGAAAAATTTACAAGTGTGGTGGGCATGTTGGTCGAGCCCACTACAACCAGTTAAAAGAGGCTTCGAAGAAAAAACATTTCTCCACTGATATAAAGAACAAATACAAAGAGAAGTTCCCCCAAGTGCAAAGTGCAGTGTGCAAGTGCGAAAGGCACAAATCTGGTTGTGGGTGTCTTGGGGACAGTTTCCTAACGAATGCCCGTATCAATCATTTCTGCTGTCTCCAGCAGTGTGATAATCCACAAGAGTATGCCAGGAGAATGCGAGCATTAGGTCAATACCATTGTAGAGACATCCATGAGTGGGGCGATGGGCAGGAGTGTGGATTCCATGAACAAACTGAATGTTCCTGTAAGAACTGTGATGAGGATGAGGTACTGCAATGCCAGGGAAAGCCTTACAAGACGAAGACCCCTCTCACATGTGAGTACCACTGGCTAGCGTACCGTATAGAGTGTGAACGGCGTGCAGAAGATGCAGATAGTGTAATTCATCCCACAATGGGGAGAGGCCATTCGAACCTATGTGAGGCACACTTCTCTGTCTTGCCAGACTATCGTGCAAAGGATCAAAGTCTTTGTAGGTAAGGAAAACATTCACAATTTTATGACATCTCTATCCAAATCATTTAGTTTGACAGAATGGCCTTTTTCTCATGAGCTTCTTCCTGTTGCAGATCAATATGGTTATGTATTACTAGCCCTCTTGATCATTGGCCATCTTTTGTTGAAAAATGTAAATGCAAATTACACTACAGTATGTCTTTCTTTTTTGGGTTTCAGCAAAATGTATGCATATGAGTTCTTTGTAGGAATGTAAAAAACCCCTTTCTTTTAGATTATGAGTGGGATATTAGTCGTTTCAGGATAAATTTTAAGCAATGGCCAAGGTTAGCATGTTAGCTGAGGGTATTATGTCATGTTCTAGGGCAAGACAATTTACTCTCAGTGTCCCTCGCAACCCAGGTGTGTAAATGGGCACCAGAAAATTAAAAGCTGGGGAGTCCCTGCAATGGACTTGCATCCCATTCAACATCCCATTCAACAGGAGTAGAAATATATTTGGCCTAATGGGCCACAAGGCTCCACACAGCCTTAACTGTATAGATTTTTTATTTTTTTTTCAGGCTACACTACATGACCTCAACCAACTGTGGGTTCTGCCAAGGAAACATGTCCTGGTGTTATAAAGTCAGAGGACCAAACTACCACTGGGTGATCGATCTTTATGAGAGGCTTAATCTTCCTGTCATTCCTGCTGTCATTGAGGCCCTTCAGAAGGAGGTGGTGGACCGTATGAAAGCGATAGAGACTGGGAAGACAGACCACAAGAAGAAAATACGAATCCAGATGAAGGTGGCCCGGGCTGAGGATCAGGAGGCGAGGAAAAAGTGGGTCAAGCGACAGGCGGTTCAACACACATATGGAAACGATGCTGACGATGGTCATGCTGATGAACATGATGTCGACCCCAGCATAATTGCAGCAGTCAGAGATGCTATTGGAGGAGCAGAGGAAACTGATGGAACCTTAGTAGTTATCAGTGGCAAATCCTGTCGATGTGGCTCCAAAACCCACAAACGGGTAACACATTCTGACTGCCCCCTGAACCCAAGACATGCAAAGTAAACAATTTTTAAACCTGATTGCCTAAAGAATTGTGCATTGGTTCATTCCCAAGAAGGTCATTGACCCAAATAACAAGAGAAGTCGTAAATCTTTTCCCCTACAGTTCCCTATACTTTCCATGTGAACCCAACACAAGCACTCTCTGTGCTCTATCAACCACAAAAATAATTTGGGTTCTATAGTTCATAAAATGCCACGATTTTACCAGAATTGCCAAGGCTTATTCGTTTTTGCTTTCTTAGTATAGCTAGGGAAATGAAGAATTTGTTTTTTTGGTGCCAGATAAGTAATTCATTCACTCCAAGCTTTTCTATAAAATATCCCATTTTATACAGGTGACACAAGGTTCGTTACAGTTAGATTATTGCACAAGGAAAGTTGCATGTATTCTTCGAAATTTTTTTTAATGAAGTTGGATTTTACAATATGATATTAGATCATTCTTGTATGACAGCAAGTATAATACATACAGTGTGCCACATGGCAACTAACTAAACATATAAGAGTGGATGCTTTGGGTGGTTTTATGTGTTATTTGACCTCTCAAATATCATTTTTTATATCAAAATATGTGTATTCATTTTTCAATATCACTTTTACATAAAAATATGTATGTATATATTTTTTCCATCAACAAATTTCATTTTTATATCAAAATATCTGTACATATTTTTTTCCATGAATAAATATCCCTTTTTTCATCAAAATATTTGTATATATTTTTCAATCAATAAATATCATTTTTACATAAAGGTGATCTGTAAATACTTTTTGTGATCAACAATTAACAAAACTATTTATGCATATTGTCTTCTAACCACAAGTTTTTCAATATCATATCTACATTTTTTTGTCACTCTGTTAATTTTTAATCTATTTTTTTTCTGTTGCTTCTGCATTCCCTTGACTGGAGGCCACTTCGCTTCAGCAAGGTCTCCAATGTTAACCTTGTACACCTGTAAATTGGAGGAAACAGCCTTTCAGTATGCAATGTTATTATGGTATGGAATTGAATCTTCAACATCCAACTAATCATTTCAATGAGTTTTTCGAACAAAAATTATCATCCCCTGGCATGTGTGTGTGTAGAGAGGGAACAAAAGTTAAGTGTGGATTGTATTGGTACATGGCAAAGGCATTCATGCAACAAAAGGGAAATATCTGTTTGGTTGCTCAGTGTGATCAATGGAATTCAAATGCAAAAATGAACTTACATTTCAGTGTATTTGATCTGTCTGATGACCAGCTCTCTAGGGACAACTGCCCTTACGGTAGTTTTGTTGGTATTTGGGAAAAGAAATGATAAGAGCCCTTGCTGGGCACATCAAATATTTCACTTACCTTTGCATGGGTTGGGTCTGGCTGGTCCACCAGTTGCCCAGGAATTATATTCCTCACCACCCTTTTCAGGGTGGGAGGGAACACGTAAGTGGGCTGACCCCCAACATGAGCCCCAAGGGCCTGCTTACTTCCAAACTAGATTTTAAAAAAAATGTACACTGTATAAAGCCATTTCTGAGTTGCCTTTTGCCTCTCTTTCAAAACTAGTCAGAAAACAAAACATTTTTTGCGAAAATGAGTTTTACAAATTCATTCGGATGCAAATCAAACTCATATTTGTGACAAAGGTTTTACACTTTGACTCGTTTTGAAAGAAAGGCAAAAGGAAACTCGGACATGATCTATTAAATTGCAGCTGCAAACCGCCCCGCCCCCCGCCCCCCGCCCCCGCCCCCCGCCAACACTGTAGCCGTTTTCTATTGTTGTAATCATAGTGTTGCCCATATATGGAACGAGCGGGTGTCACATGTGGATTGGGAATAAAGTAAAAAGCACGTTGTTGTTGTCGCAAGAGCTAGTAGTATTTTGACTATATTTTCCCCGCTACAATCTGGTGGAGAGCCCAAAACCCCGGCATGTCGTCCATAGAAGAACTCAAAGGTACCGTAGCAGGTCTCACGTCGATCGTTAAGCAACAGGCCGATGCACAAAAGGCAACAACTGCTCAAATCACCCAACTTACCGAAGCGCTTATCGCACATGGCGGACCCCAAGCGGCCGGTCCTGCGACATCAACTTCTAACACTTCTCTACGAATGCCCGCCCTGCAGCTTCCACAATTCAGGTACGACAACTCCAGTCACGACGATGTTAACGAATTTCTGGAAACATTTGATGTACAAACGGCCCATTTACCAGCCGAAACAAAACTTGCTCTCCTTCAACAGTCATGTATTGGCGAATGGCCAAATTCAGTCTTGTCAATGGAGAAATCAAAATTCACCAAAGAAACCACAGCCCAGCAGAAGCTTGGCAGCTTGAAACAAGCCTTAAAAACATCATTCGCGGAACCGCCAGAAGTTCAGCGCCGTCGTTTGGCGTCAGAATTTTCTACTATGAAGCAGCGAGCCACGGAATCGATTGATTGCTTTGCCTATCACTTCAAGAACAATTTACACCGATTATCCAAGCTCGGAGAAGCTGTCGAAAGCAATTCACCACATTTCATCATGTCACAGTTTATATCCAAGACGAAAACCGACATCCAAAAACATGTTGTGCTTAAAGCTGAGGAATACAAAGATCTGTCCGAAATCATTGAAGCTGCAAAGCGAATTGAGCGTTCGTTCAGCCCTGGAGGAGGTCACAGTAACACCAACAAACCACCGCTCGACCCTCAATATTACTCCAACTCCTCCTGTCCCCGATGGGCGTCGCAAGAAACCTTTTTGTTACCACTGCCATTCTCCTGGTCACATCAAAAGCAGCTGTCCTAAACAAACAGTGAAACCACCATCTCCTGACAATTCTCAGCGTAGCACTGAAGTGTGTCGCTTGTGGAACAAACATCAGCAATCACCATGCACCTTGCAAAACCAGTCTTGCAAATACGACCGAGCACATAAGTGCACCGTTTGCTCCAAACCAGGATGTAAGGCACTCGTTCACAGTAATGTCGCCCCACCTGTTGCTAATGCATGTGATCTTCAAACACCACAGAGTATCCAACCTGAGCCCAGCAGCTCCAGTACACCACATACTCCTGGTGCACATTCCCAGCCAGCGCCACCTCTGTTTTCAATGCCTACTCTTCCAACATCTTCCAGCGAATTATCTGTCAATTTGAATCGTACTATTTTGTCTTGTCAAGTCACTTCAGCTGGCAAGCAACTACAGCTCCCACTCGACTCTTGTTGCTCAGTCACACTGTGTAGCCTTGATCATGCACAGCTCATCCACTCAGAAAGACCAGAATTAAATTACAAGAAACTGGAGAAGCCTATTCCAGTACAAATGGCTGACACTAGTGCATCTCTGACAGCCGTAGCAGTCCAAGAGGTCCCTATTATGTGGCTTCCCAACAAGGAAACAATCCATGTTGCTCTTGTAGTTCCAAACATGTCTTGGCCACTTCTCTTCGGCGAAAATCACCTCCCTGCCACTCAAGCCCTGTCAGATCACAGTAACAAAACAGTCACCTTCCGTCATCCAGCTATGAACTTTACTGTTGCGTGTGATAAAGCAACTGCATCACACGATCCTCAGGCTGCAGTTACCTGCCTTCTCACTGGAAAACCATCTGTTCATTCTGCACCAACCAGAACCACAGTGTATCGAGGTTTTAACCTAGTAACAGTCTATCTTACCTTAAGTGCTGCATCCATGGGATTCTTAGGAAATGACTTGTGGCTATCAGGTCATGAACTTGAACCTGGTGTAAAAGTCCTTGATGGTCCTTTTAGCGCATCTGAAGCACAGTCAATTATGGATTTCTCTTCCAACTCTGACACATATCATGATCTTCCTGACTTCCAGACATCCCGTGCCATGAACATTCTTGTGCATTGTACAAAGAAGAAAGCATCCATTGGTCATTCCACCTTTGGCTACCTGTCACCCTGTTCTGCGCAGAGAAAAACCGACCTTGACGATGCCCTGATGCACACAGCCGACAACCTTTGTTCATCACTAGACACCTTCGACTCGCTCTTCTGTCACTCTGATGACACCCCACCTTCTCTTATGGAAACCTCACTGCCTAAAAGCATGGGAGTTCCATTGCAACTGCATTATCCCAAGCAAGCCAGTCAAGAAATGTTTAAAGCTGGTCTTACACAAAGTTCTCGGTTACTTCACCCTTTCAGTCAGCCAGACGGGTCTGATGATCGAGACCTACCTCCTCAGTGTACTTTCACGCTTGATCCATTTTTGGAGGAATATCATGAAAAACTGCGCGCCGAACTGCGCCTAGACTCTGACAAGTACAGTCATGTCGACTCTGCAGTCCTTGCTGAGTTCGACACTTTGTTGCGAACGTACCCACACGCATTCCTCTTGCCTGGTGCACCACTAAGGCGTATCCATGGAACTGAGCATCACATTAACACTGGCAATGCCACCCCTTGCTACAAGCCACCATACAGGATGTCACCCCCTGAGCTCCAGGCAGTGCGTCATCAAATTAAGGACATGCTTTGACAAGATATCATTCAACCCTCAAAGTCTCCTTGGGGTGCTCCAGCAATACTTGTACGCCGCAAGGATTTACATGGTAAACCACAACCACCCAGATTTGTGGCCGATTATTGTGCGCTTAATTCAGTCACTAGGAGTGATGGCTTTCCTCTTCCTCAAGTCATCGATATCCTGGACTGGCTTGGCAGAGGCAAATCATTTGCCAAATTAGACCTTGCTAACGGCTATTGGCAAGTGCCTGTTCGAGAAGAAGATAGAGAAAAAACAGCTGTAGTCACCCACTGTGGATTATTCGAGTTCATCTCCATGCCCTTTGGTCTCAAGACGGCTGGAGCTACCTTCCAAAGGCTCATGCAGGCCACATTTTCTGATTTCCTAATGGGAAACATAACAGGCAGTAGTGACCATCAACATGGATTCTGCATGCCTTATGTTGATGATCTGATTGTCCGAAGCATGTCTCATGTTGACTCTCTCGAACATTACAGACGCATATTTGAACGCGCCACCCAAGTTGGCATGCAGTTTAAACCCTCGAAGTGTACCTTCTTCTCAACTCACCTTGAAGTACTTGGCCATGTTGTCACTCTTAATGGTCGTATTCCAGACCCCAAGAAAATTCACGCAATCACTAATTTCCCTATGGTCAATTCCCAGTCTGCTGTGCAGAAGTTCCTTGGAATGGTCGGCTTTTACAGGCACCACATCCCACCCTTTGCTCAACGGACTTACCATTTGCGGCAACTTCTACAAAAGAACAAAAAATTTCAGCTCACCACCCAAGTTCAAGCCGAATTCAATGACCTTATTGCAGTACTCACAGGCCCTGATGTGTTGCTACATTATCCAGATTGGTCCAAGCCATTCCATGTGCATACCGATGCAAGCAAACTAGGCGTTGGCGCTGTCCTCATGCAGGAAGATGACGAACACCGTTTGCGTCCACTTCAGTATGCAAGCCAAGCCTTCTCTCCCACCCAACAAAGATGGGACACTTGTGAACAAGAACTTTATGCTGTCAAATGGGCAGTCGAACAATGGCGACCATACCTTTTGGGACGCAAATTCATCATTGAGACTGACCATGCCAATTTGAAATGGTTGTGCTCTATTGCGCCACACAAAGCAAAACCAGCTCGATGGGCATCTCTACTAGCTGAATATGACTTTGAATTGCACCATCGTCCGGGTCACACCAATACCGTGCCTGATGCCTTGTCGCGTTACCCAGCTTCACAGCAACCCCAGCAAGAACATGATTATGCATCTGCTGCCTTTGTTGACCTATTGCCACCCACGGCTGTGTCCATTTACCTAGCCACTGTTTTGGGCCTAGCGCCATGTCAACCTATGTTTTTGTCTCCCACTGCCCCAGCGAACATGAAGTTAACCGTTGCCCTGGTAACAGCAGATACAAACAACACTTCCCTTAGCACGATGCAAGCTGCAGTTGATCCCTCCACAACCAGTCAATCTGATGAACCATTTATTCACCTAGGATCCAACAGACAAGAGCTTAGCAATTTGCAACTTCAAGACCCAACCTTAAAGAACATTCACAAATACCTGTCAGCTGGAAGCAACAAGTCAGCTCTCCGACACCTGTCGTCCTGTGAGCAAACTCGCATCCAAAACCTGCCACGCCATTGTGTTATCCTGGATGGACTAGTCATGTATTCAGATGAATTCCTTGATGACCCAGGCCACTTTCGTATCTTTCTCCCTGATAATAAAGATCTAAAAACCAAACTACTGCGCGCATACCACGACTCACCTATCAGAATGCACAGAGGTCGAGATGCAACCTACCACGCCCTTGCCCAAGATTTTTATTGGAGAGGGATGGGAAAGGCAACAAAACGCTGGGTTGCAAGATGTTTAGAATGCCTAAAGCACAAATCTGCTAACCAGCAACATGGTCTTATGCACCCACGTTTCTATGACAAACCAATGAATGTACTTGGCATTGACTTTGTTGGGCTGTTCCCTAAGTCCACCAATGGAAACCGTTACATTCTCACCCCCGTTTGTCCATTCTCTCACTTCCTGATAGCAATCCCGACACCAGACCGAAGTGCCACTACAGCAGCAAGAGCACTATTTGACAATGTATTTCTTAAGTTGGACTTTCCATCCACCCTTCTCAGCGATCGTGGAGGAGAATTCGTGAATGCTGTCCTCCGAGAAGTTTCAAACCTGCTCTCTATTAAACAAGTGTTTACATCTAGTTACCAGCCCCGAGCTAATGGCTCAACGGAACGTGTTCATCGCTTCTTGAACTCTGCCCTGGCCATTTTTGCATCCAAATGGCAAAAACACTGGGAAGACTACCTGCAGCCTGCTGTGTACTCGCATAACACCTCGACTATCGATGGCACTAATGGCATAACTCCATTCTTTCTCATGTTTGGTCGCAATGCGACTTCTCCAGAGACAGTCGCTCTTCAGCTCCCCAATCAGCCAATCAACAAGAATGACTAGGCAAAGTACCTAGTTCAGAGGATCACAGAAGCCCATAAATTATTCTGTAGCATTAAGAAAGATTTGCGGAGACGACAAAGAGATTACTACGATCTGTCTGCTAATCCAAGAAAATTTAACGTTGGACAAGAAGTCCTAGTCAGGAAACCACCACCTGCAAATGTTGAAAAAGGATCAGCCACGAAGCTAATCAGAAGATATGCTGGACCATACATTATCACCAAGCGCCTCAAGAATAGTGACTTATATCGTCTGAGGCACAGCATAACCAATGAAGAACTGCCTCCGACTAATGTTGAGAAACTGATACCAATCCCTGATGCAGAACCAAATGACCTGAGAGAATCATCTGCACAGAGTGCGCCTCGCCCGGCTGAAAATCGAGAACAAGAGCGGCAATACAAACCTGGCCAGTTTCTCCTGTACCTTCATAAGAGCAATGAACAAGCAGACGAAGGAATCTCACTGAAGTTAGCCCAGTATCTAGACCCCATAGGCAAGGCTCCAGTTAGCGAAGCCTGCAAGCACCTGTACTCCGTTTTCCCAGGGTCCAGACAACTTCTTGTCAAACTTGGGAGAATGCGAGGTCTCACAGCACATTGTCCATATCTCTCTCTCGAAGGTGACCCATCTGGAGGAGCTTACAATCTGGTCCTTAATAAAGTTGCCTTTGAACGATTTAACGCTCGACAAGGACTCCTTATTGGAGAGGTAGTAGAAACCGATGATGTGCAAGACTCTGTTATTGTGCACACCTATGCTCCAACAGGACGCCGCACAAGACTAGCTAAATCTTGCGTGTGGAAACCTGTTTTTAACCATGACTTGTCTAAGAAATCTGTTCCTATGGACAAAAATAAGCGTTTAATTGACTATAGTCCAGACTTTGAACGCGTCGAGTTCAAGCAAATCGTTACAGTGCGAGATTCGCTCAAGGAACTGTTGTCTGTCAGAGACATGGATGAAGCAGTCATTCATTTATTTGTTAACTTGAGGTTATAATTCGTTCAGGTCTCGCCTGCGACTATTACGCCCAACCAGTTGTACTCTAGTTTTAAGGCTCTTTGCCTTTGAGTTTATTTTATCACGCACACCTCGTCCCTGTTAGTAAGGAGGGAATGTAGCCGTTTTCTATTGTTGTAATCATAGTGTTGCCCATATATGGAACGCGCAGGTGTCACGTGTGGATTGGGAATAAAGTAAGAAGCACGTTGTTGTTGTCGCAAGAGCTAGTAGTATTTTGACTATGTTTTCCCCACTACAACACAACCAAACCTCTTGTAGTCCCAACTGCCCCTTTACAGACAAAACAATTGTTATAACCTTGAGTCATGGTAGCCCTTTGTAAAATTTCTATGATCAACCGATAATGGTCCTAAAATAAGGCCACCAGACCTGGGCCCTTGAATAATGCAAAACTCAGGGACTATGCAAAGGCAGTAATGTCCGAAGGCAACCGAGTTATGCTGATATCTAAACACAAAAGAGCGAAAGATGTACCAGCTATCCTTGGTATGAAACCCGATTTGCAGGAACGCATGGAAGTTTATGTAAGCAAGATCAGGCTCCAAGTGTATGGTGGCCTATGTTTGCCTTTCATATTTTTCATTGTTTTGTTAAGATTTTTCGAAAAAATGTCTGATATAAAATGAAAACCAACTCAATCAGAAATCAAATTAAATAATCAAAGTAAAATCAAAACTAAATTACTTAGATATCTTAAGTAAAGGCAAAACTAAATCGGAGACATCAAATTGGATAATCAAAGTAAAATCAAAATTAAATTACCAAGCAGTTAAAAAATGTATAAAAAACCGATTTATAAAGCAAAGCAACTTTAAAAACAAAGAAAATCGAAACAAAGAATTGATTGATGTTAAAAAATAATTGGCTGAGAAAATGAAAATAAAAACTATTTTCTGTCCTAAAACGAAAGCAAAATGAAATGCATTTGTCAAATAATTTCTAAAACAAAAGTAAAAGAAAAAGTAAAACGCAAGTCAATTTAAACTTCTGTCCTAAAACGAAAGCAAAATAAAACGCATTTGTAAAATAATTTCTAATACAAAAGTAAAAGAAAAAGTAAAATTCAAGTCAACTTAAACTCACTGTGGCCTATCGTTGCCATAGCCCACAAGGCTTTGCGATTTTAAAAAGGGGCGGGGAACTGGGAAATAGTCTAGGGAGGGAACAAGATGGCTTCCAATGTTCGAAATCCCACCTGGCGATCTGACACAAAACTAAGGGAAGACATGGAGACATACGTCAGTCGAGGGTTGCAAAGAGAGGAAATAGGGACTTTAAGATCCGAGACGCGACGGCTTCTAGAACGCGGCGGCTGATAAAGGATTGAGACGAGAACGCCGTCGTTTGCGCGGGAAAAGTAAAGTTAAGATCCCCGTCGCGATACAAGACAACGCCGCTGCGAATCGGTTTTATCAGTGTGATTCCTCGGCAACTATTTCGCAGAAGTAGCCATGGGATCTTTTAAGAAAGTCCAAGAAGTGCTTGGTTTGAGTCTGATGGAAGAGGTCATAGAAGAAGAAGAATTTGTTCTGCTTTACGAAGCATACAGGCCTAGTAATCTTCCTTTTCCTCACTCGGCGTATGAAAAGTTTTCTCTCGCGAATAAAGACCCAGCCGAATGTAAGGCCGATTTCCGAGTGGAAAAGTGGGATATTCCTTTGCTTCTTAACGCATTAAGAGTACCTCCTGTCTTCCAGTGCCGCAATGGAACAATTTGCGATGGAGTCGAAGGCCTGTGCATAATGCTGAAGAGGTTTGCTTACCCGTGCCGGTATTCTGACATGATTCCTATTTTTGGACGATCCGTGCCAGAACTTAGCATGATTAGCAGTGAGGTTGTAGACTGGATGTACACAACTCATGGTCACAAAATAACACAGTGGAATCACGACCTTTTAGATCCAGCTGCACTGAATCAGTACGCTGACGCCATTAGTAACAAAGGAGCAGCACTGGAAAATTGTTTTGGTTTTATAGATGGAACTGTGCGCCCCATTTCTAGACCGGATGCAAACCAGAGAATTGTATACAATGGACATAAATGGGTTCATGCGCTTAAATTTCAGTCTGTTGCGCTCCCAAATGGATTAATTGGCCATCTATATGGTCCTGTTGGTAGGTACATGCTGTAAACGGACACCCAATTAAGTTCTTAGGTACAATGTTCTATTTTTTTTAACTTTTTTTCCTTTTTCACAGAAGGAAGGATGCACGATGCACGAATGTTGGCAGTTTCTGATCTGTATGATGATCTGGAAAATTTTGCTTTCTGTCCAGCTGGAAGAGAAATGTGTTTATATGGTGACCCAGCCTACCCGCTTAGGGTTCATCTCCAAGCCCCTTTCCGAGTTGGGGTTTTAACCAGGCAAATGGAAATTTTTAATGAAAGAATGAGTGCAGTACGTGCATCTGTAGAGTGGTTATTCGCAGACATCAACTATTTCAAATTTCTAGATTTTAAAAAGAATTTGAGGATAGGTTTAAGTCAAGTTGGTAAGATGTATATAGTCTGTGCAATTCTACGAAATGCTTTAACCTGCCTTTATTCTAACACAACTGCCGAGTACTTTGGAGTCAACCCTCCATCATTGCAAGACTATTTTCGTTAATTGTAAGTTTACTACATCTTGAGAACAAAACAACGGCTACATATTGTACAAACGAACTTTTAAGAGATACTATATTCAACATGTCTTGTATGACAAAACGTTAAATATGTTCTTTCCATTTCTCCATTTTTCAAAATATATAAGCTTAAGTTATAACAGTTGTAGCAACACTGAAGCAATTAAATCAGTGGCCTGAAATAACATTAGCCAAAAGAGAATGTTTATGTGAAGCAAAGCTCCAAGTTCAACTAACACAACAACAATTGCATCTGAAAGTGTTTTTTTGTAAACAATAACTACTTATTTGTTATTTTTTCCAATAACGCCATCAAAGCTTTTGACTGCTGCTGTTGCTGCTGCATCATCATCAAGTGAGAGTTGAGCAACTGCTGTTGGCTTTGTTGCTGTTGCTGCTGCATGACTTTCAGCATGTCTGTGTGTTGCTGTTGCATTTGCATTTGCTGTTCCCTCAAGACTTCCATTTTCTCTCTCTCGAGGTTTTGATGCTCCATCCTCATCTTTAGGTCTTCCGCTTTTAGTTGGTCACTTACTTTAGCTCTTTCAGATAAGTATTGGATAGCATCACCTCCACTTCGTCGTTGACGCTTTGGTTTATCATCGCTTTCATCTACCGATGAGTCTCTTTTCTTCGTCTCTGACAGCTTCTCCATCGCTTTAAGTCTAACATCTTCCGCCTTAGCCCGGTCGTATTGAAGCTTTTTACTACTTGTTCCCTGTGTTTCCTGTAATTCCGCTTCGCCACTTTCCTCCAACGCGATGATCGTATCCAATAGGTTTTCTAATTCCGTTGGTTCATCGGGAGTTACACCAGTTGCTTTTTCCTCGGCTTGAAGTTTCTTCTTATGCTTGTAAACAAGAATTCCCACGTGGTCTCTAACTGATCCCTTATTAACTCTGAATTTCGGTACAGAGCAATTGTTCAAGGTGTCTGCTATTTTTTCCCACATGCTGCTTCTTTGTGTGGATCCTTTCTTAGTTGTGTAGGGATTCACATTGACGACTTCTCTGCATAGGATGGCTTCATGGTCATATGTCCAAAACATTACTGAACTAAAGAGGCATAAAAACACAAAGTTTAATAACATTAAATTAAAGAACTCAAGCTCAAATGTGCTGCAGATGAACGCAATAAATCGAGAAATGCAACGGTACAAAAGACGAGGAAAGTATGCAGAAGACTCCTGCAGTCACTATTTGCAGTTGTAGCTCGTGACTTACTTGGGAGCTTTGCTCGAAGGTGCTGCCATTTTCGCAAGTTTCGCATACCTGAAAGAAGTTTAAAAAAATCCAAATTCTTCTATCTCTGCGATCTAAAATGTCGCCAGAAATTACGTGCAATGATCCTAGATTGCTGATTTTTCATGTTTAGAGGAATATATCATCATTTAATTTAAGAACTGGAAGGAATATACTCACGTTTTGGACAGAACGTCAAAATGGTCAAACCCACGTTCTCAACGCGATGTGATGCCATCAGGACGACGGCGTGAGCATGCGCAATGTATCACCTCTTTGAAAATTTACTTCCGGCCGCGTCTCAAAGCCGTCGCGTCTCGGATCTTAAAGTCCCTATTATTAGACTTTCTCGTACGAGACTTTCCACAGTATGCGTGGAGTCTTCGTACTCTTGATAGAAGACTTCGAGAGTTCGATATACATTTTTCTGACACGAGAATTTCGTTTGAGGAAGTAAAGGAAGCAATCAAGAATGAACTTGATGGTCCTGGATGCCTTCTTGGGTATAGAGCAATGCAAAATATGTTAAGGCAAGAGTACAAGCTCAATGTACCTAGAGATTTAGTGCACGATGTTCTGTTTGACCTCGACCCTGATGGTCTGGCAGCAAGATGTCCCGCAAAGAGTTAATTGGGTGCATTCCATGGACGGTCACGACAAATTAATGGGATATCAGAACAGGACATTCCCACTTGCAGTTTATGGCAGCATTGATACCGCAAGTCGTAAATTGCTATGGTTAAGAGTATGGGTGACCAACTCTGATCCAGAGCTTATCGGTCGCTGGTATTTGGAGTACCTGTACGAATCTAGGAAATTGCCGTCAATCATAAGAGTTGACAGAGGTAGTGAAACTGGCATTATGGCCACCATGCAGGCATTTCTAAGACAAAACCATGGCAACATAAAACCAACTGATACAGTTGTGTATGGACCATCAACAGCAAATCAGGTAGATACTATATAACAAATTTTTGGTTTGAGATAAAGATATATGTTTGTGTATATTATGTGTAGTATACATCAAGAAGAAGTCAATAAGTGGTGTAATATACATGTAAAGACAACTGTTAACGTTCATACTTATTGCAGTTGTAACGCTTGCGGCGACTTGACTAATGAGTAAAGACTCCAAGGTGTCACTTAAGGCGTGTTTTCAAGTTGTCGGGACTATTTTACGGGTCGTCAAGGTAGCAATGATTAATCACAGAAAACCAAGTTGACGGTTAACGGCGATTTAATGCATCAAGAGTAATGATCGTAAACTGAAATACAATACAACGAATTTGTTTTACTTGAAATGTCGCACAACATAAGATCAAGGGGCGTGTAACAATGTGCGTGTCTGCCTCGATAACGCGACAAAATCACAACGAGCAACGCAAATTGACATTAACAAATTATTATAAACTACATTAAAAACTACTCAAAATTATATAACAAATCAACATTTGCGGCCGATTAACAGCCCAGAAAAACGTAGTCTAAAAATGTGGGCGTTCACTAATTAAGTCTCAAGTTCATTCTTTGGAACAGAAGGCAACTAAAATTGTGTTATGATCAACACTGTACATAAATCCACTTTCGCCCAAAATAAAACAAGCTAAATCGAAACAAATTAAATGAAAACCACAAAAATTACTTACATATCGGTCCCACTTGTGCCAAGGTTACGAAATGAAGAATATCAAAGAACAACTAGTCCCAAGGCGAAATCGTACGAAACTCTGGCAAAGGGAACGGTAGCTAAGCTTTTATATGGGCGTAGTGACGCTAAAGATCCGATTACAAAACCAATAGGAAAACTAGAAAAAACATACGTAAACATCGACCTATACACGCAATCAAACTAATCGATGATTGATCTAATAAAAAAAATTGAAACTTTATGGCTAGTATCCTCAACATGGCTCCCCTGAAATATTCATATTTCACTCATTAATCTATTTACTCGTTTCCTAATTAATCTACTAAAGTAATGTACAATCAAGTTCTCTCACACAGTTCAGTTCAATACTTGGTAAGGCTCCTCGGCTGGGAATTACCCCGGATCTCACTCATCCTTTGACGCTGACATCAGCAACACTAACTTTTGGACTGGTCTCTCCAGAT
>OZ026596.1:38937942-38947942 GCA_964020085.1 Micromussa lordhowensis | reverse complement strand
CTTACTTTCTAACCGATAAGCCAATCCCTTTTCTGTTAGTTTTCGTCTTCGCTCTTCTGTTTTCGAGTTTTCAAAACGGGATGGTTCAAGACCCGCTACGCTTTTGGGCGGCTTGGTTGTTTGAGGCATCGGCTCAAAGTCCAGATCTGGGCCTGCATTGTGGCGAACAGACGCCGGTGCGCTAACAACACTCATCGCTTGGCCACGGAAACAAAGTACCAAATAATAAAGCGAAGATCAACGAGAATTCATAACCATTGGCGACACAAGGTGGCGATATTTTACTGTAACGCTTGCGGCGACTTGACTAATGAGTAAAGACTCCAAGGTGTCACTTAAGGCGTGTTTTCAAGTTGTCGGGACTATTTTACGGGTCGTCGAGGTAGCAATGATTAATCACAGAAAACCAAGTTGACGGTTAACGGCGATTTAATGCATCAAGAGTAATGATCGTAAACTGAAATACAATACAACGAATTTGTTTTACTTGAAATGTCGCACAACATAAGATCAAAGGGAGTGTAACAATGTGCGTGTCTGCCTCAATAACGCGACAAAATCACAACAAGCAACGCAAATTGACATTAACAAATTATTATAAACTACATTAAAAACTACTCAAAATTATATAACAAATCAACATTTGCGGCCGATTAACAGCCCAGAAAAACGTAGTCTAAAAATGTGGGCGTTCACTAATTAAGTCTCAAGTTCATTCTTTGGAACAGAAGGCAACTAAAATTGTGTTATGATCAACACTGTACATAAATCTACTTTCGCCCAAAATAAAACAAGCTAAATCGAATCAAATTAAATGAAAACCACAAAAATTACTTACATATCGGTCCCGCTTGTGCCAAGGTTACGAAACGAAGAATATCAAAGAACAACTAGTCCCAAGGCGAAATCGTACGAAACTCTGGCAAAGGGAACGGTAGCTAAGCTTTTATATGGGCGTAGTGACGCTAAAGATCCGATTACAAAACCAATAGGAAAACTAGAAAAAACATACGTAAACATCGACCTATACACGCAATCAAACTAATCGATGATTGATCTAATAAAAAAAATTGAGACTTTATGGCTAGTATCCTCAACAGTAGTGTCTAATTAATTGACAGATTGAGCATTGGTGGAGGGAGTTACATGAGAGATTAGAAAAATATTTTAAAGTGCAGCTCTGTATGCTGAAAGACCAAGGCCTATATGACCCAGACAATGAGACCCATAGGTAATTACCTAATTTGTCTTTATTGGATGACATGCGTTCCCAATGTAGAGAAAAGTGCATATTTTGTAAAAATAGTGGAGAGTATTGCTTATGGTTTATCTTCTGAGAATAAGATTGCACAGGACATCTTCTTTGGTGACTTGTAGCTTAAGAAGGGATTCAGTTGGATCTACAAGCGGTTTAGGCATACTTGGGGCCAAAAAAGTATCAAAGCCCATGACAAAGGTGTCTGTTAGTGTCTCTTTGTAAATTATCTGAAAATAAAAGTGAGAAAATACAAACATGGTTTCCTTAAGTGTTTTGAATGAAGTCAGGTTTGTTGCTAACAGAATAAAACATGGCCTGGGCGTAATTTGTTCATATCCAAATGCAAGTTCCAATTATGGTATTACATAACCTTTACCTTCTTTTTTTTCCACTTTCCCTCAGGATGCTGTTGGCTTTCATTTTAATTCCAGTCATACAAAAACAGCTAGACTTATTTTGAGAAACGATCTAGAACACTCACAGAATCAGAAGACAGACAAATACTTATCTTCCAGATGGGGTACCGGATCACATTTATAACTTTCCACAAGAATACGGGTTGGAAGAGTGCGGTAAAAAATATTTATCAGTTTGCTTCAATCAGCAATAACATTGATGCTGCAAGTAGTTCTGTCACATGCAATGAAACTCCGGTTCACCCTATATCATATAATTTTATAATGAATTACCTTTAAAAGTAGTGATTTGTTTTTGTGTACCTCACAAAAGCAAAGTTTAATAGAATCATGATTGAAAGCAATTCCTTGTCATTTTGATTCACATTGCATCATACAATGCTGAGTTCATAAAAACTAGCTCTAAAGTGTCAATGGTTTTCAATCTAGATCATCACTTCAATCTTTCCAGAAACCTTTTCATGTGAATAATAACATTTGCAGGCCAGTTTGCACTATTTGTCAAGGATGAAGAAAAGCATAACAGTGGAACACTAATAAAATTGATCATGCAACTGAAACTGAGTAGTTAGCAAGTAAAAACGCAATAATTTATTGTAAACCGATTTATCCGACATGCTCTCTTTCAGGATGGCCTGTGACAGAAGACCAGGTAAAGGAAGTTGCTACCCACTCAGGGATACTACAAACTCCATCGGATTTTCTTCATCCTGACTTCCGGAAAGCTTGCGAGGACCTTATACCATGCCCTGAGAGGTTGAGCCAAAACACTGCATGGATGCGTTTTTGTACTTGAAGAACAATTTCCCACTTAATATGTATTTGGGTAGAAGCTAAAATTCCAACTATTTTTGAAGTTGGCTCTATACATTTTCAAAATGTCTTGTTCAGTGTATGCTTGTAATAATAGGTTCTACATACCAATTTTCTAAATCATTTTGTAAATGCTGGCACCATATCACGTTGACCACATATCCATAGTCCAAACCCCCATGGAGCCCATGCAATAAATGTTTACTCTGTCCAAGACCTTTTTGTCGGGAAAATTCAGACTTTGACACAGTCAAAACACAGTAAAACGCAACTTGTTCATGATATTCTCATACAATCTCAAACACAACATACTGTAACAAGCTTGCAATTTTCATTCCACTTAATATTAACTCATTTTAAAGTCTAAAGCCTAGATTCAATCTTTTGGTTTTGAAAGGTTATACATGTTTTACATAACTAATTTCACAATGTTGCTTTAACCACTGATAACTCAAACTGTTTAAATAACTATATTAAATAACTCAACACTGCAGCATTGTGGAATGCCATAATTGCAGCACTGTGGAATGCCATAAGTTTCTATTATAAATTGCCTAAAACATTAATCATGTAAAAGTACTATTAGGTGCAATACTTGGACACAAACCAACTGTAAAAAGAACCTGCATGACAAACGTGGTTACACTTCAAGTGTAGCATATACTGGGAGTCAGGGACTTGGGGGCATTTGTTGAAATTTATCAGGCATGTGGGAGTAAACATCAGTAGCAAACCTAGTGGTGGACCACTAGGGACTGTTTTTAATACTTAGCCTAAACTAATTAGAGGTCAGGGGTGTTTGGTTCACAAGTTCTTGTTTTGGATGGAAGGTGGGGGCTTTTTCTGGTCAATAATGCATGATTTTAGCATGTGGAATTGCAAAAGAACAAAGAAAGCCCCATCCTGGGCAAAGGCTGCTTACTGATACATACGCCCCAGTGTTAATCTTCTCAAGGACAAATTATGTTTCAAAGACAGCTTTTAACTTACAAGGCCTGTAAACCTAACAGGTTACAATACACATTGCAATTGTGCACACTAATGAAGTTATTGATGGCTGTAGTTGACAGATTTCCAGTTGAAAATAAAACCTCTTCATCTTCAATCAATTTTTTGGATGCTATTTCAGGGTCAAAGAGATGATATCCACTGCTTTGCATGTCTAGTATCATAAGCTTCTTCTCAGAGCGCTCGTAAGAAAAATGAGCAAGACTTTCTGCTTTCTTCAAGATTTCTGAGTCATTGCTACTCAATTCCCCATTGTTGTTTACATACTTGGTGAACCTTCCCTCAATGAATTCTTCAATAGTGACAAATTCACCCCCTTCCATTTTACCCATAAACACCTTCTTATACTTTAGAGTTTCTCCGTACAACAACAAAGCGTCCTCTTTGAAAGTTCGTCCTGTAACTTAGCAGCAATGTTTTTAGCTAACACGTGCATTTGAACGACCTTTTTCGTATGCTGCTCTACTGTCTGCTTTACTGCTTTAATATTATTAACAGCAGCTGGCAGATATTTCTTTACGACCCATTTACAATTATGAAAACCTGCTGTTGTGCTGGTAGCTCGAAATGCTCTACGGAATCACCCAATTCCGAAAGGCTCTTTTTCAATGGCGAATTCAACCTCTTGTGGACTTCTAGACCAGCTCATTTGGTTGACATCGAAAGTGTACAACTGGATAATTTCTGTAGATCTGTCATGAATAACTTTTCCCAGCTTGAGCATCTCAACAACTGACAGACTTTTAGCTACCATTTCGCTGACACATGACATTTTTTTTGGGTGAAGGCTCACTCTTAAGCAGTGCTTGTTGTTTTCTTTTCTTTCCTGGCACGGGGCCGGCAGCTTCATGTCCACTCGTGGCAGAATACGAGGACTGAGCTGGCTCGATGAACCAAATATAAACGACTCTCATATCGGGTATTTGGTCCAATGAATAGCATGATGGACCTTGCTCTCCTGCTAAGATATCACAGAGCATGTCATTTCCAATGATTGACGCGAAATGTTTTTTGCAGGCAGTTTTAATATTAGCTAATGTCACCTCCTCGTAGTCGTATGGCACAAATTTTCTAGGCCCAATACGTGAATACTTTTGAGCTTTGCCTGACACTTCTGCGCTTAGCAGTTGGATAACAACCTCTTTTCTTGCCAGTATGTCATGGCTCACACGACCACCCTTCTTACCAGTTCTTTTCTCCTTCATTGCTGTTTTGAAATTTTTCCACGCAGTGGCCATTTTGCTCCTGGGAAAACCGCAAGGCCTTGTGGGCTATGGCAACGATAGGCCACAGTGAGTTTAAGTTGACTTGAATTTTACTTTTTCTTTTACTTTTGTTTTAGAAATTATTTGACAAATGCGTTTCATTTTGCTTTCGTTTTAGGACAGAAAAGAGTTTTTATTTTCATTTTCTCAGCCAATTATTTTTTAACATCAATCAATTCTTTGTTTTGATTGCACTTTGTTTTTAAAGTTGCTTTGCTTTATAAATCGGTTTTTTATACATTTTTTAACTGCTTGGTAATTTAATTTTGATTTTACTTTGATTATCCAATTTGATGTCTCTTCGATTTAGTTTTGCCTTTACTTAAGATATCTAAGTAATTTAGTTTTGATTTTACTTTGATTATTTAATTTAATTTCTGATTGAGTTGGTTTTCATTTTATATCAGACATTTTTTCGGAAAATCTTAACAAAACAACGAAAAATATGAATGGCAAACATAGGGCACCATACAAGTGGCACTACAGGATGAAGACCATCTATTTGTAACCGTTGAAGGAAAAGCGTTTCCAGAGGCAATTGGCAGAAGAGTATCAGCCTTCGTAGAAAAAGCCAAACTTAAATGTCAGAAAGTTCGTAACAACAAAGACAAAGGAGAGTGGAACACAGCAAGAGTCCGCAGTCGTTCAGAGAGTAATGGTCCATTCAGCCAAAACTGCAGAAAGAGCCTACATTCGCACCAACCTCACGAGGTTGGGTTCACAGGCACTTAACATCATAGAGTGAGTGACAGCTGAAAAAGATGGCAATGGAGACAAAAACAAGGAAGCCGTTACAACATCCAAATCCCCGAGTGTTGAGAAAGGAGCAACAGCTCAAGAAGATGACGATGATGATGTCCCAGAACCTGTTCAGTCTACTGAAAGGACCGCCGCATCGAGCTGCACTGTTTCTCTTGTTTCAGAAGTAGTTGTGCCACCAACACCAGGCAGAGGTATGACCGAAGCTCAGAAAGCAGCCGTATTGAAAGCCTTTAACAGGGAGATTACTGTGGGCACAAAAGTGTCAAAGGCATTAGCGCAAAGCAGGTGCTGCACCACTGCTGTCCAGGCAGTCCTTGCATCATCCATGACCAAAGTCAAGCAGGTGGTAAACCATGTCAATTATATCATCGAGAGCGAAACAAGAACACCCCCTCCGCAGTCAGACAGGCAGATGAGTCCTTCAAAGGTGACTGATTGGCTGCAAAATTATGATGATCCTTCCACAAGGTCAAGTGGCAAGCACCAAGAATGGGATGCAAGTGACACCAATGCCATTGAAACTGCCTTCCAAAAGCACTCTTCCATGGCGTCGACAACAGATATTAAAAGGATTTTCAAGCAGGACATCAAATTGTACTCCATCTTGGACAGGGAAGGATGGTCCAGAGTCTATGCAAAAGTGAAAAACATTTTCAAGAAAAAATGCAAAAGATAAACAACACCACCAGTCTTGGATATTGGTTCGGGAGAAAAACGTGAGCTAGGGTAGCCAACCCCTGGGGAGTGCCCCACCAATGATCCTTGGCTCTTTGGTTGTTGTTAAAAAAAAAAAAAAAACAAAACAAAACAAAAAAGGGAACTGTATATGTTTGTTGCGTTTAATGTGCCTGGATCCGAGTGGAGTTCCTGATGTTCTAACGTCAGGTGAATCCCTCAATGAGAGTGAAGGGTTTTGCAATGTGTTGTGCTGTGTTGTGTTGTTATGTGTCCCTCTCATAGTAGTCCTACCTTGTCGTGGTTGAGAGGCTTGTGTGCCTTAATGTACCCAAGACTTCTCCAGGTCTTAGGAGAGAGGCCAGACTAAAGGGACTACGAAACCTGCAGAAAAGAAATAAAGTTGTCAACACTTTTATTTAACTTTCATTGAGCATGTTTTTTACCTTATTTGTATTGTTAGCCTGCAACCGCAGGTTGCATCTTTGATATTGGTTAAATACTCCTGGAGAAATCAAACCTTCAAGGTGGCACAGAAACAGTTTTTTTGGAAGTTTGAAGGCAAATATCTTAAATAA
Organism: Micromussa lordhowensis; assembly: GCA_964020085.1. Classification (NCBI taxonomy): domain Eukaryota; kingdom Metazoa; phylum Cnidaria; class Anthozoa; order Scleractinia; family Lobophylliidae; genus Micromussa; species Micromussa lordhowensis. The sequence continues at coordinate 38,941,167 of OZ026596.1, read as the reverse complement.
TTTACAAGTTTAAAAAATGCACAAGGTACTGTTCAGTAGCCCTTTTGATATAGAAAAGGCACACAAAATATCTTTGATGTTGAGTAAATACTCTTGGAGAAAGCAAACCTGTAGTAGTTAACATGCAGATCTTTCAGCTATCACTCTTGACCATTATGTTATTGGAGGACCTCATTCTTAGAACTTGAGGACCTCTTATTGATGTTTCGATGTTACATTATGCTTGTTCATGTTCTAAGGAACCGTTTGGTGTAATTTTTTTTAAATTGGTTCCTTTGTTAATTAGTTATCATGTGATTTGTGTCAAAACTTAAAACCTTAATAACTTTGCAAGGTTTTAACCGATTGGCCAGTTTATTAGTTATCGAGCTTGCCCCTAACATGGGCTACTTGAATGCCAAATTTTGGTGCAATTGATAAAATCCTCGCAGGGTTATTAGCGGTTTTGTGCGTCCCTCTCAAAGAAACAAGTCAATTTATAAATGAACACCATGTTAAGCCACAACAGCGGCTTTGCCAAAAAAATTGCATAACTGCACAAGACACTAGAGCTTTACGTAACTGTACGTTAAAATTGCAAAAATTGAAGACCATCCTTGATATATGGAGCTGTCGGAGTCTTACATTATTCGGCAGGTGTCTAATAACTAAAAGTCTTGGCATCTCTCAACTGATACACTCTATTTCCAACCTTGATGTTCCTCCCGAATACCTTAGCACTGTGAATTCAGCCATATTTAAATTCATTTAGAAAAATAATAAGGACAAACTTAAGCGTAAAGTGATGTTTTTAGATTGTGACCAAGGAGGTCTACGAGCACCTAGTATATATGTTTATCAAAATCATTGAAGTTAGCTTGGATCTCCAGATTGTTAGCTGATGAACATAAGAATGGTGAATCTTGGAAGTCAATTCCTAACTACATTTTCAAAAAATATGGGGCCCTAAATTTCATATTACGGTGCAATTACGACAAGAAATTTCTCGATCAGATTGGGCTACCTCAGTTCTACAAATTGATTCTCCTGTACTTCTTGCAACTAAAAGAATCTTTTCCAAACCAGTCCGGCCAAGAACAAATTCTATTTAACAACAAGATATTTTAATTCACGGCCACAGTATTTTCTATAGGAACTGGTTTGATCGCGGCATCTATCTGGTACATCATCTTCTCAAAGCCGATGCAAAATTCTCTCTCTCTCTTACTCAGAATTCATCCAAAAATATAATCTTAACTTCCTCATCTATTTTCAAGTAGTTTCTGTAGAAAGTGCGAGGGAAAACTTCACATTCAGATTAGATCTTCTGTTAAATAGTATGTTTTAGCTTTCCGCAGAGATCTCCATAAATTTAACTAAAATGAAAAATAGAGATTATTATCGGCTCCTTATAAACAAAGAACCAATTAAACTGAAGGCTAATTCTAAATGGGAAAGAGACCTGCAAATCGATCAAACATCTATGAAAACTATTTTTAGCCGCGTGAAAAGTGTGTGTAAAGACAATAAACTTAAAGAATTTTATTTTAAGCTGTTACATAGAATAGTAGTTACAAAAAGGAGCTATTCCTCTTTGGTAAGTGCCCATATTGTGAAATGAATGATTCCATAATCCACACTTTCCATAGCTGCAATTGGAGCCAGTCTTTCTTTCTAGAGGTCATAAAATGGTTTAACAAAGAACATGTCACCTCCTTCAGTCTTTCACCTACTGAATTAATGTTTGGTATGAAAGTTGACACTTCAAACAAGGAATCAAACATTATCAGAAAGTTAAACTTCACCTTTTTATATGCAAAATATTACCTGTACAATCAGAAACTAATACATGGCGATTTATCGGTAAATGAATTTATAGTTAATCTTAAGAGCCACTGCCTGTAATTATCAAACATCGCCCGACAGTTCAAAAAAATCGACCTCCATTTTATTTGATAAAAAGAATCTCTATACAGAACTATTTTCGAAAATGGAGTTTAAAAGGTTCAGCGAATTTCATTTTTCGAGAAATCGAGAAATTTCCGATTTCACCCAGATGGGGCTTGGCGCTAACCCCAAAATAGGCAAATTTTGCGAATGTTGAGCAGCCTCGCAAAGCAAGACAAGAAAAGAAATTGAAACTCTGTTTTATATCAAGTAAAAGTATGACATTTAGGCTTCTTGAAAAAGGTAAGTTTATTTTTCTTCGGCTTTTCCAAAAGTTTTAGAGGCCGATACATCAACTCCTTCTTAAACAAGGCCATTTTGATTAAATTTTACCCTAAATCCAAGGGCTAAAATATCAGCTGGTGCGCATCGTTTTTCCAATAAAAATAGTTGTTAGTGATTCTTAAGCTTTCATTTCCAACATATCAAAAATCCATCGGCGGCCCGTGAATACTTACTTGCTGGGGGAACCAAACGTCCAAGCCATTTTCAGTAGTTCAACATACCGCGCTACTCAAATTTCAGTGCGTGTCGGGAGAATTACTCGGTCTGATTTGTTTGTAAATTTCTTAAATCATTTGTTATTAGAAAAAATAGCCAATAGAAGATGTAAAAACTCTCGTATCTTGGATTATTGTGATAAATTCCCGTATTTAAGCCTCTATTGGAACCAACATTAGCACGTGACAGCGCTTACGTGACAGCTCAATTTGCTGCGAATTCGGGAACTAAAACTTAGTTTCAAAAAATGATACAAAATGTACTATTTCTTATCACTTGCCAGGTTTTTTCGAGTTGAGGATTTGAAAGAGTGTATAACTGAGGTCACGGGCTTCTGAAATTTGTATATTTGTGTTTGCTGATTTTGTATGTTCCATTGACTCTTTTTTCCCAGCGGAGTTATTTTTAGCACATGGAAATTTGAGAAGCATAACAACGTTTTTGAGATTCGAGAAAATAACAAAAAGACCTTACTCCAAATACTGTCCACTGTTTGCTAGATTTCTTCAAGTTGAAGATCCAAAGGAGTAATACTCCAGGTTGTTGCTTCCTGAATGCACTTGAATTCGTTAATTTCCCCCCGACGTATTCCAGCAGATCGAAATGTAATAAGCAATATTTCTTATGATATGTCTGAGGGCCTCTTCATATGAGCCCGGTCAACCGGGCTGGCTCGGTTTCCGAGATCTCGCCTCGCCACTCTTTCCTTCGTTAAAATTTCGATGTGTTCATGTGAGAGGCCGGGCTGGCCCGGTTACCGAGATCTCGGTTTTTGCGACCGAGATCTCGGTAACCGGG
>OZ026596.1:38902942-38930442 GCA_964020085.1 Micromussa lordhowensis | reverse complement strand
TTTCTTGTCTTGCTTTGCGAGGCTGCTCAACATTCGCAAAATTTGCCTATTTTGGGGTTAGCGCCAAGCCCCATTTGGGCGAAATCACAAATTTCTCGATTTCTCGAAAAATGAAATTCGCTGAACCTTTTAAACTCCATTTTCGAAAATAGTTCTGTATAGAGATTCTTTTTATCAAATAAAATGGAGGTCGATTTTTTTGAACTGTCGGGCGATGTTTGATAATTACAGGCAGTGGCTCTTAAGCATAAATATATTTTTGAAAAATGCTTTGTGTAGCCGTGGTAATGATCATTGTTGATAGGAGTGTAAAACACTACTTATAGAGGCAATAATTATACATGTCAACTTAGTTTTTCTTTGTCTTCCCCTTTTGTATCTCTTTTTCTTTCCGCTGCTGCTATTCTTTTGTACAGTCCTTTTTTAGTTTAAATCTTCTCCTTGTTTTTATTTGCCAATTAATATTTTTTGCGTGTAGATCAATTTATTGCCAATGTTAAATGTAAGTAAACTCTTATAATTTTTGTATACTCAGTAATGATGTTAATAGGAGTGTAAAGTAAGAATTATAGCCCCAGTTAAAATAATAATAATAATAATAATAATAATAATAATAATAATAAAAACAATCACGAAACGTAAATCTAAATCACAAATAAATATGTAAGAAAGCCACCTATTGTAGCTACTGCCCTAATGTAAGATATTAAATTGTAAACAATGTTAGTATTGTAAGTTGTCAGTATTGTTAAATCGTAAGCTATCTTAGCACTGTAAGTAGAGTAGGTTACTTTTGTATGTAATGTAATGTTATTGTTGCAATAAAAAAAAATAAAAAATGAAAAAAAAAGTTATCTGGCAAAATTTCAGCTCATTCGCCCTTAAACTGTCTGATCTAAAGAGAAATCAACATACTGTATAAATTATGCAAATGAGGCTGTGGGCAATGTAACACACAATGTGGGCAATGTAACACGCTAAATGTGGGCAATGTAACACTTTTGAGGTAGGTGATGTAGCAACAATGTGGGCGCTGTAGCATGTGAAACTCTAACCCTAACCCTAACCCTAATTAGATTCATCCAGCATAGATTTGCCCCCCTCAAAACCCAACTTTTTCAAATAGCCCCCTATTTCCTAGTGGTCTCATATTACACATGACGACGCACAAAGCTTTGAAGATTACCTGGTATAAATTTGATGGGATTTGGTTAAATACTTTGCAATTTATTGATGTTTGAAAAATTGGGTGGGGGCAGTGTAACAGTAGGAGAATTGGCAAGAAAAAAGGAAAAATCATCATCATTGTTGTGAATTTGTTCTTGTACTTCCACATCTTCTAGGCATTCCTGACCCTCATCTGGACGTGCAGTTTGAAGTCCTCCTGCAAATGCTTCGTTGGCAGTTTTTGACAAGGACTTCATGTTCTTCTTCAGACCATCTTGGCATATGACACAGATGTTGAGCCCATTTAAACAGGAAAGATGGAATTAATGCCAGCAACCTTCAAACAGCTTCCATGGAAGGTCAGAGGATACACTGCATGATGGGCTGTCACATCTTTTGCTGGAATCAGGTGGTGGATGAAAATGACAACCGAGAGGAAGGATGTAATTCTTCATCGACTTCTCTCCAAACAGGTTAGGAAGTAACCAGAAAGAACAGTTTCTTCTTTGGTCAGGCTGTCTTGGCAGAAGAGTGGCGGCATGAGGATTGGATGCAATTTCAATGAAGACATTTGCGATGACAGTGGCTGCCTTGCAGTATAGGCTGGTTAACTGCTGTCTGCTAAACACAGAATTCTTCGATGGTGTGAAACTGCCTCGCCAGTTGCTTTGCCTCTCACTACATGCAAAAATTCCATGGACCTTTTCTCGCACCTGTTCATCAGAATCACTCACCTTTGTTTGTCGCCTGATGACACTGTGCACATGCTCAACAAAATATTCATCAATGACATTAAGATGTGAACAAAAAACGTTGAAAGTTTCTCTGTTGCCACCACCATTCTTCCAAAACAAAATGTTACTCAGCCAGATTAGGGGGGACTTGTTGTAGTGCCTTCTGCGAAAACAAATAAACATAACCCACAACCTAAAAACTGCATAAAAGTAGTCATCCAGACGATTTAATTTGTAAGTGCAAGCGGGATGTAGTTGTCTAGCAGGTTGAGTAGGGTGCCATACTGTAGATCCTTGGACTGGTAGAAAACAGTTCATACAGCATTTCTTACCAACGTCCAACCACCATAGGTCACTTCAAGCAGGAACTGTGTTCGCCATGGTTTCTGCTTGTCAGCTAGCTTTTTCTCAGGAAAGATAGATTCATATACAAACCGTAGGAAAGGTAAAAAGTTGGTGACAATGTCCTCATCTGCATTTAGATCAACGTGTAAAGGTCCCAGACATGGTACCAGGGAGATGATAGGATTTGGGGACCACCCTCCCCACCCGAATTACATGCCCTATATAAAATTTGACGGCGATAAAATTGCGAGGGCCAGTCCCCAGGGAATAAAACAATAAACTTTGAGATATATTCCTTAAGATGGCTTTGAAGAACAAGACCCAAAGCAGTTTCATAGTTTTCCACACTCTTTAAAGGCAACTTGACAAAGTCTAGAAGATGCACATCAGAGAATGATCGCATACTTCTGACTGTTGTAGCAGCATGGTAATCGTGTGCTTCCAAGCGACATCTTTCCATTAATGGATCAAAAAATAAAACTGATAATTCAGGAAATGTAGAAACAAATGAATAGGACATCTTTTCAAAGAAGGAATCAGAAAAAGGAAAGAAGTCAAACTGTCCACGTCGATGCCCACAGGTTTATGAATGGTGTCAAGTTCCGTTCTTGGAATGGCACTGATGTCTTTGGCAACCTTGATGATGATGGTACAGAAATTGTCTCCTACTGATGTTGTCTCATTGGTTTGTCGTCTCTTGGTGTACACCTTTGTCCAATCATCAAGGTTACCAAATAGTTATTTTCAATTGCATCTTTCACTACATCATTGAATAAATCAGAGCTGTTTTTCGAAAAGTGACTAATTTCGCGTTTCACAGAGCAAGAGCAAACTGTTGTTCCTCACATTTGCTGTGTGTCAATACCTTCATCAGTCAAGTGGCAAAATTTCAAAAAAAAATCCATTATCTTTTTGTAGGCTGTCACAGCATTGTGACAAGCCAAAACACAACTGGTACAACAATGCAACTGTGCGCTTCTTATTGAGTTCTTTACGGTCTTTAGAATGGCGGTCAGAGGAAATTGAGGACAAAATAAAATTAAACACATTGTCTGCACTGGCACTTTTGCAAAAATGAAAGAAACATGCAGGGCCATAAATGGGTAGTTCACCATCTTTAACAAATGCTTTGAACATTGCCTTCTCCAGATGACCAATTTCTTTTTTGAGATCTTCACCTGATACAAATCAATAAAAAATAATGTCACTAAGGAAGCAATGCCACTATCGGGCAAGAGGTAAAATCCTGGGGCACATACATATGCAACCACCCCTACTAAAAAGCAACTAGTCCTAGTAAAGGGAATCGTGTGGTTCCCTGATTCCCTTTACTAGGGCTAACGCCCAGTGGGTTATTCATGGGTTCAATTAGCACTTAAATTTACACTCCAGAGTTAATTCTCTGTTCCACCATTTGCGTTCATAGTGCTAGGCAGCACAACATTCATATGTACCCTTACTTTCTCTTTGCCGCGATTCACCACCAAAACGTCCCCGACTTTCTCTGTTCGACCTTGTAGCTCAGTTGGCAGAGTAACGGTAGATCAAATCCGGAGGTTGTGGGTTCGATTCCCACCGAGGTCAAAAGATTTTTTCTTTACCTCGTGTGGTTCCCTGATTCCCTTTACTAGGGCTAACGCCCAGTGGGTTATTCATGGGTTTAATTAGCACTTAAATTTACACTCCAGAGTTAATTCTCTGTTCCACCATTTGTGTTCATAGTGCTACGCGGCACAACATTCATATGTACCCCGCCATAACACGTCGCAGTCTGGATGGTGTTATATGTGGGATTTGTGGAACAGTTGGAGAACTGCACCTTGGAGATGGAAATGAGAAAAATGGTTGCAGTATTGGTGAGGTGATTATCTTTAAAGGTTACAAGTGTAACTATACGGAATTGTGTGTATGCTCCATTTTTTTGTGTATCCCCCTTCATTTCTTTAAGTTACATGTAGCAAACAGTATCAATATGTTCAAGAACAAATCAAACATTCACTTTGTAAAATCCCACATAACTGAGGGATCCATACCAAGGAGCTCTATAATTCATTACCTTAATTTGTATAGAAGAAGTGCATAGTTATTATGAAATTTTTCAGCTAGTAGAGCAAAGGCGATTAATTTATGTTCAGAATCCTCTGTGCAGCAATGGCCAAATTTTCAGCACGTAAAAGATACTCACTCTATGTCAAAGGCCAAGATGAGAGGCATATATTTTTTCCCCATTAACCTATCAGAATTATTGTGCAGTGGTTGTAAAGAATTTTTATAATTGGTTGTTTCTGTATCAGATCAACTATCAATCACCAGAATGTGCAACACAAAATCCCTTATCTCTGGAGAATTTTATGCTGCAATTAAAGGAAAGATGGGTGGAATGTACCACTTACACACATTGCAGCAAAAAATTCCACCAATTATTGCTCCTTCCATGCGAACTCCTGTAGTGCTAATGCAGAGGATAAGAAAAAGAGCACTGTATTGGACAGCATGAAGCAAAGTATCAAGGTTTGCAATTCTCTAAAATCTAATACTTATGCCAACTACCTCTTTCCTGTCAAGGAACCTAAAGTTTTCTGGACAACTTAAAGTGAAGTGAAGTTAGTGAAGCTACTCACCAAGTGTATGAAAAGATTGTCAACACGTTTGCTTTTTCAGTTTGACAGTGATCAAATTGAACACCAAACCAAATTGCTACAACCAGTTCTATTATTTTATACCTTGAATTGAACTCAAAGAATGTAATGACTTTTACTTAATATGATTCTTTTCAGGTGATCCAGCCATCCTACATGACGTAACTTCTAAGGAAGGCATTGACATTTCAGCACTTGATCACATGAGCGCTGAATGTATTAAAGATATCTGTGAAAAATGCAACATTGCAACGTCAAGCAAGTCATTGGTAATAATTTAATAGCATGTTTAGTAGTAATAGTATAACCCACAGAGCCACCATCAGGTAAATGCAGAATCTGAGAGGTTATGCAAGGGCCATTGAACAACTGGTATCCAGGAAGTTGGTCAATAAATTTACAAATTAATAGTAATTTTTTTAAATTAAAAAGTGTACATTGTTCAGAAAGTTATACTAAAAGAATACAATCTCTGAACTTCGATAGTAGCTGCTTAATTGGGACTACACCTATTACCAACTGTCATCCTATGGATAAATTTAAATCTAGTTTGCCATGTAACAGTTTCTTGATAACTTAACAATACAATAAGGTGCTGCGCTGTTGATCATTGTTGTCCTCTTTTCAAAGTGTGTGTTCATGCTCTCAGAAGTAGAGTGTAAGGATTATTTTAAAAGAGCTTGGTTGATGAAATAATAAAAACGTTGCTGTTGTCCCTACAATGTAAAGGCCATGAAACAGTCCATAACCCGCTTTATATAGTGTACACAACTTATAGCAAATTTATTACTCTTATTTAAAACCTGTTATCTGGTAGACTCCACGAGCTAAAGTCACTAGCAATTTCTTTAAATTTAAATTTGGAGAGATAGCGGTCTGTGTGGTTTCCCATTGTTACCCTAAAACTATTTAAAGTTATTGGTTTTTGATATGTTGTTGTAGTGTTTGTATAAAAAGCTAAATAAAAGCAAGTTACATTTTATACTTTCTGTTCTTGTTGTTATTATTTTAGATAGGCAATGATGAAGATTGACATACAAGGGTTATACGAGTCTCTTCTTGTTGCATCATGTCCATGTGATGGATTTACAAAGGTTGATGGACACACAGGTGGTTTTTACCACATTGTTTGAAGACATGGGTTCAGTGTCACATAATTGTTTATTTAAACAGTGTCTACACTACCCATCTTTCCATTTCACTGGGTGATTAACACAAGACAGTCATTCTTTTTCAGTGTAAATTTTGGTATAGGATTACCAATCAAGGATATTCTGTAAAAACGTTAGAGGACTGAGAAATTAAAAAGTATGGTTGTTTTCAACTTGTTCGAAAAACTAAGATATTCAAAGGAAAGATCAACCAAAATTGAGAGTCTTAAGCAAGAATGGAAGTACTTATAGGAGGAAAATGGTAAAATCATAGCTCTTCAAATATCACCTAAAATAGAGAGTTTATATGGATTGGGTAGACAGGCCACAAATTGTCAAGGGTTTGTAATGAATTTTGCAACTTTTGCAAGGCTCTCATTTGGACAACTTTCTTTTGAGAGCTCTCAAACTTGACTAGGTAGCTTTTCATTTAGTAATATTTCAGTTGCAACGTTTAGATTTTCAATATAATCAATTAAGAAACTCATCCCAGTCCTCTCCCATTTGCATTATCACAATGTTTGGGGACAAATTTATTAAATTTGTCACTTATTTGCAGAAATGACGTTACCTGCTGCTTTGGAGATTTCAAGCAGGAGGACACTGCCCTTCTTCTGGGATGATGCCTCAGACTTCACTGTTCTTGAAAAATTAGCAGTGTCTGCTTTTAATAATGCAGTGTATCAGTGGGGTGTATAGGTTGATGTAAATATGGTAGTTCACAATAATTCCAAGTAGGGTCTCTCGCCATTAACTATGTAAAAACCAACAGATCTTATTTGCCACTAATTTATTGTAGATGACGGTGTGGGAGAGGTGGCAAGGTGTATTGTTTCATCATTAAGTCCTCACTTCTCCTTTCATTATAAGCAGGGAACGTCCTCCCCCCCCAAACTCTTGTAGGGCAACAAATTGCAGCAATTAAAGCTTTGCAGCAACAACAACACCAACAGCATGCCTAGGTCACAGTGTGTTATTCTCAGCTGGGTATTAGCAGGTCCCAACCATTCATGAATTGTGAGTGATGTAAAATGTGTCTGTTGAAGACCAAAGGCAATTGTGTGTGCAAATTCAGACAATGGAAGCACTCAAGTGCTTATCATAGGTACACTCTAATTTCACGGTTTCACAGAGCTAATGTAGGTTATTAATTAACCTAATAATAATTATTTATATGTTCAGCTCAATAACATGTTCATTAATGGCAGTAGCATTTCATGACGAAACTGTTTACCCTTCGCATCTTCTTTTACATGTAAGTCCAACAAGAAAACAGCATCAAGCCAAAAGTCATTATTGCCAAAACAGTAACAATCATAACGATGAATCCACAGGCTGTCAAAAAGACAGTTAAAAGTGACAAGGAGAAACTTGGAAGGTATGTGTGACTGCTATGAGACTAAATTAGATACATTAGATTTTTAGGTTTATTATGTTTCTGGATGTATGAGTAGTTTGCACAAAATGTCCTTGAAAGGACATTCAACCTCTGATGTTCCCTGTTATTGTTTACTTTGCTCAACATGATTATAAGTGACTTTTAAAGCCTTTCCCAAAGTAATTTAATTATCACGACTTTGTGACTCGGATGTTCCATTAAGTTTAACCTTTGGGACATTACCTTCTTTGACTGATAAAGGTTAAAGTACATATATTTTACAAAAGTGACCGATATGCTAGTTTATGCATTTTTCTACAGTCTTATGTTATCTGACACTAAATTAGCTCATGTAAAGGTACTGGCAAACGAGGACACATTATTGCGGACACATTGTTGTTCATGATGTTTCCTTGCGTGCAAACTGGGAAACATTTTTTGCGGACACAAAATGTTTCTGAACAAAATCAAAAACATTTTTTGTGTCCCGGGTTTCTGAACAAAATCAAAAACATTTTTTCTGTCCCGGACACAAAATTTGTGTCCGCAACAAATGTTGCGTGTGCGGGCAAATGGGGAACATTTGTGTCGGACACAATTGTTGGATATAACACCCAAAGATTTAGATTTAGTTAATTAGGTACCCTCTGGGAACGTTTAGTGCGTGTAACAAGATTTTTGCATTTTTCGCTTCATAAAGGATCATGTTGAGATTGGTCATTTGACCAAGTTTGATGATTTTAGGGTGAACAGAGACCAAGTTATGGACCTTGAAACATGGTTTAAAATCCATCCATCTTCACATTTGCACTGTTGCTACCATCAAGCATGTGGCACTATGGGAAGCCTTTAATAACTCTTATTCCTTACTTTTCGGAACACCCATTTTTTAGTATCTGACTTGATATAATCATAGTGAATAGAGGGCAATGGTTATGAAACTCGTTAAAGCACTTTGTTGGATGTTTTTATAAACTTTTTTGGCCTTGATCAAGAACAAAACACAATAGTTGTTTACTCCATAGTGAGAAAGTAACCAATAAAAACATGTTGGTTGCATAATTGATGCATAGCGAATGAGCACAAAACAAAAGATTGTGCAGGGTCATGGACCTTCCAACATAAATCTTGGCATCTTTGTTTCCTCCTTTGATGTTTGCCAGGCTTCATAACCAGTCCCGGCTCTATAAACTGTAATGAGATAATACATTATCACCTGTTCACAATGTTACTATGGCAAGCCAAGCATGACAAAAGTGGGTTGAGTTCAGAATCACCTATGGAGTCTCAGTGATCGATGTGTGAGATTGAGAAATCACTGTGTGAGATTGGAAAATCACTACGTGAGATTAGAAAATTACTGTATGAGAAATTAAAATTGCTATACGAGAATGAAAAATGTCATGCGAGATCATAATTACCAATCGAGAATGAAAAACTGCCATGTGAGATTTATATCAACTGTTGACAACGAAAAATCGTTCTGTGAGAAAAAGAAATCACTACTCAAGATTATCGACTGGTTTTTCCGAGCCGGTGAGACATAACCGGTCAGCGGAGAGTATTTTGGCGGGATTTTCTCTCCCTTGTGAGATCCCCTCGTGATCAAAATGGCGCAGCAATCACAACAGCAATTTGTCATCTTCTTGAGGAAGTTCGAGTGTTAACGGAACAAATGTCTCAGTCAAATCAATCGAATGTTAATGCTGAAGTGTCTCGTGTTTTTGGACGCTCGCAAGGTAGACAAGGTAATCCAAGCTCGAGCTTCAATCAAAATGCAAGTCCCGCAAGTTCCTCGCATTTTAGACGAATTGCAAACATGAGTCGACTTGGAACCTCCAGCATGACAAATAGGTCAAGACCGAAAGAGAAACCAAAAGAAAACACTCCATTCCTGTGCAATTTAGTCTTGCTACCTGGCCCATCAGTCAATGCTGTGCCGTGACAAGGGAGAAGAGTGGCATTGACAGAGTGCGGACATGTCCTCAATGCATGTCAGTTTGATAAAGCCATGAACGAAGTACAAGTTGAGACCACCATCATGGAGGCGTTTGGAGAAACCATCCCTCGCCTTGTGGATATAGAAATCCTTATGTCAGTCCATAACAAGCTTGTTAAGCCAACGCTTGCACCAGGCCAGGAAGGGATTACTGATGTAATTTTGCATCAGCATATTATTACAAAGAGTATAAAAAAGAAAACAGTGAAACTATTGATGCTCAACCAGAAGTTCTGACTGACAGTGCAATTGAAGCTCAACATTTGGATAATGACTCATTGCCAGTTGTAGTAAAGCTTATGAGCACCAATGAAAAAATGAAACAAACCTAACAAACAAAAGGAACCCGAACTGTATTTCCATCATTTATTAATGCTTTATTATCCTTGGAGAAATGAAAGTACTCTTGTTGGTGATGATAACACTTATGTATCTAAATTTTATGAGCTCAATGTTAAAAATATTGTAGAACACAACAGAAAAATGTTTGAACCAGATGCAGAAGCTGTAACAGAAGCACTAGAATGGCTAAGAAACAATCAGAATGGTATAATCCATTCATATGATCCCTTTGCCGATCAGGAAAATGCAGACATACAATTAGAGGCTGAAGGTGAATCATTAGAGGAGTCATTCAATGAACAACCACCATCACATCTAGGAGGAAGTTCACAAAGTGAACAACATGGTCAAACTGGAATATCACTACACCATCAACCAACTGAAATATCAGATGATCAACTGAGAGAATCTGTCAGATCCTTGAATGAAAAACAACGCCAGGCATATGACATAGTCCTGTCATGGTGCAGAGACAAAATGAAAAATCTGAACTGCATAAAACCTAAAAAAGTTGAACCAATTTATCTATTTATTACCGGAGGTGGTGGTGCAGGAAAAAGTCACCTTATTAAGACCATCTATCACACTGTAATCAAAACATTTCGATATGGTGGTATGAATCCTGAGAATCCTACAGTCTTACTATCAGCACCTACCGGAGTAGCTGCCATTAACATTAATGGAACAACAATAAATACTGCTTTAGCAATCCCTAAGAATACAGGTGATACACTGCCGGCCATGTCAGATCAAAAAAGAACCCAAATGAGACTATTATTATCAGAACTAAAGCTGCTAGTAATAGATGAAATATCTATGGTGTCAAATACTGCTTTACATCATATTCACCAAAGATTAAAAGAAATATTTGGTACTACTACCTCTCAATTATTTGCTGGTTTAAGTCTAATTGCTCTTGGTGATTTATATCAACTACCACCAATACAAAGAAAACCTGTTTTTGAAGACTATAAGAATGATGCTTTAAACCTTTACCACCCTTGGCATGTCTTTAAGATGATTGAGCTCACAGAGATTATGAGACAAAAAGATGACCAACCATTTATTGAACAATTAAATAGATTCAGAACTGGGTCACAGACTGATGAGGATATCCAGTGTATTCAATCCAGGTCAATAAGTCCATTAGATAACAAATACCCAACAGATGCTTTACATATATGGGCTGAGAATAATCCTGTTATACAGCATAACAATGCAAAACTAAAGCAAATACAAAGACCATTATTTCAACTGACAGCCATTGATCAATATCCACCCAATATTTCAAAACAAGATATTGATAAAGTACTGGCAACAGGAAGATCAGAAACGGCTGGACTTGATCATGACATCTTTGTCAAAGAAACAGCCAGAGTCATGTTAACCACTAATATTGACATAGCAGACAGGCTTATTAATGGTCAAATGGGTACCATTGTCAAAATCGATGTTAATAAAAACACAAAAAACCCGTCAATAATATATATCAAATTGGATGACAGCTCTGCTGGAAGGGCCTTAATTGACAAATGCAATAATACCTTTGCTAAACAAAACAGATTGGTACCCATTGAACCTATCCTAGCAAGATTCAAGATAAGACCTGGTAAGCCATCATCTCCAGAAATACAGCGAATGCAGTTCCCTATTACACTAGCATGGGCTTGCACTGTACATAAGGTACAAGGACTAACATTAGACAAAATTGTTATAAGTTTTGAACTTGAAAAACAAAGGTTTTTTAACTATGGACAAGTTTATGTAGCAATAAGTCGATCTACAACCTTACAAGGTATTCATATACTTGGACAGATAAATCACAGACATGTACGGACAAACCCTAGAGTACATGAAGAATATAAAAGATTAAGAAGTACATGTACTGTAGAGCCTCCTGTACAAACAGCATTAAACAGACAAATGTCTATAACTCTTCTTAATGTCAGATCTCTCAAAAAACATAGTCTTGATATTAAATGTCATTTCAGTATCTTTGATAGTGACCTAATAGCTCTGACAGAGACACAGCTTCTACCCCAAACCAATGACGACGATATTAAAGATCATTTAAACCCATTTACCATATATAGACAAGACCACACTTCACACAGGTTTTGTAGTTTAGCAGTATGCATAAAAAATCATCTTCATATTAATGACTATAAATATTTCCCATGCATAAATGCTATTAAGAATGTTGTTGTGAATAACAAATATCAGTCACACATTACACTTCTACTATTGTATAGAAAACACAATTCCAGTATTGTACAGTTTGTGGAACGTCTCAGATTCATTATCAATAATCATGACATCGATATAATTCTTGGTGATTTCAATATAAACTTCTTTAATGATGATGAGATGAAACCACTTAATGACATGATGAATTCAAGCAACTATACACAAGTGGTGCAAAGTCCTACATTTATATCTTCTGGGAGTCTGCTGGATCATATTTATGTTAAATCACTCTTTTTGCATAAAATTATCCATTCAGTAATTCCAGTTTATTACTCAGATCATGACGCTATCAAAATTATCATTGAAAATTAAAATGAATACAATATTGCCTCAGTCATGTTACTATAAGCTTACATATAACAACCTATAGCTTTTCATTTGGACACTACTACTGAAACCAAAATAATACAAGCTTCAAATGTTCAATTCAGCGTCCAGCTGTTTGTACTCCATGACTATGTCAGAAAATATTTTAATTTTATTACCGTACTACAATTGAAGGCAATTTTTACCAAGGACGTCATCAAGATACCAACAATCGTTGTAGTAAATTAAGGTACTGCGAATAAACAAATAACGCTCTAAATCATAACAGAAACTCTCGAAAATTAAAAATTAGAATATGTACTACGCTTATAACTTCTTACTGCAAGCTTTAAACTTGACTATACGTACATGTATAAGCTTCATCGCAGAAGTTGCTTGTTTGATATATCTGAGCTTACACCTCCAGCTTTTGGTAGATTTTTCGCAAAATACCAGTAAGTTAAATCAATCAAAACAAACGTACATACCTTCGAAATAATCATTCGTGTAAATTTCTGCCATGAATATTCAAACAAACACAAGGCATCTAGAATGTCGTTACCAGGACCATCCGTACGAAACGTAAAGATTTTGGAGGCCGCCCGAGCAGGCGCCTGGAGAAAGACGGGCGTCGCGTCCAATGGGATCCGAAGAAAGTAAACCAATCAGAGCCTGTACGAGCATTATCCGAACAATACGAAACATCCCACATGCACGAGATCGTCCTTTTGCTTGATCTTCACGGAGGCGTGTGATGCTGTTAGCTGTGTCACGTACGGTTCAGAAATGTCGGAAAACGCCAAAAGCAACCGGAAAAAAGGTATTCCTTTTTTATTCTGAGATTCGTGAAAAATAAATTAGCCGATAACAACGGACTATCCCATCTGGTACTCGGATTTTTTCCGAGTCTACTACGTTCTTTCTAGAATTTACATTCTCTGTTAACAACGAGCTACTTTGATTTATTCAGGTACTAACACTTCCAGAAGTAATAACGTGCCTGCAAGTACACCTCTGTCAAGCGCCCCGTCAAGCGTTTCAACGTTAACATCAACTGAGCCATCTAAAACGGCAGCGAATAAAGTTCCTGTACGTTCACCTCCATCAAGCGACACGCGGTCAAGCAGTTCAACGTTAACATCAGCTGGGCCATCTAAAACGGCAGCGCCAACACCAAATTCAACTTCTTCGCCGACGAAAATCTCAACTCAGCCCCACAAAGATCCAACCATTGTTGGTTATCTCCACAATGTCAGCCCAGTGAAAAGAAGTGCAAAAGGATCCGAATACTTCTCATTTACAGTCCAAGAGAAGGAAAAGAAAATAAAAGCATTGTGTTTTTCACCCAGAAAACACAAATCCAATGTGGACACCAAAGCCGAAAGTTGCACACCATGCAAACTAACCAAATTTACCTATCACGCAACAGAAGAAGATGTAATTTGGGTGAACGCAGCTACGCAAATCAACCATGCCTTGGAAGCGAACGTTGATTTTCCTTGTGACAGTCGTAACAACGAAACTCCAGTGGTCACCACAAAAGATCTTGAAGATATTCAAGTTTATCAAACTGTGACAGTTCGTGGTATGGTTCTTTTTGGGGATCGAAGAGCAGAGCATGTGCCTACAAAAACTGATCTCATTAAAAGGGAAGGAACCTTTGTTGACGAATTTGGAAATATTCCAATCACGATTTGGAACGAGCAGATCGAAAGTACAGAAGAGGGCTTTTATGAAATCCATAACATTCGTCTTCGACAGTTTAAAGGCCAAAAATACTTATCCTCGGCGATAGACACCGTCTTTGGCAAATTAACTGAGAACCTGCCGAACATCTCAGAACAACAAATCACACACGCTAAAGACGAACTCAAAACAAACGAAATAACCTGTGACAACATTCAAAGCGTAGACATTATGGTGTTCTACAACTGCGTGACTTGCTCCAAGAAGGTCCAGTTCCAGCAAAACTCGCCAATGCTCAGGTGTATGACCTGCCAGTCACGATTTCTCATCAAGAATTCTACAAAAACTACCACAGCACGTATTTCAATCAAAAAAGGTGACCAAACCACATGGTATTCATTGTTCACTTCCACACTGGAAGCTATTATCGAAAAGTTCAACAAAGATAATAATGAAGGAGATACCATAGAAGACATAGATGAGGACAAACTATGCGAAGTTATTTTGACAACAAAAGGTATTAAACTGCTTGTCAATAGCACAAACACTGTACTCGGCATTTCTTTTGCTTGATTTCATTAACGTGAACAGAAGATCTTCACTACTTAATTTTTTAGTATTCTTTATTACACATTGATACGCTTATCGTTGCGAACTTTACTACCGATACGGTTTAGAGTTGTTTGTTGTTTCATTAGACTTGAAATCTAAAGTAATTTAAACTTCGGATTTTAAAGCCGTCGTTCTGCAGCTGTTCGCTGGCTTCCATGAAAACCTCCAACAATGTCAACCAATGACAGGACACTGTTCCCACGCGTTATCTGTTGAGTTAATTTTCACTGAAGTAAACAAGAGGTTTTCGCAATTGTATTTTTCAGTATTCTTTATCACACATCGATACGTTTATTTTACCATTGTTTATTGTATCATAGACTTGAAATCCTAACAAATATTTGTTCGTGAAAGCCCTCGTTTTTTGCGTCGCTATAAATACCTCCAACAATGTCAACTCATCAGAGGACTTTGTTCTCATGGGTTCACGCTTGAGTTAAATTTGCTGACATGTCAACCCGCATTGACAGTCTTTTGTTTCATGCGATACCGAAATGTAACATTTCTAAACGTAGTTTTCACAGTAACTCATTGTTTGTGGAAATTAAAGATGAAAATTTACTTAAACTTGCCTATTTTATTGTACCTCTTTCCAACCAAAGTGCAAAAACACTAGCCCTTTACCGACTGTCAATCCCGGTAGGAGGGGTAGGGACTCGCATATGGAACGGACAGGGATGCTCGTCGGAAATTTTGAATTTAACCCCTAAAGGAGACCATCTGCGCGTGGCTGAAGCTTTTTATGACCCCTAAACGAGACCACTCTGGGCTAGCTCAAGCTTTTTATAGCCCCTAAAGGAGACCACTCTGGGCGTGGCTTAAGCAAATTTTGACGCCTAAAAGAGACCGTTAAAAACCACACCAAAACGACATGCAATTAGTTTTAACGATTTAAAGACAATCATCTTATGCTTTTATCTAAAAGTAATTTCTGAAAGCATTGTCTTAAATCTCGAGAAAGTAGTTGACTTCAGGTTCTCCATTTGTGTAATTCTGTTTTTTTTTGCGGAACCCTAAACGAGACCTTGGCGGCATAAAATATTGGCGCTTAGCTCGGAAAACTCCAAGCGAGGCCAAAATCTAAAATTTACACTCCTAAGCAACAGCATCCTCATCTGTTTCTTATTGGAGTCCCCCCCCCCCCCACCCCAGCACCTCCCTTCACCCACGGGCCGTCAATCCATCGACTCCATACATAAAAACTGAAATCAACTTCAATACGATTTCCGTAGCCTTCACTTTCATCTATCGGGTAGTTCAAATAAGCACTGTTTTCACGATGAGATTATTGCATCACTGCTATTTAATACAGTTTCATGATATTGTATTTACACAGGTGTCATTTCCGCATGTACTTCCCCCGAGGCGACTCCCTTACAAAAAAAAAAAGGGCTGCAACTTACACCTTATAGAGTCTTTTTTTAAAGACGGATTGGCTACCTCTTTGAGTGTTCAGCTTCAAAAGGTCCACCGTGGGAACTTTTGTGGTATCTTTCAGACTACTGAGCCAGTACTGTACCTCTTTAGCTTAGAATGCCCACAAACGACGATCTTGGTACCTCTAAGGATTTATCTGTAGAACTTCTGCGCACCACAGATGATCAGCACTACTCATAACAACGCATCTACCTACAGCCCAGCCCGACTTACGATCTTAGATCGTCTTGTTTCATTTGATTTGCAACAAGTGTTGCCAACGCCATATTTGAGCACGAATGTTGTGTTTTACAAAAGGCAACTTTCAGTGTATAACCTTGGTGTCAATGAAATGGCAACAGGGAAAAGCTTCATGCATATGTGACCTGAGACTGATGGAGGAAGGGGTTCAGAAAATGTTGTCTCTTGCCTTTTGAGATACATCAAGGAAGAAAAAAGTTGGGATGTCAAGCATATTATTGCATTTTCAGACACATGTGGTGGGCAGAATAGAAATTTCAATGTTGCATCATTCTGGATTTATTGTATTAACTGTGAACTAGTGGAATGTGTGGACCACAAGTTCATGTACAGTGGACATTCTTTCCTGCCTAATGATCGAGACTTTGGTAGCATTGAATGAAGGAAAAGGCAAGTGCAGACTGTCTATGTTCCCCAACAATGGTATGAACTTGTGAGAACAGCCAGAAGACACAAACCATTCATGGTAAAGGAGATGAAACAAAGTGATTTCAAATCTTTCAAAGAAGTGAGAGAACACATGGTTAATAGAAAGACTAACACAGATGGTGAGAAGGTTTCATGGTTGAAAATACAGAGCATGAGATTCCACAGAGAGCATCCATGGCAAATGAAGTACAAGCATTCCCTCAATGAAATGGAGGCTTGGAAAACAGTTGATTTCCAAAAGAAAGGAAGAGGGCGCCCAGTAGATCTTAAACGGGTTCAGTTACCGTCTCTTTATGAAGCTGCCCGTGAAATCTCAAAGGCAAAGTTTGATGAGTTGATGCAGCTCCTGTGTTATGTCCCACCAGTTCATCATAGATTTTACCATTTGCTTAAGCCCAAAGAAATTCAAGATATCACCAGTGGTAATGAAACAAGTGGCGAGGAACGTGAAGATAGTGTATGTTAAGTTACTTTGTAATTAATTTCAGTTCAGTAAGTATAAACCATGGTATGAATCAGGGTTCTCATTAGAAGGCGGGACCCTGTGATTGACCACTACCTACCTTGGGATTTATAGCCATCTATTTTGCATTCCAGTTTCTCTTCTCTTCTTAGATTGTACTCATGTCAAAGCCATCTACTTAAGTTGGGGTGAACGCCTTCTTAAAACCTTACTGAGAACACTGATGAATCTCAGACAACCACATTGAAGGGTTACTTAAATTTATTTTTATTGTTTTTGCAGCATCAAAGCTATTGCTCAGTATTTAGAGAGAGATTTTATAATGGTCAGTGTCTGTTACTTAAATCTTCGGTAATAGGTAATTTTGTCCTTAAACCTATGGACTGAATGTTTGGTCCTTTCCTCTTTCATTCATTTACTTTTTATTCTCTTTTCAGGATTAACACCCACCTGTTCTCTCGATAGCTTACCTGATGAGGTCATCCTGGGGATTTTGTCAAGGTTAAGTCTTCATCAAGTTATGTGCACCGTTGCACAAGTCAATAAACATTTCTACAGGTTAAGCAATCATTCTTCATTGTGGAGGATTTTTGAACACGACATATGGTTTACAAAGAGGTCGTTTGAAAACACCATTATTCGAAATGCAGTACATTTCAGGGAATTAACAATACACAGCTGTTTGAGATATTTGAGAAATGAGACCAGTCTGGAATATATTGCAAATGGTATTGGGCAGTGTATTAACTTGAGGAAGTTAGACACCAGCTTTTTGCTATGCCTCAGGGATGTTTCATTTACTAAAGACATGTTGCACTTGGAAGAGTTATATATGGATCAATGTCAAAACATCAGTCCTGACAGTGCATTACAAGGTCTTCAGGGACACCCTAACCTTGAGAAATTGTCAATGAACTTGTGCTTTCAGTTTAAGTCATGTCAGTTGCAGCAGTTGTGTGTCAATGCAAAAAACTTAAATATTTCTCGGCAGAGAGATGTTCTCAAATCTCAGCTGTGACTGGCAGAAAAATGCTTGAACAAAGCAGCAGTTTAACATTTGTTGTTCCTGAAGAGGAAGATGATATTCAAGGTAAATCGTTTAAGCCAGGCCAATTTAATTTTTGCGTTGAATATGTATGTATAATTCATTAAAAGGTTACTAACCAAGTTACGACCATACATTTTCAGCACTTGATGCAAAGGAAGGGAATAATGGCTATCATTGACATTTCACCACAAGAATCTGGAGGTAAGTAATGAAGTAAGCATAAAATTCAGATCAAGGCACAACTAAAAAAGAGCTGATATTGAGATTAGGAGTTGTAGGAAAATGTATACTGATGAGGTTCTGCAATGATAACTTTGCAGTGTCCAAGTCAAAGCAAGGGGGGTCCGTCATTGCTGAGGAGGAAGAGGATCTGCCGCGAATTGACATTCCTCTGCATGAACCTAGGGGTAAATGTAAAAAGTAATTTAAAATGTAATCCGGACTTCAACATGCAACTTCAATGATATTGTGATAGTTGTTGGAAACAATACCGGTATTCATTTCACATTTTAAGCAAAATCAAGTGTAGAAAAGAATTTACATGGAAAAAATGGATCGCTGCGGTCAACTGCTATAAGAATCATAAAATAGACAACAACAACAACAAGTTTATTTCTCTCACTTAATGCCTACTTAAATACATTATGAGAAATAAACATAAAAGAGGAGAGTACTGGCTACCTAGAATAACTGATAAGTTATTTAAGGAGAACCATACAAAACTGTTGCTAGAATTGACATCTCTAACTCTGTATATTAACAATACTGATCACACAATATTAATGAATCAATCTCAATAGATGATAGTGTTGAAAGATCTGGAATATAATGAGGAAGCTTCTTTCAAGCGAGGAAGTTATTTTATCTGAACCTGTGTGAAAGCTTACATAGTGATGATTATTACAGGGTCTGGAGAAAAGGAAAGTGATGTCCCCCGCACTGAGCTGGGATTGGCAGGACCGGGAGGTAAGTATATAAGAGGTCAGTTATATTAATTAACTCAATACTACATGCTCATGAAGGCACTTGACTCAAGGAACCTAGCTCAGACAAAAAGTAATTATTCACATATCACATTGCTCATAATCCAAAAATGGAAAACATAAGTCACTAGTGGAAAATAAATGGAAAAGCATTAAATATGCAGTTGTCATTTCGAAGAAGTTTTAACTGTCTCACTTAAAAATAATAATTGAGATAATGTGAATTGAATTTCTGTTACAAACATATTATTTAATAACAAGGTTTGATCATATTGAAGTAAATTCATAGTTTTTCAGTTTCCTCTAGTACTTCAAATTTTTTTTTAGGGGATGCCAAGGGCATCTCCTAGTTGTTTTGAGGGTGGGTGTGTATTTCCCTTGGGACTGAAGGAAATTGGATTAACTAAAGAGATAACCAGTTAGGTCAGCGTATTTTGGTCCCTTGAGAGTTGTGGAAACCGGTTTTTACGAGGTGGAGTAAAATTATCAAGAGCTGTGAAAAACAGGTTTTCGAAACCTGGCGGGGGCAAACAAGACGAAGTATATCAAGGCGAGAATAACCTGTTTTGCGGGCTGGTGTTGTTTACCGGAAAAGTGTGTTTGTGACTCAGTACGTTTTGTTGGATTTTGGGGTTTTCATTTGGTGAGTATGTACATGGGCATATTTTTAACATTTTTGCTTCTTTTCTTTACTCGGCTTTTTACAAACTCTCTATCTTGATTAAAATGCAATTCTCTGTTTGCAGATGTACGAGGAAACAAATCAGCTTAGCTTCATTTTGTGGTAAGTGCGTTTTTGTCTACCCTAGATAACTTTCCAGCTACTTTTGAACTGGACTTGCTCAAAAATTTAACGAGACTTGAGGTTGGCAAGAATAGAAATTGACAGTTTTTGTACTTTGAGGCTTTAATTTGAGACTGCTTTGAACTTTATGTTTTACTCCTCAACGGGGTCGTTTGTCGACGTTATGATTAAGGTGCATTTTCTTTTTACAGGACAGTTGAAAACTCAAGTTGGGCCGGAACATGTTCTCCAAGGTGAGTTATTGGTGTTCGTATACTCTTCAACGCCTCCAGGAAGGCTTTACTTACTCGAGGGAACTACATTTAAGGGCATGTTGATAATTCAAATGGATACTTGATTAATATACCTGTGTCCGAATGTCGGCGACCATAGCGCAGCAAAAGCGACAGCATCGTAATCCCGTTTTCTCGCAAGTTCTTTTTTATTTGGTTCTTATGGTACTCTCAGTCTAGAGGCATTTTGGGGAATTCGGGCAATTTATCGATATTGTCTATTTCGTGTTTGTTTTGATATGATTTGGATGAGAGGCCTTCTAAAAGCCTTTTGAAACGGTAACAGCTGTTTGTTATCGGGTAAAAAGCGACAGTCGATCTGGCGTGGAATGTTTGAGTTTTCACTTAAGTTGTTTACACGCGGCTGAGTTTTGTCAACAACAACCTGTGAATAGGGCAAGTGTGTTAAAATTTGAGCGGGGTATTTTCAGCAACAATGGCTTTATTGGTCTGTAGTAAAATAAAAGGTCGAATTTTATTACATCGGAAAGCAGCTGGATGTTTTTTGCATCGCAGGTGACGTCCTTTGAAACATTACACATTCGTGTCATGTGCGTAAACAAACGAAACACAACGAAGCGAGATTCGCTCTTTAAACCGTGTTAAAGAAAAAGTATGTATTTCTTGCACTTGAAATATTGTTAAGAAACAAAAAACAAAACAATCGGGCTATAAAATCCTTTCCGCTGACAGTTTTTAATTGTTGATTTCATGGAAGTATTCCGCAAGAAATGAATCACGCGTGTCCTCACGAGGACTGAGAGGAGGCGAGGTGTTTCGCGGTTGACTGTGATTAATTCAAATCTGCAAGTGGCTATTTATCAGGGAAAAACGCAATCTTATTTTGTACATTTTTACATGGCACAAAAGTTTAACAAAGACATTGTTGCCCACGCACCCCACGGGGGGCGGGGGGGGGGGGGTACTTAACAAAGTTTAATACGGGGAGGCTCTGCCCCGAGGTCCAACCCCTTACCCTTTTATATATCATTTTGGCAGAAAAGGTACCCCTTTTATATACTTTTTATTGAGAAAAGGTACCCCTTTCACATACCTACTTAAGAACACTGCATCCCCTTTCTAAGCCCTTGTAATGAAGCTAATGAACAACATTAGGGGAGAATATCAAGCATTCCGCGAAGAAAAGTTTTGCAAACAAGTGTTATTTATTCAGTTCAGTTGTGGGCGGGAGTCAAGATACTTAGGACATCAGGTGAACAGCGATTCCCTTGGTTTGTGACCTTCATTTGCGACTTTCATAAAACCATTCCAGTGTCTTCTTTATCTTACATGCTTTTCAACGAACGTTAACCTGAACAAAACGAAATCTCAAAATGCAATAGATCAATCAAACATGATTATACTGCTTTTACAAGAAAGTAAGACATCATAAGAAGTAAAAAGAAAATCTCTGCTGATGCCTTAGGGAGCCAGTTTCAATTTCAATTACACGTGGGTTACACGTAGATGGGTAGATATACATCACACATATTATATATGTTCAACTTGTGTTCTTCTCTGTAGTGCTTAATAAATAAACTGATACAGCCATAAGTGCGTCTATTTGAAATATTTAATTAAAGGCCCTTGTAAATACCTAAATGACCGATTTCCCTACCCTTTTATATACCTCAACTTGTGACATCCCTACTGTAGTGGCTGAAGAACTGTTTAGCATAAATATGAACATTGTTATCGTTATGTTTCCTTTCCGGTCAGCGGACTTGTTATTCACGTGCGGTCAGCGGATTCGCACATGAGAACGTGGAGAAAACGTGGCTCGGAGATTTTACAGTGATTTGCGTTCTATATAGTGATTTAACTGTGTAATTTCCTCTTCTTTGTTGGAATATCATGGCCCAGTGATGTAAGTTTGCTTTCTATTGTATTTTGCTCACATTTTGCTTGTATTTAGAGTATTTTTTTTGTACGTTTATTCCAGTTCGAACTGCTATTTGACGCTATCAAAGTTGACTTTAAACTGGATCGCTAAATCTACGCTATTGTATTGATAGACTCTAGCTTGGAACAGTAAAGGAATGAAGCGAGTACGAACCACTGGGTAGTGAAGGTTTACTTTATTAATACCTCAGCGCCTAGGTACGCTACACCTACCCTTTTATATACCTGAAGCCTGAAAAAGGTACCCCTTTCGGTCGGAGCCTCCCCGTATAGGCCATTATAGGGAATACCCCCGGGCACACACCACCTATTCCGCTTTCCTAAGTAAGATGGCTACCTCTCCAACTTGCGAAAATAAGATTTTTAAGTACGGTTATACAAAAGAAAATATTCGAAATGTATATTTACTTCCTTTCACAACCACTAAGGATACAAAATTAATCACGTTTCAATAAAGTAATTCATAATATCCTTCCTAACCGAGTCAGCCTGTTCAGTGCCAGTATAGTTAATGATGACATTTGTCCACTGTGTAATGCTGAAAAAGAAACCAACAATCACATGCTTTACAGCTGTCCTGAGACCACCACGTTTTGGGATCAGTTCACCGACTGGTGGTATCAAAAATTTAAGCAAAACTTAATTCTCAATGAAAGCATAATCTTGTATGGATGGCACCAAAAATCACTGAACGAGCGAGTTCTCAACTACGCTCTCCTCCTTGCAAAATATCATATGTTTTGCAGCAGCGTATGAAATAAGTTGGATTTTGACAGCTTTCTTTCACGTCTTCGAACAAAACTTAATATTTTAAGAGAAGTCTCTCTTGAAAACAAAACTTTCAACAATTTTCAATCTACTTGGGCCCATCTATTGTGAAAAATTAATACAAAGTATTATATAAATGTGACTACTATTAAGACAGTGCGAGCTAAGTTCATGCTTTTTTTTGGAGCTTTTAGTTCTCTCTCTTTCTTTCTGTCTGTTTTCCATCCCATGCTAGTAATTTTGTCCTATTTTCAAGCAAGAAGTAACAACAAACAAAATGTTAAAGGAATAAAAATTAAAGCATTGTAACTAGAGCTTGTATGGGTAGTATTGTCAGTATGGTAAGTAAGGTTAGTATTTGCCAGTAGTTTCAGTATCATAGGTAATGAAGACATGACAGGCTGTATTGCATGTATTGTTATTGTTGTAAGCAATGTCAGTAATGTAAGTATAAATAAAATAAAAACAAAGCATTGTTGCAAGTGAAATAAAAAAAATCTCAACCGTCAAGGAGTTGTGTAGGCCTGTCAATCCTTGCTACTACCTACCGCTGATGAGTGGTTACATGACAGCGATCACATAGATGGAATACTTGAGCAGATGGCCTGCGTTCTCAACTCCAACGAGAACTTTGAACTGGATGACATGTTCCAGCTTTCATTCACCCAAGTCTGAGCTGCACCTCAGTAAGAAACACAAGTTAAAACCTGGTCATTCTGAGCCTCAGACCTTCAAATGCCACAAACATTGTATCGTCACGATCAAAAACAAAGATGTGATGTGTTGTGGGAGGGCAATCGTCACAGTGAAAGCGAAAGTGGATAACCATCCAAAGTGGAATAGTTTTAAGAACGGTTGTAAAATCCAAAAAGAGCATGCCATTTGTCTCTATTATGAAGCCGGAGTAGACATCACAAAACCGTGCGGCTATCCTGAGCTCAAAATATTTCCCCAAGCACCCTCCCTACAAGATTATCAATTGCTGGTCATTGATGAAACGCGCAGTTACCATGTTGACGCATTTGGTCCGCCCAAAGACAAATAATTAGTGTTCTCTACAATCAGCAGCACTATGACACAGTCACTACGCTTCCTTGCTTTTTGGAACTTCCTATTTCTGCGGCTGCTGCCTCAAGCCGTACGACAATGAAGGTCAACATGCTTGTGACAATAATTCAGACCACTGTCCAGCCTGTTTACAGAATGTCTGCTCTGATTACCGAGAAGCCAAAGCTCAATGTTGTCCTGTCTTGATCCCATGTGACCACTGATAACATTCCTTTTATGGAGAAACCTGTCTTCAACAACACTTTAGCACATCGTACAAGGGAAAAGTCGTGGACGCCATGAATGTCAGCGTCTGTACTCACAAGCGCAAATGTGCCACCTGTAAAAAATTGATGGTTGGAATTAAAGAGCAAAGAAAACATCCATGCTATTTCATCAATTGTCCCTCGTGTCATAAGTACGTCAATGCCAGGGAACATAAATGTTAAATTCACACAGCCAAATCGTCCAAACAGGAAAAAGAAGAACGTCAAAAGGAAAAGAAGCGAGGCGCTGCTGCTGGGCTAACCACACTAGAAGCAAATGGGGAAGGCATGGAGAAACCGCCGCTTCATGTTTTCTTTGATATTGAGGCCATGCAAGAAATAGGTAAGCATGTGCAAATCTAGTGGTAGCAGAAACTGAAGAGGACGACCGCCCCGTTTGTTTTAGAGGTGAGAACTGTATCACCCGTGATGTGACAGTCATCGCCCATAATTTCCAGGGATATGAGGGTTACTTTGTCATTGATGAATATCACAGACAGGACCATATTATGGAGCAAGTACGCAACGGTGGAAAAATCATGCAGTTGAACTTTGACAGAATTTGTTTCATTGACTCTTTGTCATTCTTTCAAATGCCACTGTCTGCCTTTCCAAAAACCTTTGGACTGACAGAGCTCAAGAAAGGCTATTTCCAGCATCTTTTCAATAGGTCAGAGAACCAAACGCACGTTGGTCCAATCCCCGCATCGCATTATTATATGCCGGAAGTGATGTCTGTGAGTGGTCGCAAAGCATTTGAAACCTGGCATGCTTAACAAACGGAGACGTTCGATTTTGCCGAAGAACTAGTGGCTTATGGTGAAAGTGATGTCAAACTTCTCAAAGAAGGGTCCTTGAAGTTCAAAAAACTGTTTGAAGAAAAGTCAAAGTTTAATCCCTTCAGCTCTATGACAATCGCCTCTGCTTGCAATCGCGATCTGCGCCAAAATCGGATGGAAGCCATTGTATTGAGCATGCAAGAAACATGGGTGAATATCGCATTCCCAACACGAATTACACAGTGGATGGTTATGACGAAGCCACCAAAACCATTTACGAATTCCAAGGTTGTTTTTATTATGGGTGTCGCACTTGCTACCCAAACTGCAGTGAGCTGCACCGCCGTCTGGAAGACAGAAGCATGGAAGACCTGTTTATCTGCACAAAACGCAAAGTCCTTGATTTATCAAGTCGTGGTTACAACGTGAAGCAAATGTGGGAATGTCAGTGGGCTCATCTCAAACAAAACAATTCAGCTGTACGTGATTTTGTTAACAAACTGAACATTGTCTCTCCACTCAACTGCCATGATGCTTTCTGCGGAGGAAGAACTAATGCCATCAAGCTTTATCACAAGACTGAGGATGACGAAGAAACCGATTACTATGACTTCACATCGCTGTATCCATATGTCAATAAAAACAAACTTTACCCAATTGGGCATCCAGAGATCATCTTTGAACCGGGACACAAGGACATTTTCCAGTACTTTGGCATTGCGAAATGTACCGCCCTCCCACCCTTTGAGCAATACCATCCTGTCTTACTGCCACGTCAGAACGACAAGCTCACATTCCCACTGTGTCGCAGCCGTGTGGAAACAGAAATGGAGAAACCCATGCTGGAAAGAAGTTATGTTTGCTGCCACAATGACGAACAAAGGCAGATTTCAGGGACCTGGTGTAGTCCAGAACTGCAAGAAGCGGTCAAACATGGCTATAAGATTCTTCATATCCATGAAGTCTTGAAATTCCCCTGAAGAACAACAAAAAGGTTTCTTTGTTGACTACGTTACCACATGGCTTAAGATTAAAGAAGAAGTGAGCAGTTGGCCAGAGCATGTCGGGAACTCCAGTCAAACAGCAGCAACATCCAGAAATCCAGCTTGACCCTGCCAACAAAAAAAGAGCTATCAGATGGTGTATTCCAAATGAGTTATTGACCCCAAAACCTTTATGATGTATCCATATGGATATAAAGCCACCTTTGGTGACCAGGATATGAACAATATTGACACTTTACTAAATTTGTAAAAGTTTGTAGTCTTTACCATGATTTTGGCATCAACCAATAAAGAGTGGTTATAATGACACATCAAACTTTAAGTTATGGAAAGTACAGGAAACTGTTTTCAGCCACCTTAAGTTGGTGATCACAAACGCTCACAGTTGAGAAACAGTATCATTAAATTTTAACATGTTTTTTTTAGAAGAAATTAATTAATGTTACGTTTACAATCATTACAAAAAAATAATTCGCAAAATTCGTCAATTACTTGATTTAATCACTGTTGTGAAATTATTGGCGCATTTTAGAGGAAGAGTGCCTGCCGGTAAAAATCAAACAAATTCTTAATCTCGTGCCAAGGGTCAAAAATTTGATTTCGCTCATATTCTTATGGTAGATAGGCTAGGGCTTGACAAAAACTACTGGATAGCTTTTTTGGCAAAATACCCTTTCATTTCTAAGAAATATGCAAATTACCAAATCCTGTTAAAATCATCATTTGACACAGGTGGTTTGTTAAAACGATATAGTAAACGCCCAGCTAAACTCAAAGATCTAACCCTTGCAGACTGGGCTGCATGGTATGATTTTAGTGGGAAACCTTATGTAAAGTCATCTAAGGTAGATAGGCTAGGGCTTGACAAAAACTACTGGATAGCTTTTTTGGCAAAATGCCCTTTCATTTCTAAGAAATATACAAATTACCAAATCCTGTTAAAATCATCATTTGACACAGGTGGTTTGTTAAAACGATATAGTAAACGCCCAGCTAAACTCAAAGATCTAACCCTTGCAGACTGGGCTGCATGGTATGATTTTAGTGGGAAACCTTATGTAAAGCCATCTAATGATCTACACATCGATGGCTTGCCATTAGAGAGTTGTATTGAGCATCACGAGAATGATGATGATCTCAATGATGACAAAGTCAACGAAAATCAATGTGGTAAAGCAAAAAAGAGAAATAAAGCTAGGATAATAAGAAGTGTATGGCTCAACAAAAATGCTGATCCTGAAAAGCACTATCGTGAACTTATAATGCTCTATACTGCATGGGGAAATGAAGAAACTGACTGACTTGGTGGGTTCTCATCTTACCAAGAACGTTATAAAACACTATTTAAACTTGTTGTAAATCTGAAAGACGTTCTCTGGTTAAAAATTTGGTTAAAATATAAGCTTTCGGCTATCTATCTATAGCCTTTAACGAATAAAAAATGTAAGAAA
>OZ026596.1:38892942-38895442 GCA_964020085.1 Micromussa lordhowensis | reverse complement strand
AGTTAACTGTGCAACTTTGCAATTTCATTCATCAAATTCACATTTCATCGTTCGCTTGGCTGGTTTGGCAAACAACCTTCTTTTTTAATTCACTAGCCAATTTTGTCTGCGCTGAAACGAGGCATTCAGTCTGGAGTATAAATGGTTACAGCACGTAAGGGATGAGCTGAACAGAGAAATATCACACAATATCCTGCAAATATCATGGGCAGCATTCCATGCAAACTAGCTACTTCCCAATGGAGGAAATCAGTTGAGCAGAAGCTCATTGCTACCTTTATTTCAAGAAGAGGCAGAATCAGCAGCTATGATTTGCCATGTTATCAATGCCATCACAAAAGCAGTGAATTTCCTCAATCGAGGGAAGGTTTCAGTCCTCGTCTGCGATCCACCACGCCATTACCAAGAAGATTCAATGGACGTTTCCAACAGTGTATGGTGAGAAAAAGCTGGTGGTGATGTTCGGTGGAATTCATACTAAGCTTGCGGCTCTTAAGGCACTAGAAAGCTGCATAGAGGATAGTGATTGGGCCAGTTTTTGGTACAAGGTGGCGTGACAAGTTCAGGTACCGCTGATTCTTTTCTCAAAGAATCGCACGTTTCACGCACCCGTCATGCACATCAAGTTACTGCTGCTGCTGTGTGTGCCCCTATGGATAAGGCATACAAAGCCTATAGGAAGGGTGGTGTGACTGGCGCAAGAAAGCAGAGCAAGAAAATCCACAATTCCATTATTGGTGACTTACGCTTCACTTCTAGCTCACCATTCTGATATTCGTCCGGTATTTGAGAGAAGGGAACTTTCAACTTTACAAAGATGCCTGCCAACCTTTAGAGCTGTGGCTTTTTGCTTTAGACCGCACCCACTACGCGAGATGGCTGCCAGTTCATATTCGTGATATGGAATGTCTTGAAATAGAAATTCCAGCAAGAGCTGCAGAATTCAAGAACGGTAATTTTGTAGTTAATAAAATCAACCGTGCATTTTCCCCGCTTCCCATTGATCAAGCGCATGAGAAAAATAACAAGATTGTCAAAGGTGATGGAGGAGCTATTGGCTTGACAGGGAGTTCAACTCAGTTAATGCGCTGTATGGTATCTAGGCCAGAAATGCCAAGAATAATAAAAGAGTTCGAGTTGTCCCAGGAATTGGTCAGGAATATAGCGAGACAAGAAGAGCAAGAAAAGCAAGAAGATGTACGCCACCACGAGCAAATCAAAGGAGTCCAAAACACATTCTGGAATCAAGTGAATGCAGTTTGTAGCACCATTGAAGAAATGGGCAACCCCTTCGAAGACCAAACTGGAGATTTGTTTGCGCTAGACACCCGTGACATTGCAGATTTCAAGGTTGTTGAAACGGTCAGAACTGTAGAGCAACTGGGCAACGATCCGTATCAGCAGTTTGCTACCAAAAGGCTGCAGGAGAGAACAACACCACTGTTTGATACAATCCCGAAAAACAAGTTGCCTCTATTCAGCAGTCCTCCCCCTACAAAGGAGAAGTATATCGATAAACTAAAGATAGCATCACTATAGAGCAACTGCTCTCACTTTTCACGTCCTTACGTTTCATGTCAAGTCAGGGATGGCGATTTGGAGGGATTTTTTGGTCACAAGAACCAGAGTTTTTCCCCTTCGCTATCTCAGTATGGGAAAATCAGGTCTGGTACCAAATCGGATTTGTTATCATATCTCGAGACGAATGGACAAGCTCAAGCACAAAGGCCGTCTGTTGAAGCTCAACGACTAGATGGTGAAGCTATAGTTAACATACTTAAGCCTGGAGCCTCCAAGACATTTCAAGAGTACAGCGAGACCCTCTTCCTTCCATACGTAATCAACCAGTTGAGGAATGTCGAGAGAGTGGATGTGGTATGGGACAGATATCTCCCCGACAGTCTTACAGATTCTGGACGAGGCGAGAGAGAAAAGGGCATCCGTAGATGCGTCAGACCTGACACCAGGATCCCAGGAGATTGGACAGCCTTCTTGAGGGTTGACGAGAAAAAAACGGAACTTTTTCTTTACCTGGCTGACCAGCTCACCACAATTGGAACTGACCATGTAGAAGCAGTATCTACTAAAAATGAGACTGTAGTCTTAAACAATGACAGAACTGTCGCCGCAGATCTTTCACCTTGCACTGCAAGACGTAGGTACACTAAAGTAATGGTACGCACTGTCGATACGGATATTGTAGTCATTGCAGTTGCAAAGTTCCAATACATTTCCCTTACCAAGCTTTGCATTGAGTTTGGTGTTGGCAAACACCTGAAATATTTGCCAGGGCACGGCATATCTCGTAATATTGGCAAATAAACGTCACAAGCTCTTCTCAGTGCATTTCACGCCTTCACAGGCTGTGATCAAACATCATCTTTTGCCCACTTTCCAAGCTCTTAGCAATTCTCCAACGTGGAAGTTGTGGATGAGGTCATGCATCTTCTTGAGTGATACGTCACCAGCATGTATGATCGCACCAGCACTTGCATAAAAG
>OZ026596.1:38867942-38887942 GCA_964020085.1 Micromussa lordhowensis | reverse complement strand
CTCTCTGCCAAGATGTTGGCCTATGCTCAGGGTGTACCAGGTGTGAAACACAACCAGCTTCTGGCAGGTGGCGATCAAGTACTGTCTGGAGTCTCTTCGTAAGACTTGATTTGGTTTTAATTTAATGTTAAACATTGTAAGTTAGGTAATCTGGAAGTCAGGGCTAGTTGTATAGATTACATTCACAATGGTCTTATAATTTTCCCAAGAAAACAAAAAAAAAGCAGACAGTTAATACCTGGTTCATACATGTACATCGCATTTCTGCCATGTCGAATTCACTTCAACACCTTAAATGTAGCAGAAATTCGATGTATGAATCAGCTGTCGCATTTCTGCCATGTCGTATTCAATGCAATTGAGTATATGAACCGGGTTTTAGTGATCATCATTTACAGGCTTGGCATAATAATATACACCTTAAGGATGGTTAAGGATGGAGAAGATTGACATGGATTACAAACAACAAAATTGAAAAATTTAAGCTAATTTTTTGAAACCGTTTAACCGTGATGCAGCTCCTTTAATATTATTACTTCATTGCCTCAATATGAATTCCCATATTATGGCACTGTTCACTTTCCTCTTAGAAAGAAATTATTGGAGGCATTGACGAAGACCACATTTGTTGTAGTCATCGATGACGTGAGAATGAGTGACAGTTTGTCAGAATTTCTTTTGCAAGTGCAAGGTGGACTTATGCAGGGCTCTTCCCAAGCAGGCATTGCTTCCCCTTTGGGAGGTGTCTTGCTGACATCAAACGTAAAAGAAAATGAAAGGTTGGTAAAGTTCAGAATACATATTACCATACCATATGCATGATGATATATAGATTTAGGCAAGCCTACATTTTTGTAAAAGCAGAGTGTCTGATAGCTTAAGCCTACGATCATATTGAAAACCTGTACCTTGGAAGCACTTAACTTCAAAAAGCAATTCACCTTGATAAGTCCTATGTAAATACGATGTGGTCACTCAATACTGGTCAGTGAATACCTTGTTCTGACATGTGTCAATTGATTACACATGTAGTATGGATGCCAGATACACACATGTACGTATTTATGGATGAGGATACAGTTGCATGGAAACCAGATTTTTTGAGATTGATACTACATGTAGGTAGTTTTCTAAGCTAAACATGTATAATATTTAATGTATTCTGCTTGCACGCCTGTGACAAGCAGGAGCTGGAATATAATATACTCATATAGAATCAGCACTCTCACTCTAAAACATTGATAAAAGGATTCAATGGCAATCATTTTCCTGTTCATGTTAACAAGTTCTTCACATGTTGATGAGCAATGTCTTAACATGATCAATTAATGTGACTCGTAAGGTCTGGTGACCAGACAAGCAAAGGGTAAAAGTATGATATAATTACAGGTTAACGCACTCAGCGAGTGAATTATCGGGATTTACCTGCCCGAGTTCACTAACAATGAACAAAAAATTTCATTGAAAATTTCAAGTTCATTGTTAGTGAACGAGTGCAGTTAAATCCCAATAATTCACGAGCAATGAGTATGCTAACATTTTTATTATTCAAATTGAATACACTGCAAACAAAAATCGTCAAACTTTGACTCAGCCGAACCCATGGTGTAATGACAGTGGTTTAATGAATTTACATCACGACTATTACACCACGATAATGACGTCAAGGAGTGGTTTCGTCACAACCCACTGTCACGTGGTACAAATCAACCAATGAGAAAATCTGATTTCGTACAGTGTTTAAAGTTTGAATAATAATAACAGTTTATTCACCAATATTTTGTAATGAATTGTTATTTTGTGGAAAGAAATAAACAAAAGAAAACCCAAAAACTTAAAATGTAATGAGGTATTTAAAACAATGGAAAGCTGTTATGTAAAACCTTATGTTTACATTTGATTGTACAGATTAATAGGCAGGGTTATACACTTTGTGTATAAGAAAGAAGACAAATTTTCAGCCACCAAGGAACAGGCCATAAAAGAACTTATGAGTCTTATCTGCAACAATAGGGTGAGTCAACATGTGTTATGTTTTTAGTTAACAGTTGTGGTGTGGTGTCAAAGATTATGCAATGGAAAAATCGCCTTTTTGATGAATGAAACTGACTGAAGTGCATTAATTTAATTTGTGGATGGTAAACCTAGGGTGAACATTTGTGAAAATAATAGAAGAGCTCTGCATTTTTTTGTGCATTTGTACGCTACAATGAGTCAAATTCCAGAACAGGGATTACCAAAAATTTGCGGAGATAATACATCATGAGTTCTTCTTCATCAAGCTTATGTTTGTGTGTTTTTAAATGACTTAACATTTAGAAGTAGCTAAGTAAGTAAATATAGTGACATGGAGGGCACTTAAACCACTAACTCAAGACATCTTTTGAACAATTATTTCCTTGTAATTCATTTCAAAGGCGTTCCTGACAGTTTGGTCAATGAGATACACAGACTTTTTGACAGCAATTCTTCATGAAGGTGTCGTGCTTGGTCGACTGATTGACATTCTAATCGCTACCATCCCTGGCCAGCAGGCACGGTGGTACCAAGGTGTGGCCTCAGTGCTTCTTGTCCACACAATGGTGAGTTTTGAATGGTTGGCAGAAAGATTGTAGTTGAAAGTGTGGCCCCTGTTTGGTATTGCTGTTTCATAACTCATTGCTATACCTCAAGCACTGATTTTGTTTTCGTTGTTCAGCTTTACATGAGTTGTGGACTACTGATTGAAGCAGATTAATTGGTTGAGCTGGTGAAGGAATACATTGTGCACTACAAAGAGTGTGCAACATCAAGAGAACAGTGTGTTCTTGAAAAATTGGAATAAACAATTGCTCAAGAATGGCAAAAGCAAGACGCTAGAGAAAAGGTATATGTAAATGATAATAACTTCTTAAGTCAATAAATTTAAGTAATTTTTTTAAGAGTGTTTTTTTTTGCAATCTGCATGCAGTTTGAAATGATCCTAAAAACGTCACAATCAGAACTCATAATTTTAAGTTCTTGATGTTACTAGTATAAAAACTCATACAGTTATAGTTCAATACAAATGTAATTCAAATCTCCTCAAATTTATATTGAAGCAGGAAAAATCAAAATTTGAACATTGAAGGATCCAAATTACTCTCGTCCTACGTGTATATAGGTAAAGACTTGGTTAAACTTGACGGTAAAGGTGAATCAAAATGGAACAAGGTCAAGGGATTGGCGATAAAGTCCAGTCAGCTTGTAAACTGGCCTCACATTGGAAGAAAGGTGAGTCACCATAACACACAAATCTTATTAGTATGAAAAAGGATAGTCAGGTGAACCAACTGGAGCATTTCTTCAGTTAGCATACAAAAATTGGTCTAAAATTAGTCAGACCATGCTAGATATTGTGGGAAAGAGTAAGTTGTTAAAATTAAACAGAAACTGATTTTGACACAGAGAAACATGACATACAAAATGATGACCTGGACTTATTTCCCACAGCTTGTATAAGTGATGCTGATGAGAATGCTGAGGAGAGTACTGCTCAGGCTGTTGATGAGCTTCAATTCAGCATCCCTCTGCATGAGGATCACCTGCAAAGTGTCAAAGGGGTTTACCTGTCATTGGCTTGTGACTTGCCAACATTGCAAATCTCAGGTATGTAGGTAAACACACCAAAAAAATCTTGTTTATGCAATGGCAGCATAGTTACTAGACAAATATAACTGAGCTCTGGTGGCCAAACTGGCTGCCTTGCGGAGCCTGCAACTATTGAAACAGACAGTTGATTGTGCAAGAATTCACTGGGCCTAATCGGCACCTTAACGAACCATTTATGATAACAAGCACCACTGATTCATATGACACAGAAGCTCAGAAGTTCCTTCAGCCGGGCCATTATGATTCTGAATTAGGAAACTATGTGCCAATGGCAATGAGTAATATCCTGCAAATACCGCTGGTTATTTTCACATTGATGGAAAACTATCCCATTACACAAGTAATTCTTAAAACAAGAGTGCTTTCCGAAGTTCCGATATACCTCACTTATAACCACGGTGACAGCGGACACTATAAGTTAGCAGTTGAAGTAACTCATACGCAGTTGAATTCAGCAACAACTGAAGCAACGAGCAAGGAGCCAGACAAGCATTTGCAAGTTGAGGTCGACGTTCCCTCTCCACATGAAGCAGGGATGCTCGTGTGGTCGCGGAAACCCGGGGAAGACAGGGAAAAGTGAATTCTGCAAATACTAAAGGTCATGCTGTCCGTGTTTTCGTAATCTGCGAAGCTGCAATGATAAATGTTCCTGCCGTTCGTGCACAAATCCCCTTGGAAGCAAAGCTCAAGAAAAAGTCTCTGTGAGACGTTCACATTCTAGGTGGAACTGTTGCCAGTTCGAAGAAAGCTTAAAAGCACGATTCAGCATTGTTTTGTAAGCTGGCATGTGGCATGGCGGAAGGATGTTTCTCATCAAGCTCGTGGGTTTTATGCTTCCCTGTTCTGCTGCTAGGTATTTTCGTCACTCGACTCAGTTATGTTAAGACGACTAAAGGTAATGGCCATCTAATATGGAACTTCAAGAAATAGCACGTGTGGAAACCTGTTTTTTTCCTTTCAACGCAAAAGGCCTGCGGTGTTGTCATCTAAACGTCAGGTCTTTGCCTCCTCATTTTGACGAAGTCACCACCTTGATTCGCTTCAATAAGCTGGATATTTTTGCTATCAGTGAAACGTGGCTGAACTCTACCTGTAACAATCATGAACTTAATATTGACGATTATTACCTATTTCGACAAGACAGAGAAATGTCAGCCTCAGCCTCAATGCATCTTGAGGGCGGTGTTGCGGTTTACATCAAGTCTAACCTTCCATGCGAAAGAATTACTTTCGATACCAACATCTGCTTGGAACATATTTGTTTACAAGTTAGGCAGCACCAGGCTGGTCCTAAATTGTTATTCATTGTTGTTTACAGGCCTCCAAATTCCACTACTGATTTTTGCCACGGCCTTACAAAGCTCATCGATTATGCTCTTTCTCATTATGGTGAAATTATAGTTGCTGGCGATTTCAATATTGACCTTCTCCGGAAGAAGAAAAGCAACCTCAGCACAATCTTCAGTGATGCTGGCTTTACCCAAATTATTAAAACGGCAACAAGGGTAAACGACAACACGTCGACGCTAATAGATCACATCTATACAACACACCCAAATCACATAGTGCAGTCCTTTGTTCCTGTGTATGGGATGAGCGATCATTTTCCTGTATGCTTTGTACACAAATTTCGTGGGGCAAAATCTCCTAAATGTTTACATGATGAGATTAGCTATCGTAACCTCAAAAAAGTTAACCTTGATGATTTTATTCATGATCTAGAAAAAGCCCCGTGGTCTCTTCTTGAGGTGTTTGATGATGTTAATGAAAAGCTGGCCACTTGGGAACTAATTTTCAATGATGTTTTGAATTGTCACATGCCCATTGTCAAGAAAAGAGTAAAACGCAAATGCCTGCCACCTTGGATGAACAAAGAGATCATGCATCTTATACACCTGAGAGACCAGTTCAAATCACGTGCGAAGTTAACTTAACTTGTTAACTTCATCAAGTCCCACATTAGCGAAGCAACCGTGTTCCATATCCAGCTAATTACCACACAGCAAGTCATCGAGGACTTCAAGAGCATCCCAAACAACAAAGCAACTGGTCTTGATGGTATTGGAATAAAACCGTTAAAGTTGGCACTAAATGCTATTGCTCCCTCTCTTACGCATATTTATAACTCAAGTATCGCAAGCGGCATTTTTCCAAATAGTTTTAAACAAGCCAAACTGACTCCTGTTTATAAGGACTCAGTTCACGACAGAAATAATTATCGCCCAATCTCAATCTTGCCAATTATATCAAAACCTCTCGAGAGACATGTGGCAAAATCGTATCTTGGGTACCTCACTTCAAACAATCTTATTCATAGACACCAGTCGGCTTATCGACCACACCACTCATGTGAAACTGCGCTCTTGAACCTCACCGATAACTGGCTTAAGGCTATGGACTCTAGAAAGCTTGTGGGTTCAGTGCTGCTAGATCTAAGCAAGGCGTTTGACCTTGAAGATCATGATTTATTGCTATCTAAAATCGACAAATACCATGTCACCAATACATCTCAAGAATGGTTTAAATCATATCTTAGTAATCGAACACAACGCTGCTGCATTAATGGCTCACTGTCTGATGCACTGGTGCTGGCCCAAGGGGTTCCGCAAGGGTCAATTTTGGGCCCAATACTATTCTCGCTGTATATCAACGACCTTCCAATTGGAATCCCCAACTCAAATGTTGACATATATGCAGATGATACTACTATATGGGAGACTAACAGTGACCCGCTGCTTATTCAGCGCGGTCTACAAGACAGCCTTGACAGAACTAGTAGCTGGCTATCTCTGAATAAGATGGTTCCAAATATGAAGAAGACTAAACATTTGATCATAGGAACTGTACAAAAGCTGTTGCACTCTGGTAATATATCTCTTGATCTATCTCTTTGTGGCACTCCGATTGAAGAAGCCAAGGATGGAAAGCTTTTAGGCGTTAAGATAGACAAACATTTGAACTGGGATAATCATATCGATTTCCTTATTGATAAATTAAATTCTAGAATTTGCTTGCTTAAGAGAGCTAAGACATATCTTAATCATCGGCTAAGAAACTTATTATATAATGCATTGATTCGGCCGTTATTTGAATATTGTTGTACAGTGTGGAGAAACACCAAAAATGAAAATCTACTTCGATTATTAAGAGTTCAAAAACGTTGTGCCAGGCTAATTTTACATGCTAGTTTTTCTGATAATTCTGTTGAACTTTTCAGTAAGCTAGGTTGGTTACCCATTGATGACGTCATACAAATAAAAAAGCTTTGTGGGTTTTATGCTTCCCTGTTCTGCTGCTAGGTATTTTCGTCACTCGACTCAGTTATGTTAAGACGACTAAAGGTAATGGCCATCTAATATGGAACTTCAAGAAATAGCACGTGTGGAAACCTGTTTTTTTCCTTTCAACGCAAAAGGCCTGCGGTGTTGTCATCTAAACGTCAGGTCTTTGCCTCCTCATTTTGACGAAGTCACCACCTTGATTCGCTTCAATAAGCTGGATATTTTTGCTATCAGTGAAACGTGGCTGAACTCTACCTGTAACAATCATGAACTTAATATTGACGATTATTACCTATTTCGACAAGACAGAGAAATGTCAGCCTCAGCCTCAATGCATCTTGAGGGCGGTGTTGCGGTTTACATCAAGTCTAACCTTCCATGCGAAAGAATTACTTTCGATACCAACATCTGCTTGGAACATATTTGTTTACAAGTTAGGCAGCACCAGGCTGGTCCTAAATTGTTATTCATTGTTGTTTACAGGCCTCCAAATTCCACTACTGATTTTTGCCACGGCCTTACAAAGCTCATCGATTATGCTCTTTCTCATTATGGTGAAATTATAGTTGCTGGCGATTTCAATATTGACCTTCTCCGGAAGAAGAAAAGCAACCTCAGCACAATCTTCAGTGATGCTGGCTTTACCCAAATTATTAAAACGGCAACAAGGGTAAACGACAACACGTCGACGCTAATAGATCACATCTATACAACACACCCAAATCACATAGTGCAGTCCTTTGTTCCTGTGTATGGGATGAGCGATCATTTTCCTGTATGCTTTGTACACAAATTTCGTGGGGCAAAATCTCCTAAATGTTTACATGATGAGATTAGCTATCGTAACCTCAAAAAAGTTAACCTTGATGATTTTATTCATGATCTAGAAAAAGCCCCGTGGTCTCTTCTTGAGGTGTTTGATGATGTTAATGAAAAGCTGGCCACTTGGGAACTAATTTTCAATGATGTTTTGAATTGTCACATGCCCATTGTCAAGAAAAGAGTAAAACGCAAATGCCTGCCACCTTGGATGAACAAAGAGATCATGCATCTTATACACCTGAGAGACCAGTTCAAATCACGTGCGAAGTTAACTTAACTTGTTAACTTCATCAAGTCC
Organism: Micromussa lordhowensis; assembly: GCA_964020085.1. Classification (NCBI taxonomy): domain Eukaryota; kingdom Metazoa; phylum Cnidaria; class Anthozoa; order Scleractinia; family Lobophylliidae; genus Micromussa; species Micromussa lordhowensis. The sequence goes on along the minus strand of OZ026596.1, from coordinate 38,879,911 downwards.
CACATTAGCGAAGCAACCGTGTTCCATATCCAGCTAATTACCACACAGCAAGTCATCGAGGACTTCAAGAGCATCCCAAACAACAAAGCAACTGGTCTTGATGGTATTGGAATAAAACCGTTAAAGTTGGCACTAAATGCTATTGCTCCCTCTCTTACGCATATTTATAACTCAAGTATCGCAAGCGGCATTTTTCCAAATAGTTTTAAACAAGCCAAACTGACTCCTGTTTATAAGGACTCAGTTCACGACAGAAATAATTATCGCCCAATCTCAATCTTGCCAATTATATCAAAACCTCTCGAGAGACATGTGGCAAAATCGTATCTTGGGTACCTCACTTCAAACAATCTTATTCATAGACACCAGTCGGCTTATCGACCACACCACTCATGTGAAACTGCGCTCTTGAACCTCACCGATAACTGGCTTAAGGCTATGGACTCTAGAAAGCTTGTGGGTTCAGTGCTGCTAGATCTAAGCAAGGCGTTTGACCTTGAAGATCATGATTTATTGCTATCTAAAATCGACAAATACCATGTCACCAATACATCTCAAGAATGGTTTAAATCATATCTTAGTAATCGAACACAACGCTGCTGCATTAATGGCTCACTGTCTGATGCACTGGTGCTGGCCCAAGGGGTTCCGCAAGGGTCAATTTTGGGCCCAATACTATTCTCGCTGTATATCAACGACCTTCCAATTGGAATCCCCAACTCAAATGTTGACATATATGCAGATGATACTACTATATGGGAGACTAACAGTGACCCGCTGCTTATTCAGCGCGGTCTACAAGACAGCCTTGACAGAACTAGTAGCTGGCTATCTCTGAATAAGATGGTTCCAAATATGAAGAAGACTAAACATTTGATCATAGGAACTGTACAAAAGCTGTTGCACTCTGGTAATATATCTCTTGATCTATCTCTTTGTGGCACTCCGATTGAAGAAGCCAAGGATGGAAAGCTTTTAGGCGTTAAGATAGACAAACATTTGAACTGGGATAATCATATCGATTTCCTTATTGATAAATTAAATTCTAGAATTTGCTTGCTTAAGAGAGCTAAGACATATCTTAATCATCGGCTAAGAAACTTATTATATAATGCATTGATTCGGCCGTTATTTGAATATTGTTGTACAGTGTGGAGAAACACCAAAAATGAAAATCTACTTCGATTATTAAGAGTTCAAAAACGTTGTGCCAGGCTAATTTTACATGCTAGTTTTTCTGATAATTCTGTTGAACTTTTCAGTAAGCTAGGTTGGTTACCCATTGATGACGTCATACAAATAAAAAAGCTTTGCTTAATGCACAAGATCGTTAATGGCTGTTGCCCTCAGTACTTCAAAGATTATATCTCCTATGTTAATGATAAGCATAGACATAACACAAGGGCGTCAACAAATAATAATTTATTCATACCCCTTTCTCGTACCAATTCTGGTCTACGCACTTTGTATGCAAGTGCCAACCGATTATGGAACACATTAGATGATGGCACAAGAAGTATTTCAACTTTAAGGAATTTTAAAAAGTATATAAGTAATAAATATGTAGTTAATAATTCTAAGCTCGATCATTTTACTATTCATAGAACCTTCTAATAATTGAACCTTCTAATAGTGCTTGCACATGCATTCACTTATTTCTCTCTTCGCCTCTTGCACACGTTTAAATTCGTGAAGGAAAGGGATGCAGAGAATGTAGGCTGATGAATTAGAGACAAGCAGTAAAACTTACTTGAGATCCGGCTGGGTCCTCGTAATCCTTGATATTCTTGCCGACAATTGCCCGCACAACTTTCTTTATGCAGTCGGGGAAGACAAATGTGGGCTGCCCGCCTGTGAATTTGCCCTTGCCAATTTTGCAACCATGCTGGAAAACAAAATAGCAAAATACGTAAAACACACCGCTATATTTTTTGCTTGAGCTCATCAATCGAAAAAGATTCGTGGTAAGTCTTTACATGGACTAACTACTCATGCTGTACATTGGTCTGCTACTTTTTTCCCACCAGGTTATTTGTGCAACTACCATCATATAAAACGAAGGGACCAAAAAGGAGCAGAAGGAGAGAGAAAGTGCCACTTTTAATAGAAGGGAATTAACAATAACAAATAGTCACTCACCCACATTATCCCAGAGAGTCGGGAGTAAACCCTGTATGTGCGCGATGATGTAATTGTTTAAACGGACCGAAAGTTTTTCTGGGATACGTTCCCTCGTGCTATGGGTTTTCTGAGAAGCCATCTTGTTTCGAGATTTGTTATGATGTAAATCCTTCGGAATCCTTGCAATCTGTAGAGCTGTACCTCTTGAAGTTGAGCCTAGAAAGTGGAAATATACAGAGTATTAATACAGTCCGAAATAAAATTCGTACATGGTCCTTTGGAGTCGGATGAAAGCCAAAAACGAGTGACACCAAACGAGTCTTGCCTGCGAGTAGTGAGTGAGCGTTAGATTGAAAATTTCATCGAGACACGATATGGCCGACGAACTCTCTAGAAAGCGGAGAACTAGAGGAGGACACAGGTCCACTGGGGCAATCGGAATCCTCGCTGGAGACGTTTCGCAAATTCCACAACACGTCGTCAAGTTGAATCAACAAAGGGCAACCCTGTTAGAGAACGAACAATTATTCGACAATTTGACGCAGAAATTCTTGCGATTGTACCTGAAGAAGAAATTGAAGCCGAAATTGAAAGAGCTGACTTGGTGGAGGAAAACATTCAACTAGCTATTGCTAACATTGACCATGCCTTGTCAAATGTAAACACAAACACTGTCGTTTCCGATTTTCCCGCAGAACCGAACGTGACAGCAAGCACGTTGACAAAAGAAGTTGAAGTTCACAATGTTTCTTCGCCTCAAAGTTCTCCAGGTGCTTCAGGTCAAAACGAAAGTGGTTCTTCACCTCCAAATGTTTCAAGCCACAATGAGAATAGTTCATCGCCTTCGAGAGCTTCTTTGGCGGATTCTTCAGCGGCATCGAGAAAAACAAATGTCAAATTACCAAAATTGGAACTGAAGAAGTTCGATGGCGATCATAGTAAGTGGATTTCTTTCTGTGATACATTTGAAGCTTCAGTACACAAAAACGAAAGTCTCTCTGCCATTGACAAGTTTAATTACTTGATTTCGTATCTCGAGCGGTCAGCAGCTGAAGCAATCTCGGGTTTGACTCTAACTGCATCGAATTATGAGGAGGCAATAGAAATTCTGAAGGGTAGATTTGGTAACAAGCAGCAAATTATCAATCGTCACATGGAAATTTTGCTGAACCTTGACACTGTAACATCTCATCAAAACATGAGGAGTTTGCGTAAACTCCATGACACTGTTGAATCAAATGTCAGAAGCCTAAAGTCACTGGGAGTTCCTCGTGAATCATACGGTGGTTTACTTTCGTCCATTTTGATGAATAAGCTACCCCAGGAATTTCGTCTTGTTATCACTAGAGAAATGGGGAACGACGACTGGCAGCTGGACCAGCTACTCGCAATCTTTAAGAGGGAGCTAGAAGCAAGAGAAAGAGCTGGTGTACCCCCTGTGAATGGAAATCAGTCTTTGCCTCCTAAGCCTCCTAATAGGAACAAAAGGGAACCAGGGACAACATTCAGCCTTTTTAGTGGCAGTGGTAATGGTCCCACCTGCACCTACTGTAGGGGAAAACACCCATCAAAGGATTGCACAACAGTAATCAATGTTCAAGCTCGTATTGATCTTTTGAAGAAGTATGGAAGATGTTTTGTGTGCCTTCGGAAGGATCACATAAGCCGCAGCTGTCCATCCAAGTACAAATGTCACAAATGCAATGGCAAGCACCACATCAGTATCTGTCAAGGTCATTTAAATACAGTGCCACCCACCTACCCTGCACATTCAGTTCCTACACCAGTTCCAGAACAGCAAGGTTTAACAGTGCAACCAGGTACCAATTCAGTTGTCTGTTACTCTAATTCTTCGACACCAGTGTTACTTCAAACTGCTCAGGCTATTGTCTACAACCCCCAGCAACCAGAGTGCAAGGTCAAGGCCAGAATTGTCCTGGACAGTGGTAGTCAGTGCACCTATTTGACAGACAACTTAAAGAACATTCTTCAATTACCAGTGTTAGAGAAGAAACAAGTCTCGATAAAGACATTTGGATCCACAGAGGAAAGATTGGAATTCGTGGAAGTTGCAGCACTGGGGATCGAGCTGAAAGGAGGGCCTAACCTATCGTTGTCAGCCTTTGCTGTGCCTTTGATATGCCAACCATTGCAGGGTCAGTCTGTTGAGCAAGTGGTGAATGACAATGCCTCCTTTGCAGGTCTAAGGCTAGCTGATCATTGTTCTGAAGGAGAAACTCTCAATGTTGACATTTTAGTCGGTTCAGACTATTATTGGAATCTTGTGACTGGTCACACTATTCGAGGAACCCAAGGCCCCACAGCTATTCACACTAAACTGGGATGGGTACTCTCAGGACCTGTTTGTTGTGGAGATCCAGGACATCAGCAGAGTAGCAACCTTGTGACAACCCATGTCTTGAAATGTGCCACTGGCGAAGTTCCTTGTGAAGGTCTGCAAGGAGAGTTAAAGAAATTCTGGGACTTAGAGTCTCTGGGTATCAAGACTCCGAGCATCCATGAAGAGTTCCTAGAGAAGCTGACGCACAGAGGAGATCACTATCAAGTTAACCTTTCGTGGAAGGCTACACACCCACCACTTCCTGATAATTACGAGTTAAGTCAGCGAAGGTTAAGCAGTTTGTTGAGTCGACTTCACAAAGAACCTGACATCCTAAAGGAGTATGACAGTGTCATTAGAGATCAGATCGATAGAGGAATTGTTGAAGTTGTTAACAATGAGTCAGAGTCTAATGGCACAAATATACATTATATCCCTCATCATGCTGTGATCAGAAGGGACAAGTCCACTACCAAGTTAAGAATCGTCTACGACGCCTCAGCGAAGTCAGGAGGGCCCTCACTGAACGAGTGCATGCATGCTGGTCCTCCACTCGCACAGAACATCTTTGACATCATGTTGAGGTTCCGTAGTCACAGAATTGCTCTTGTAGGAGACATTGAGAAGGCCTTCTTAATGGTTCACATAGCTGAAGAAGACAGGGACGTACTGCGGTTCCTATGGGTGAAGGACATTGATAAGGCTGAACCTGATGTTGTTGTTTTGAGGTTCACACGTGTTGTGTTTGGTCTAACAGCGAGTCCATTTTTGCTGAACGCCACTATTAAGCATCACATAGGACAATATGAACAGTGTGATCCCAGCTTCACACACAAATTCCTCGAGAGTATTTATGTTGATGACCTGATCTCAGGTGACAGTGATGTGGATCGCACCTTTGAGCTTTATGTGAAGTCCAAATTGCGACTGAAGGAAGCGGGATTCAATCTGCGGAAGTTTGTCACCAATTCCGAAGAGCTTCGTGAGAGAATTGACAAGAATGAAGAATCAGCCTTGAGGAGTGAAGAAACTCAGCCTAAAGAGGATGTTGGCGGGCATCAGGTTGTTGAGACAGTGGTGGCAGATGAGCATAAGGTTGAAGAGGAGGACATGACCTACTCAAAGAGCGTCTTAGGAATCCACAGTCATTGAAGACCCTGGCGAACAAAAGATATTAGGAACTCTGTGGAACTTTCACAAGGACAACCTTGTATTTGATCTTACGGAGACTGCATCTTTGGCAAAGAAAGTAGAGCCTACAAAGAGAAATGTGATCAGCACAGTGTCCAAATTCTATGATCCGCTTGGCGTCATCTCTCCAATCATCATTCCATTCAAAATCTTGTTTCAAGAACTGTGCAAGGAAAAAAGGGACTGGGACGACCCACTAGAAGGTTCTTGCAAGTCAACCTGGCACAAACTAGCAGCGCAACTACAAGATGTGAAACCCATCACCCTTCCAAGATGTTATTACACTGGCGTAGAAGGAGAAGTTGTTATGAGTGAACTTCACGGGTTCTGTGATGCCTCTGGAAAGGCGTATGGGGCAGTTGTCTATCTGCGCATTGTTACCACACGTGGCAATTACGTCAGATTTGTAGCTTCAAAAACACGAGTTGCGCCTCTCACAAAACAGACCACACCACGCTTAGAATTGCTGTCAGCTGTTGTTCTTGCCAGACTGATGCACAGTGTCAAGGAAGCCCTTACCTCTGAGATAGAGATTAACAAGTTGACATGTTGGACGGACTCAAAGGTAGCCTGGTATTGGATCGTACAGAATACAAAGGAGTGGAAACAATTTGTACAGCACCGTGTAGATGAGATAAGGAAGCTCGTACCTGAAGAGTGCTGGAACCATTGCCCCGGATCAGATAACCCAGCGGACATACTCTCAAGGGGTATGGATTCTCGTGACTTAGCAACTAGTACCTTGTGGTGGAATGGGCCCAAGTGGCTGATTGATTCTGAGGGGTCTGAGGAACCAACCAAGTTGGATGAGGAGTTGCTTCCAGAGGAGCAGGAGGAGTGCCTCTCAGAAATGAAAGCAAAGGATCGAAAGGCAGAGTTGGCCGGAGACCTCTCTGCATTAACTGTGAACAGTCAACCGATCTTACTGAATAACGTTGTTGATTGCAGGGCATTCAGCTGCTTCAAGCGCCTTGTACGAGTAACTGCTCTGGTCTTGAAATTCATCAGACTGATGAAGGCGAAACGTAAAGGAGTTGACGAGAAGCCAGAGATAACAAGTGCCGACCTGGAAGGAGCCGAACTGTGTTGGATCAAGGAAGTGCAGAAATCACTGAAGGACAAGGAAACCTTCAGGACTTGGAAACAGCAGTTGAATTTGTTTGAGGATGAAAAGGGAGTTGTGAGATGTCGGGGGAGACTTGGAAACTCGGATTTGGCGGATTCTGCAAGGTATCCTATCTTACTTGATGCCAAACATCATTTCACTGCACTTGCTGTTTGGGGCTGTCACAGGAAAGTTATGCATGGAGGCGTCAAAGAGACACTTGCTGAACTAAGATCAAGCTTTTGGATTGTTCGAGGTCGCTACTTTGTCAGAAAGTTGCTGTTTGGCTTTACAGTTTGTAAGAAGTTTCAAGGGAAACCATACAAGACGCCACCGCCTCCACCCTTACCTAGTTGCAGAGTAAAGGAAGCGCCTGCATTCACCTACATCGGATTGGACTATGTTGGCCCTCTTCATGTAAGATCTACAAGCGAGAAGGAACGAAAGGTGTGGATTTGTTTGTTTACCTGTTGCGTAACAAGAGCGGTGCATCTTGAGGTCGTTCCAAACCTAACTGCCCAAGCATTTCTGAGGTGCTTTAGAAGATATGTTGCACGTAGGTCGACACCTTCATTTGTGATATCAGACAATGCTAAAACCTTCAAGAGTGCCTCTAAGGAACTTACGAAGATAATGAACGACCCTAGTGTTATCAGGCACTTCACCCAGGAGAAGATAAAGTGGTCATACAATCTGGAGAAGGCCCCATGGTGGGGAGGTTTCTATGAACGCTTAGTCAAATCACTGAAGGGCAGCCTCAAGAAAACAATTGGTCGAGCCAAACTCACACAGGATGAGCTTGTAACTGTCGTCACAGAAGCCGAAATGATTCTAAATTGCCAACCAATATCTTATGTCTCAACTGAGGATCTAGAAGAGCCCCTTACTCCTGGTCATCTTATCATCGGTCGGAGAATTAGTGGTCTTCCTGAGGTGGACTGTCCACAAGATGAGGACTTTGGAATCTCGCAGAGTGACTTGAGTAAGAGAGCAAGACATCTAAACACGATTCTGAGTCATTTTTGGAAGAGATGGAGAGCAGAATACCTACTTGAGCTACGAAATGCCCATTGCCGAGTTAAGAGAACTGCAGGATCGAGTTTGGTCTCTGTAGGTGACCTGGTTTTGGTCCATGACGAAGGGCATCCAAGATCTCACTGGAGATTGGGTAAAGTAGAACGGATCCTGACAAGCAAGGATGGACAAAGTTGAGGTGCTGAGGTCAGAGTTAGAGCAAAGAAGTCTAAGAGAACCAGTCTCTTGAGACGACCACTACAATTGTTGTACCCATTGGAAGTGAGCTGTGCTGCAGATGGAACCACCCAGCCAGAGCCAGTACTAGAACAGCGAGAGCAGTCAGCACGACAGCCGGTGAGAGGAAACCGAGAACGGCGCAAGGCCGCAGTTGAAGGAGAACCAGTAAGACGAGAGTGGATTGCAGAACTGCAAGATGAACACTGATTTATCAAGTTTACTATGAAACATTGAACACTGGACATTGTTTGTTGAGTTTTAATTAACAGTTTTGTATTCGTTAATCTAAGGACAGTTTAATCAGTTGATTTTAAGAGTGAACTGTTGACCATTCTATCATGGTCAACCGGGGGGAGTGTGCGCGATGATGTAATTGTTTAAACGGACCGAAAGTTTTTCTGGGATACGTTCCCTCGTGTTATGGGTTTTCTGAGAAGCCATCTTGTTTCGAGATTTGTTATGATGTAAATCCTTCGGAATCCTTGCAATCTGTAGAGCTGTACCTCTTGAAGTTGAGCCTAGAAAGTGGAAATATACAGAGTATTAATACAGTCCGAAATAAAATTCGTACACCTGTACCGCATTTGTTCAGCCGTCTCTGAAGGCTTTCTCTCCGCTGTGTGCAGAAGACTGGCAAGGCCTTCGGGTGTTTGTCCAAATCTAAAGGCCATAATGCCAGGAAAACCATGCATTGTACCTAATGTGGAAGACGAGAATGAAATATACCTACCCGTTGCGCTCAAATTCAGCATTTAAATTCAGAAGAGAAGCCTTGCGATGCAAACCTGCAGCCATCTTTGCCATGGAAAACATGTGCGAATGGAAAAACTACTGGACAGGAGTCAAATTACTCTGCTACAATCTCCTGCAGTGACTTTCCTTAGAAACGGAAGTGGAAATTTCCCTTTCCACTTCCGGTGTATCCAGCAACTTTGGAAGCTTTTTTTTTCTGTGATGCGTAGGAAAATTAAAAAAAAAAACACTGGATATGCAAATTACATAACCAAACGTTACTGTTGGTGAACTTTTTAGGACAAAAAAATGTTGAAATTTGCCATTGCAGATACCTTAAAGGTTTGTGACTTTATAAGATAACTTGTTTTGTAAAACTTGTTATGTACTTGGCTTGCCTCGTCACAATTAGCTTTCTAGCTATTTACGAGGCCGCTATCGCACATTTTGTTGGACAAAGAATAAAAAAGAATGTTGTTGTTGTGACTAAATCGTATTTGCACAAGCAGATAACAAAATGGTATCTTCCTGCGACCCTCTTTCTCGTTCTAAAGAAGTAATTGCCGCTGGTTATCGCTTTGAGAGAAGTTTTGTCGCGGCTTCTCTGCCATGGCTTACCGTTATTTCGCATCTCACGCGACACTTTTAACGAAACAGTTTTAAATGAAAAACAAACACATTTCTAACAAAGTTAATGCACATTAGTTTAGTATTCATGATTCTGTTAAATTATACTGTTTAAAAGGGCTATATAAAACAGTGTCGGAAATTAAGTATAAATTAGTTGTTTTCGGAATGTATCAATTCCGTCTTTTGGTTAATAGGCAGGTCTTCCATGTACTCCATTCTGTTAATTTTTCGCATCAAAGAAAAAAATTTTTGTTCTCTTTGAGCAGGAGAATATAACAAATGCAGCTCTTTTAACAAGATCACTGAATAGCTGTAACGGAAAGAATAAAGATTGCCCACCTGGAAGCCATCGTTAATGTTTGTTCCCGACTAATTGTAAGTTAACTGATGCCAGACATCACATTTTTATTGCATTACTTTTTTTTTCCGGACTGATAATCCTAAAGTCCAAAATTTGCTTATGAAGACATATCAAACCTGTAGTTCTAGTTCTGTAAGGATTCTAGTTGGTATTTGTTGGGCTTTTCGCTCCCGCTGTTAAAAATCAATAAATAATAACTACAACAAGCCTGGATGGGTTGTCTACATATTGCTGCCATCCCCCTGCACCCACTGTCCCTCTCTTCCTAATCTTTCTACTGTTCCTCTGTGCCCACTGTTCCTCTGTGTCCACTGTTCCTTCGTGTTCACTGTTCCTCCGTGCCCACTGTTCCTCTGTTCCCTCTGTTCCTCTGTGCCCACTGTTCCTCTGTGCCCTGTGTTTCACTGTGCTTACTGTTCCTCTGTTCCTATTGCTCTTGTGTTCCTCTGTGTCCACTGTTCTTCTGTACTCTCTGTTACTCTGTGTCCACTGTCCCTCTGTGCCCACTGTTCCTCTGATCTTTGCCTACTGTTCATCTGTTCCTATTGCTCTTGTGTTCCTCTGCGTCCACTGTTCCTCTGTGCTCTCTGTTCCTCTGTGCCCACTGTTACTCTGTGTCCACTGTCCCTCCATGCCCACTGTTCCTCTGTGCCCTCTGTTCCTCCGTGCCCACTGTTCCTCTGTGCCCACTGTTCCTCTGTGCTCACGGTTCCTCTGTGCCCACGGTTCCTCTGTGCCTACAGTTCCTCTGTTCCTCTATTGCTCTTGTGTTCCTCTGTGTCCACTATTCCTCTGTGCCATCGGTTCCTCTGTACCCACTGTTCTTCTGTGCCCTCTGTTCCTCTGTGCCCACTGTTCCCCTGTGCCCTCTGTTCTTGTGCCCACTGTTCCTCTGTACCTACTGTTCCTCTGTGCCCCCTGCTCTTCTGTACCCACTGTTCCTCTGTATCCACTGTTCTTCTGTGCCCTCTGTTCCTTTGTGCCCACTGTTCCTCTGTGCCGTCTGTTCCCCTGTGCCCACTGCTCCTCTGTGCCCACTGTTCCCCTGTGCTCTCTGTCCTTCTGTGCCCTGTGTTCCTGTGTTCCTCTGTGCCTACTTTTCCTCTGTATCCACTGTTCTTCTGTGCCCACTGTTCCTCTGTGCCCACTGTTACTCTGCACCCACTGTTCTTCTGTGCCCAGTGTTCCTCTGTACCTACTTTTCCTCTATGCCCTCTGTTCATCTGTTCCGACTGTTTATTATTTAATTTGGTTACTGTACTTTTCTATAATGACGTCAGTCAGGTCGTCATACACAAGCCATGAGCCAACATGTTCATCCTTTTCTTCAGGTATTAAATACTTTACAGCTTCTTGCCGATAATGTCCAGATAATCGTTGAAAGGTCGTGTTGGTATCCGTAGATTAATGAAGACGTCCACCTTTTTCATCACGAAATATTCCATAGCTTCTCGCTGAAAAGGATTCAAACCGACGATTTTTAAAGTCTCGCAAACCCGTTGGAAGGCCACGCAAATATCCGCCATTCTTACGTCGCGTGAGAAAATTGATCAAGGTTCAAAGTTCACTGCCTTCATCGGAATGTGCGCTGTGGTTGGTCTAATTAAACAACCCATTCGTTTCATCAGCCGTTCATGGGGGAGGAAGATAGCGTGACAAGCCCAAAGAGCGTCTGCGTAGGAGGCTAGATGGACATGTCCTCGGCACAGTCTGTCAATATCCTAGAGACATTTAATGCGTACCAGTACAGAATTTAGAAGTTAGATTTCTGCTTCTACAAGTTCTACATGTATCAATTTTCGCGATCTGATAAAGGGGAGGTTGATGTGTATCGTTTTTTGTCCAAACATAGTTCAGATCACTATGTGCTTTTTTGTCACGATCTCTCGTCACACCTCGCCATCGATGCGTCATATGGCGTTCCATCTCTGCCAAAAATCAAAGTTGTAACGCAACATCGAACTTTGCACATCGACATCGGAGTTTGTCATGTAAACATTCATATTCGCGTCAATCAACTTCAAACTTAACAACACAATGTCGGTAAATAAAAACCAACTTGCAACTTCAACGATCAACTCTTTATTTTTCGTCGCTATTACCAAGTTTCCAGGTCAAGTGTACATTTCATGTCGTGAATACCAAGTTTGTAAATTTAGACTTTGTAGTTATCTACATACACTACTGATATTTCATCAAAATGTGCAACAGCGCGTTTGAACCTACGACTTTAT
>OZ026596.1:38860442-38862942 GCA_964020085.1 Micromussa lordhowensis | reverse complement strand
ACATTCTTTTACGAATCCGTAGTGTCTTCTCTTAGTTTCTTTATTCCCATTTTTTTACCGAAATTAAGTCTTGTAAGTTAATCATATTGGTAATAAAATTATTATAGTCTATGTAGCTGCAAATTATAAATTAAGAAAAATATAAATGTAAAGAACTTGTATTAGTATTGTAAGTGGTGACAGTACCTTTGTTGTATTATAAGTAACGTAAGTAGCTTTATCGTTTTGTAGTTGAGTAATAATAACATAAAAAACGGTAAAAAAAAAAATAAATAAATAAATAAAAAATAGTTATTTATGATTGCAATCCAATACACTCAACAATATTTTTTCCTCTTCAGATACTGATCCTGGCTGTATTCATAAACTATCGCCAATAAAGAAGGCAAAATCAAGAAATGAATATTTCACTTTTCACCTCCAAACATCAAGTTCTAAATTTGCCAAAGTAGTTGGATTTGATCGTAAAAATCATCAACAGGTACTTCTGTTCTACAACAGTGGTACACCAGTTCGATTACTGAATGCAAATGAAAAGGATGAAAACCTATTTGTTAACAATCACTCAACCATTGTCAAGGCTAATTCTGGTGATATGCACTTCAAAAGCACACAGCCATCAACTAACGAGCCAAGCAACTCCACCCTGCCTCATGGTAAAGCTATTGAAATCTCACTTGATCAGGTTAACTTGTTAACCAGAAATCAAAGAGTCAATGTTAAGGGAACAATCACAATGGGAGATGCTAAACCAAAAGAAGTAACAAAGAGAAATGGAAACTCAGGCCTTGTTAAAGAGGACTGTGTCATTGAGGACCAAACTGGTCATACAACAATCCACTTGTGGGATGACATGATTGAACTCCAACAGTGATGAGATCACAGATTTAAGTGTTAAGAACTACAATGGGTACACACATCTTGGTTCAACAAGTGACACAACAATCAAAGAAATCAACCCTAAAGGACCACAGCTGGTCACCAATACCCAGAAAACAGTAACAATACAGAAATTCATCTTTACAGATAAAGTGAGTGTTTTCATGACATGCCAAATCAACAGTTGTAAAAAGAAGATGCGCGGTGGCCTCATGGTTAGTGCGCTCGACTCCGGAGCGAGCGGTCTGGGTTCGAGCCCTGGCCGGGGACAGTGTGTTGTGTTCTTGGGCAAGACACTTTACTCTCACAGTGCCTCTCTCCACCCAGGTGTGTAAATGGGTACTTGCTATTTGTTGGGGAAACCTAACAAAATTGCAGGGGAGTGACCTGCGATGGACTAGCATCCCGTCCAGGGGAAGTAGAAATACTTCTAGCCGCTTAATGCTACAGTAACCGGGATAAGCTCCGGCAGCTATGAGCCAGCCTGGGCTCGAAGGCTTCACATATGCAATTGAATCTCCTGTCTTCACATGCCCAAGTTGTGGCACATGCCAGAAAGTCAAAGGGGCAAAAAAGGGTGCCACCGCTCGGCATGTCACTGCTAACAGTGGGAGGCTAAAATTGTACATTCATGACATAAACTTACTAGATAATGTGCATTTTTTTTAACAGATAGCCCTCGAAGAGAAATTCAAGAGGAAGAAAAAGCAAACGAAGAAGAAAAAGAAGAGATGGTTGAAGGAAATGAATCAGAAAAAGAAAAATTAAAAGACACAGCAGGAGAAAATGAAAAGAAGAAAGAAAGCAAAGAGGATGAGACAAGAGAAGAAGAAATAGATGGGCAAGAATAAACTAAGCAAGGCCAGGAGAAAAAATAGAAAAAGAAAAATTAACAGGAACAGCAGTCGAAGGAAATACTGTTAAAAGGAAAAATAAAAAGGACAAAAGAACGACAGCAAAGAGGAGAAAGGCAAAGCATGAAAAAATTTAAAATGCAAATATGCTTAAATATAGATTGTGCTCAAGAGAAAACCAAGCAGAAGGCAGTACTACTCAAAATTACCTATTTCAACTAAAATGACTGCAGCAAAAAGTTGGAGCACCCTTGTAAAAGTGGCCATTTACCACTAATTTCCACATATTTAATTAGCTGTCTTTGCTTAGAGTTTGTACAGGAAGCAAAAAATGGAGGCCATAAAGCACACCAAAGTTCTCAAAAAAGCCAAAAAATGTAAATGGTGATTTCAACTTTAATTTAGAAGTCGCAGACATTCAAATATGAAAGAATTGAACGAACATTTACTATTATCACTGAGTATAAATTTACCGTGGTCTATTGTGAATCCTTGAATTTGATTGGCTAAATTACTGTTTCTATCTGCTGATAGTTAACAGTTACGCATCAGCGCACATCGCGCATCACATTTAAATCGTAATAAAACAGTTCTTTTGTACACGTTACTTGACATTTTTTCTTTTAATGCAATCCTTGCATACGGCTGGTGCGCGGTAAATTTGAATTGACCAGTCAGGATTCAGCAGGTGGGAAAAATTTTAGTGTCCTCACATTAATGTAAGTTGAGAGAAAAACCATTGAAATCAAGCACCTTTTCTCATTGGA
>OZ026596.1:38795442-38845442 GCA_964020085.1 Micromussa lordhowensis | reverse complement strand
GAATCACGAAATTTTGAGGGAAAGTTCGCTCTATACAATCGTTAACCGTGAAATTTCGGGAGAAAATTAGCTTTGGTTGTTAAGCGTTCTGATACAAACTAAGCGGAATACGACTACAGTTCCTGATTTGTTGTTGAGTAAAGAGACGTAAAGAACATCTGAAATTACTTTCATCAACTCGATCAACTATTACATCATTCTCACCTGTTGAATGCTTGATTGCTAATGCATCCTAGCGGCTAAAAACCTCAGAGTTTCAGTACTAACTTGCTGCTTCAAGCACGTAAGCACTCAGGCAAGTAAAACTTGGACAGAGCGCCATTTTGATAGAGTAACCCCTTCATGTAACAAATCATGGCATTTCTCGCTGGGATTCCAGTATGACCTGCATTGTTTGCAGCCATATCACCATATCATATTTGCAGCCATATCACTGGAACGGCTAGCGCTAGTAAACCACTTTCTTGATCATTTGCTTCTTAGCACTTCAGTGGTAATCTTGCCGAAATATTCTAACTATGTGACAGCTCGAATCAAGCTCCTCCATAACCAGGGCCTCCATCCAGCTGGAATATTGAAGACCTTGAAAGGCCAAGGCTAAGTTGTGAGCCTTTTAGGCATCACTCGCTTGATCAAGAAACTGCGTCTTACCGGCTCTGTGGCAAATTTACCTTGCTCAGGGAGACCAAGAAAGCTGCCTGAGGAAGCAAGAGCCTTCATAGATCAGGAGATGCGCAAGAATGACGAGATGACGAGCGCCAAGATCCAAAAAAAGCTGGCAAAATGTGGAATTTCCATGAGCTCATCCACGGTACGGAGATCGCGAAAGCAGCAAGGCTGGACTCTGCAGCGGAATGCCTAATGCCAGCTGATTCGAGACGCCAACAAAGTCAAGCAGCTGGAGTTTGCACAACACGTTTTGGAGAGTGGAGACACTTTCCACAACATAATTTTTAGCGATGAGTGCTCGATTTCCCTCCAGTCGTATCGCCGTACATGCTTTAGGATGGCGGACCACTACGCGAAAGCCGAAACCGAAGCACCCGCTGAAAGTTCATGTCTGGGGGGGAATTAGCTGCCAAGATTTGTATCTTTGATGGCATCATGGATGCTGGTCTCTTCTGCAACGTACTAGAGATGATGCTCGTCCCATTTATCATAAACTAACTTCTCGACCTAGTATTAGTATTTTTAAGAAAACCATCGTTCAGTTATGCAACATACATCAGATTTATTGAATAAAGATTAGTAGAATAATATTATGCTGTCATGTTTGTCTCCTTCGACCTTACAGGGAAAACTGCTACTTACAAGTCCTGCCTAACACTACTGTAGAGCTGAATTCGTTCTTAGGTCATTTTGCGGACAGCAAATATTTTTTACGTGTAACACTGACAAGAGAGGCAACTCTTTGCCCAAAGGTTTTAATATTTTACAACTTGGCTGATTAAGCGAAGTTTTTCTGAAATCGCTTTTGCAACATGATTGCACGGTTGAACCAGTACCAATCGCGTCATCCAGCGCATACTCGAGCTCCCCTCCCTCTCCCACACATGCTTTTTTGACATGGCAAATCTTTCCAAAATACTTTCCGAGCTCCCAATCATGATAAACGCGGAATCTAGCTTAAAGTGCCAGTTTGATCAAATTTTTCAAAGTTTATGTTTGTGTATTTTTCGAAAGATTTTGTAGTGGTTACTTACCAGGCCAAGCAGTTTTTCAACCCGAGCACTAGAAGTCCGTTTTTTCACTCGGTATTTCTAGCAGTTTTGCATCCGCCATTAATCGTCCATGTTCCTACCGCGCAGTAAGAGGAATGAGCTTGGTGAAGTCATACTCATAACGAAAACCTCAAAATGGCTACTGTTTCTTGCTTTTTCTTACCAGTAATGGTTAATGTTGAGTGCGGGGAAAAAGACAAGTTGTGCATGGTTGCAGTAATATTGCTGATCTCGAACTGGAGTCTCTTTGCACAGTAGTCCCGTACTAAAAGAAAGTGCTTGATATTTATGAAAACTTGATCTTGTTCGTGATTTTGCGATCTGCTCGAAAACTGTGAAGTGCCTTGCTTTGGCCGTCTAATTTAGACGGAAACTCCTCCAGGGTCGCTTTCGAGAATATAGTAAGATATTGGAGAAGAAAAACCCATTTCAGGAAATCCAGTGGGAAATCCAAGCGAACCAAGGCGAAGTCAAGTGAAGAGGATCGAAAACAACAAGTAAGCCATTTAAATTAAAGCCAGAACGGAAACATGAACTTTGAATACTGACTATCGTTGAAATATTTAAGAAATTTACTTGTTGTTTTCGATCCCCTTGACTTGATTTAATTTCGACTTGGTTCGCTTAGATTACCCACCGGATTACCTGAAATTGAATTTTTTTTTTGAGGTCTGAACAAATTGATAACATAAGAAAATAAATCCGCGAAGTTGTATTGGCGTAGACCGTCTTCCAGGGCAAAAGCAGAGACGAGCACTAGCAAAATTACTGGAAGTAGAAATACGAATCACATCAAAGCATCGTATGAATCTCTGTCTAAAGGGTCGTCTAATTCTAAATAATGTTCCCCACAATAATGTAGTTTGGACCTCCCAAAATACATTGTCCTACAGTTCCAGTTCAAGATCGTTTTTGCTTTTTTAATGAAAGAGAGCTGCAGATGAATCAACGGAATTGACGTAATATTGCCTTCATATGAAGCGGCTTCCGTTGTTATCTTCCCTTTTGCAAACATGAATTATCATCACAACAAAGTCAGCGGTTTCGTTCCTACTTCGATTCGCTGCAATCATGATTCACAGTTTTGTTTGTCTGAAATTCTCAACGCCTGCGCTGAGGAAGGCTTTTATTGTTAAGACTTCTTTCAACCTCCACTTGAAAATACACTTGGTGCAGTAAGACCATAACGAGTAACAAGGAAAACCGCCTTCTCATTCACCACGCAGATGCCGCTACAGCTACGGATACTATGGTCAATTCAGCCTCAGCATATTGTTTTATCGTTACTTTCAGAACTGAAACAACACGTAATATTTGCTAGCTCTTATTCCTAAAATTATTGTTACCTGTTTGTCTTCGAGACTTCTCGGCAGTTGAAAGTTAAGACAACATCATTTAATGCCTCCGCTTCATGTTGAAACTTTCACGTGAAAACAAATCTGCCGCTGGGCCTTTCCATGAGCAGACTTTCCCGCTAAAAACGCTCTCGCTTCAAAGCACAAAAGGCGCATGTAATAGCCGCACTGTTTATTAATTATTTTCATTAGCTGGCATTTAATTATTTCTTTGAAAAGATCATGACTCAGATCACGATTACTTTGGTGAATCAGGATTGCGTGGTTAATAAAATTGTGAATACGAAAGCGCAAATGCTTGAAGTAGCCGGTGACTTGCGCCTGGTTAAATTTGAAAACCCTGTTCATTGAGTCGGATTCCTCTGTGTTCCACTTGGACATACCCATTGGACCTAAGCAGTTTTTCGCATTCATTGACTCGGATTTCTTGTGTATTCCACTTCAACATACACATTGGACCTAACTTGCTATTCCCATTCTATGAATCGGATATCTTCTGTATTCTACTTGGACATACACATTGGACCTTAGCAGCTATTCTCATTCACTGAGTCGCATTGCTACAGCATTGCACTTGGACAAACACATTGGACCTAAGCAGCTATTCTCATCCATCAAGTCGGATTTCTTGTGTATTCCACTTGGAAATACATGTTGGACCTAAGCAGCTATTTTCGTCCGTGTTTGAAATTATTTCAAACACGGATGTAAATTTTCTTAATCTGCATATTGATAAAGCAACAAAAACACGTGGTGATAAACAAATATTTCATTACACATTTTACGAAACAAACTTTAAACCTAAATTATTTACTGCTAACGTTGAATGTAATGGTACAGTTATTAAACTGCCCAAAACAGAAAAGCCCATTCTTTTTCTAAATTTCAAATTCTCGCTCTGATGGTGGCGAACTTGTGTTTTGGTTCACTTTCAACTTCGCTGTAGACTTCCGACCTAAAATGGCACTGACGTTACATATTTTATCAGACCAAATGCACACGTTTCCTCGGAATAGCGCTGAACACACACTTTTTCTCTTCTTCGCTAGTCTTAGGAGGTCTAAATCTGCACTCTGCCATTTGTTTTGCAAAGCAATGTGTTTGCTCAGAACTGACAAACAGCTAGGTAACAACGTAACATCAGTTGATGAGTATTCAAAAATTGTCACAGTGCAGCAGTTAGGTGATAGGATCATACACATCATGCACATTTCACATCTCAAATATAATAGTTGAATTGACAAACCTTATTCAAATGATAATTTCAACTAATTTTCTTTTATTGGAGAAGTAATTTCATGTGATTTCATGTCATTTTTGTTGGAGAAGTAATTTCATGTGATTTTTGTTGGAGAAGTAATTTCTCGTGCTTCGTGTTTCATCGGGGTTTTAAACACTCGAAAACAATAAAATTTCATCAGTTTTCTCGTGTTTGAAACCCCGATGAAACACTCACACTCGTTTTTGAAATATTACATCCAATCTCAAGCTATGCCTCCAGTCTATTGCGTATATACCAAGGGCACATACATTGCACCTAATCATCCAATCTCATGCTATTCATTGAGTCAGATTTCTTCTGTATTCCACTTGGACAGACCCATTGGACCTAAGCAGTTTTTCGCATTCATTGACTCGGATTTTCTTGTGTATTCCACTTGAATATACACATTGGACCTAACTTGTTATTCCCATTCTATGGCTCCAGTCTATTGCGTATATACCGAGGGCACATAAATTGCTCCTAATCATCCAATCTCAAGCTATGGCTCTAGTCTATTGCCTATATACCAGAGAACTAGATTGAACCTGATCATACAATCTTACCCAATAGATGTGTAACTAAAGTGATTAATCCATGATTCAGAGCACTAAAGTTGAAAGTATTAACAGCCTAACTGGCATGCTAAGGAAAATGAATTTAGTATATCGAAATAGTATCTTAATTGTATAGGAAAAAAAGTTAAACCATTTCACCACAGAACTGTTTCAAAAGGGCCTGGTGATCCTCTCTCGTCAGGTGCATGAAATACTGACTAACTAACCTTCCTTTTATAGGTTGATGGTTCAAGCATGCTTTATTAAGTATTTGGTTGTGTGCCGCCACACACTCGCCAGTTCATTCCTTTGTGCAGGCTGGTGCCCACTCGCGGTTTAAATATGATAAAAAGTTTGTGTTGTGCAAAGGTTGCATCTCTTTGTTACATCTGAATACTACTAAACAACAGTTGCAAAAGGCACTGCTAGGCAACATTACGAAGAAAATACAGTAGTTATTGTTAAGATGTGAGGAGTTTCAGTTTTCAATGACTGTTTCATTGACACTTTGACACAATAGAGTATTTTACAACAATTTTTCTTGGAAATTTTGTATCGTAGCCACAGTCAAATACAATACGGACAGTAACACAGGATATTATTCCAGGTTACGTTTTCATAGTTTTAAGGGACACCAAACAGATTAAATTATTTGTTCAGAAGACCTTTAATAAGGGGCACCAAGCGGATCGTTTAGGTAAATTATTTCTGGTTGGAAGCAAGAGAGGATGGAAGGAAGGAAGGCATTACCTCCTATTTTCTTCAATGAATTTTCACCTTGATCTTTCATGCTCTGAGTAATATTATGCCTGTAGTTTTCGGATTGACAAAAAAGCTCATTTTGGGTGCTGCTATCCTACAGGTCGGCACACGATAGGGTACAAGTTGCAGGGACTTGCTTCGGGGACCAGTCCCCTAGTGTGTACTCGTATTTTGCATCAAAATTCTAGTCACATGGACCACATTTTTTGGTCCCTACGACTAGTCCCACGAATTAAGCTGGTTTGATTTCTGGGAATAGTCTCAGGAACCAGTAGTCTCACAAATCTGTATGATCCTGTGTACACCTAGGGCAATTATAATTGCAATTGTGTCTTCAAAGGAATTTGAACTGTTAAAATGTTGAAATGTCATGTTTTATTTTACGTTTTATTCCTTTCACGGGTTAAGATGAACTCCATAAACTGGCCTGTTCCCAATATGAGTATTCAGTAGCTCAGTTGGTAGAGCACTCCCGTTAACGCCAGAGAATCTTGTTGAAGGCCTGAAATTCTGGTCTTAATATGGAATTATGAAAATTGTGATTACAACTGCGATGATTATTTCTTAAACTACATATAGCTTTTAGTGCATGTCATTTTTCCTGTTCATCTTTTGGACGAAAAAAAATATTGAAATCCTTTGCCTGTTAGCTAATTTGACTTCTTTTGTGGAGCATTGTTTCAATTGAGAATATTTTTGAACTTATAAATTCCTGCAAGAGGTCAGTGATGCAAAGTGTACCTTGGCTAGAGACAGAGGTTCTCTCTTTCCAATTTCCCCAGTCTCAAAGCGACATGCGAGCATACTTCCACAGCTTTTTTGCGTCACTAGAAAAAAACAAGAAAGAAAACCTGGTTTCTCAGAACACCCGAAAACTTCCCGGGCCCGAAAAGTGTCCCGCAAGGCTCCCCGAAAACATTTTCTCGTGTTTTGTAGAATGCATGAAAATTGCAGGCCCGAGAAAACCACGTCATTTTCCCCCGTAAACTTAATGAACCTCCTGACGTCCCAAAAAATTTCTCGTGACTTTTTTCCCAGTACTGAAATTGCTTAAAGAAACTGCCGAAATTCATTCAGTGCTTGCGTATCAAGTTCCTAAAGCATTATTAAGCGACAAAATACTGAAAAGATCAAACTAAACCGAACTAGCTTCAATCTCAATCAAACTTCAAGGATTAAAAACAGCATTACTTTCTGTAACAAACATATCAGCAATTATCGCTAAAAAGTTTAAAGCATACAAATCATGAAAAACTACCCGAAAACATCAAGAGATAAACTGGGATGCTTTCTGGCGCTTTGAGGATCACTTCCAGCTGTCAAACCACACAAGCTCTCATTTTAGAAGAAGAAATAAAACCTTTGGGATCACGGTAGGCGAAAAAAAAAAAGATTAGTTTGAGATATTGAGCACAGATAGAGCAGTTCAGACAAAATTTCTCCATTCAGTTAATTCGGAGCAACTACGGCTTTGCTGTTAAACGCTGCCGCGAGTTATATTCCGGTTGTTCGCTTATTCTTGGGGAACTTGATTATTCTTGAATTTAATAGGGCTTTTTTGACCATTTCCCAAAAATCTTAGGTATTTTTGCCATTAAGAAAATTATAGCTGACTTTTTTCTCTACCCAAAACCACATTTTTATCGATTCGAATGTAACAAAAATCATGTCACTCATATCACGAAAATTCGAGGTGACAATTCTCCTAAAACAAAACAGATGTGATGAAAAGTGATACTTCCGGCTGTCAAACCAAAGAAGCTCTCATTGTCCTTTCCGGCTAAACCTAGTTTATATGTTAGTACCAAGCCGAGTTACACATCAGAGCTCGTTGATCTGTGAGCACTACAGTAGTTAGTCAGTCGACCAAATTTTTGTTATCATGGAAGAAGCCACCAACAGGCCATGGTATTTTAAACAAAATGAAGATGGTGTTTTCTTTAAGTTAGATGAGAAGAGAATTCAAAACAAAAGGAGAAGCTTGATGGAAGAAGTCCTTGAGGTAAAAGAAGGCCCAAACAGAGCGCGGGACAACAATAACAGCATTGCGGTGAGTTTCCTTCTTTCATTTTCAACCAATTGCTACTTAACTGTTTACGGTAGCTGTATGCTCTCGTGAACTTGAACCAGCATCTTCAACGGCCAGTAATTGAGCGCATCCCGCTTGTAGCTCGTATAAAAGTTATTGCTGTCTTCCGAAGCACAACCACCGGGTTTGATGCCAAAATAAATATTGTATATGTGCCTTTCAACTTCAAGTTCTACTAGACAACAAATTATGTTCTTACAAGAAGCTTCCAGTATGTCATTAGATTATAACGAATCCACAAATTTCACAGATCAAATTCAAGGACTTGACTGCGCCAAGTGGATGCTACAGCATGACATTTGCTCTCTGTAATTTTACCACTGACAAGAATGAGTTCACGCAGAATTTTGTCGGACTCCAGTCCAACACCAAAGAGTTTTATGAAAAAGTACCGAAACTTCACTCGGCCTTCCCCTACTACAACGCCATCAACGACTCGATCCAATGAAGTTTTAGTCACTGTCGAAGAACCTGAAGAGGCTACGCGGACGCCAGTTCCCGCGCTGGAGAAAACACCGGCAAAGAAGAGCGCTCAGAGGAAAAGGAAATCTGCCAGTCAAACACCAGAAGGTGCTGAGCTTCTATCGCCAGAGAAGCTATCCAAGCCTAATACCCTGGACGAGACCATTGAGGCTCATTTTATAGGTAAGTCGCCATTCTATTTAATAAAATAGCACGTAGACCGGGCACGTTGTCGGAAGCAACAGTTTTTTTCTTGCTGGCAATGTTGCAGTAGAAATATGCAATGATTCAGCTACAAAGCTTGCTACATCTTCAGTTTTAAACGCAGAGCACAGAAAACCATGTAACATCTTCCTAACTGAAAGTGTCGTTTTCTAACACACTGTAAAAGACTGCTTTATCGACCGGATAACTATATGTAGCGATAACATGATCCTGGTTTCTCGTGTGCGACTCTTCTTCTCTTCTTCTCTTCTTCTCTTCTTCTTCAGAAGGCCAGTTCACGTGCTGCTTGACAGCGGGGAGTACGCTAAAATTAAAACTGAAACAAAGCCGAGAATCGGGCAAGAAAATGACCCAATCGCAGAACTCACTAAGTTCGGATGGTTCCTAATGTCCCCGGGAACGGAATTTGACAAGAACATTATGCTGTTCACCCAGACAAGTCAAAGCCACTACGAAGAACGGTGCAAGCTAGACGTTTTGGGATTGCGTGACGTGCCAGATCATGACCAGTCAATGGTGTTTGACGAGTTTAAAGAACGTTTGACACGCTCGCCAGAGGGCTGGTACGAGACCACCCTTCTGTGGAATTTTACATCCCTCACAAGAGCGTTATACGCAAGTCCGCCGAAACTACGAAGATGCGAATCGTCTATGACGCCTCAGCTCGAGCGACACCCGGTGCACCGTCACTGAATGATTGCCTGTACCCGGGACCTGCACTACAAAACAAACTATGGGACGTACTCATCCAGCAGAGGGCTTACCCAGTAGTCTTAGCAGGGGACATTAAGAAAGCTTTCTTACAAATCCGGATACACGAGAGTGAACGAGATGCCCTCCGTTTCCATTGGCAAACTGATCTCAACTCCGACGTGCAGACATACCGATTCACGAGAGTACTCTTCGGGCTCGCCCCCTCACCCTTTCTACTAGGCGGGGTTCTTGAATGTCATCTCGACACCTGGGCTGAGAAATACCTGGAGGAGGTAGAGCGACTACGCCGAAGTTTCTATGTTGATGACCTGTTGACAGGTGGTCAAGACGTGAAACAAGCGCAAACACGCAAGAAACTAGCGCGAGAGATCATGAGCGATGCTACATTTGAGCTTCACAAGTGGCACTCAAACTATCCTCAGCTAGAAGACAATCCTCGACCTACACAAGGAGAAGCCAACTCCCAACCTGAAACAAGTGAGGATCAGTCCTATGCCAAACAACAATTACTAAGCAAGCCAAGTGAAACTAAGCTGTTGGGCGTCAAGTGGAACAAATCTGAAGGCACTATCGCTGTGCAGTTCCCAAGTACAAGTAGAGCCACGACAAAATGTGAAGTCCTATCCAAATTAGCGAAGGTCTACGACCCCCTCGGTCTAGCGTCTCCTACTACGCTGCAAGGGAAACAGATATATTGTGAAGTGTGCGACAACAAAGTATCATGGGACGCAGCTATCCCTGAGAACCTCCGCTCACGCTGGCAGAAGTGGGAGCAGTCACTCCCGCCGGAAGTAACCACATGAAGAGCATTAGCGCCGTACCAACAACTGGTTGATTCAGTTGAGTTGCATGTCTTTGGAGATGCTTCAACCTATGGGGTCGGAGCAGCCGTGTACTCCGTCGTCCGTCAAGAAGACGAAATCACTCAAACCCTTGTTGTGGCAAAATCAAGATTAGCCAAGAGGGAACTAACCGTCCCAAGGCTGGAGTTGGTCAGCGCCCACATGGCTACCAATTTAGTTGTCAACGTCAGAAACGCACTGAGAACACTACCTGAGCCCACGGTCTACGGTTGGTTAGACAGCACCGTCGCCCTCCACTGGATTGTAGGAAATGGCCAGTACCGACAGTTCGTCGCCAACCGCGTGCAGAAGATTAGACAACATCCACAGATCCAGTGGAGGCATGTGCCAACTACTGACAACCCTGCCGACCTGGCGAGCCGAGGAAGCCAGGTTACCAATACAGAGCTCTGGTGGAATGGACCAACGTGGCTACGTGATCCTGAAATGTTGCCAGAGAATCCAGTCACAATGAAAACTCAAGCGTCAGAAGAGGAGGCGAAAGTAATCAGAGAAGTGCTCAGCCTAGCAAATGATCAGCCAAAACAAGAACGAAACGTGTTCGTCGAACTACTCGAGCGGCATGACCTCCGTCGAACTCTGCGCATCCAAGCTTGGGTGCGGCGTTTCACAACTCACAGAGCACGCAAAGGACCTTGAACTAATGAAGACTTACAAGAGACGAGAAATTGGTGGATCAGAAGAGTCCAGTCCCAGGACGCACAGAAGCCTCACTTTCAACAGACCAGACGTGAGCTCAACCTCGTTCCAAATGCTGACAGTGTGCTAGAATGTCACAGCAGAATCCAAGGACAGTACCCAGTCTATTTGCCAGCCGAGAGCCTATTTACCAGGAAACTTGTACAGCGGATTCACACTGAGACCTTGCATGGAGGTGTGTCTCTCACCATGGCAGCGATCCGTGAAAAATACTGGATCCCAACTCTCAGACAGATAGTGAAGTCAGTGCGATCTGCGTGTTGGGGCTGTAAGCGCTTCAGAGTGTCACCTTTAACAGTACCACCCTCAGGACAGCTACCCACAGACCGTACTCATGGTGGAGCAGCATTTGAGGTCATTGGAACCTACTTCGCAGGACCAATCTACTACAAACTGAGCCAGAAAAACAAGAAGGAAAAGCATACTTGGTGATATTCTCGTGCAGTCTATCAAGAGCAGTACACCTAGAGCTGGTTCCCAACCTGGAGACTAGTACGTTCCTGCCCTGTCTCAAACGCCTCATAGCCAGACGAGGACGCCCGGCTGTCATTTACTCTGATAATGGCAGCACATTTCTCAAGGCAGCCAAGTGGTTGAAGCAAGTACGAAGTGACGAAAAGTTGCAATGCTTCCTTGAGTCCCATGACATACAGTGGAAATTCAATCTCAAGTCAACCGCCGCCCACTCGGTTACGTTGAGGACGATGTAGAGTTACCGATCCTGACACCAGCTAGCCTTATGTTTCAACGAACCAACCAGCGTCCTGAGGAACAGACCTGGAGAATTGAAGACACGAATTTGCGAAAACGAGCTAAATTCTTGCAGACTTGCAAAAAACACATGTGGAACCCGTGGCAGCGTGAATACCTGAGAGCCTTGAGAGAGCGCCATAACCTTGCCACAAGACAGCTAATTACCAAGTCAAAGTTGGCGACACAATGTTAGTGTGATCTCACACCAAGAACAGAGGAAAGTGGCCACTAGCTGTTGTCCAACAGACTTGTCCAGGACGTGACGGCCACATCCGTGCAGTGCAGCTGAGAACCAGTAAAGGAGTCATAGAACGTCCTGTTCAACACCTCTACCCCCTAGAGTTACAGTGTGAGCCCACAGTGCCAGGAGAAGCAGAACAGCAGTTGAACCCTGACGTGCCAATTTTCAGACCGAGGAGAGCCGCTGCAGCTGTGGCTGTGGCTGCTGCGAGAATCAAGGAGATTGCGGATGATGAAGAAACTGAACAATTATGAAATTAAAACAAGTGATTGCCAGCAAACCTTTTCATTTGACTTTTTATTCGTTTTGGAATCGTCTAATAGTTTGTCTAAGTCTCCTAAGTAAATGCATCCTTGCATACAATGCTGCATGGGGGAGTGTGTCGGAGACTTAATGACTTCGTGTCCGTGCGTGACAGTTATTTGTAATAAGTCTAGACATCAAGAGACAATGAACATTTCAGAAATAGACATTGATTGACCTTTCTCCATTATTACCTAGCAACGTCCAATCATAATTTAATGTACCAGTGTAAAAGCAAGCGCTTCCTTTGTGTGTGCCCCAGAGTAGCTCTTACATGTCTGTTGTAACAGTGAGCACTGAAACGTGAACCGGTACAAATTAAAAAGGGAGTGGATCAATCAACTCTACTGATTGTCTTAGTTCTAAGTTCGGGAAGAAACCCTAGTGGACGGGGCTAAGTTCACAAAACGTACGCAGCCACGTTGGCTCTTTTAGTCAGAGAACATGGCCACGTCACGTCGGTTTGACAGTGGATCGATGGCTCCGAGAAAGGGTTCTTCACCCTTTTCTCAGGTTAAGAGCCCATTGTTGTTAGATCCTAACAAAACGTGGTATGTATTGAGCAACAAAGTTTGTGGCGATCGTCCCCCTAAATATTTCTCAAGGAATAAGCTACCAGCGCGCTTCCCAGAGGATTTTATCCATTTACGGCGAAGTGCTCTGGAGACGGTAGATGGAAAACCCTATCAAGGAAAAGCATCTTCAGAGGATGAAATTGTTGCTTCGTTTGGATTAATTTTGACATTCCTTCGCCATGCATACGATTCACAATTTTTTCATGAGGAGATCTTTGAGCAGCTAAGAGGCTTTTTAAACAGCAGTGTACTTGGCGAAAGTCAAGCCATCAGTGCGAACAACCCGCCTGTGTCGAATGCTGTGATGAAAACACCAACGAATCGCCGTTTATAATTGCCAGGTCCGTCATCGGCTACGTCTCTACAAGAAATGGATGAAGATATTGGCTGCTCGTTACTGACACCACCAAGTAGCTCTAAAAAGGTAAGCTTTGGCAAATTCTCGTTTTTTTGCTGTTAACCTTGCAAACGAAAACACTGGTATTCCGCGAGTTCAAAATGGCTCGAAATAACCTTAATTCGTGTAGCGCGGAAAATAATTATCAAGGAATAGATTTCGCGTTGGCTAAGCAAATATTCATCTACTGAAACAAGTTATTTTTATGTCTAACTCCTTGAGGCGAACTTGTGAGGATAATTCTGAGAGGGTTAGATTAGAGTTTGTTTCTTGTCAGTGTCTATAAGCTCAAGATGGGTAACCCCGCTGTTTGGCATAAATTATTCCGGAATTATTGGGAACATTTGACTTTTGACCAAAATCCCTACAAAAGTTTGGAACCGAAATTATGATAAAATTCATTCAAATTTCCCCATTTTGACCATTTTGTATCCCTTCACAAGTATCACAGTTGTTTATATTATGTTGTTTACCATGGCCATGTTTTGTGACTATCGGTCTACTCATCAATGAGCATTAGAATTCCAGACCTAGACTGTCTGACAAAGAGAAAATATGTAAAACATCCATTCAGTCCCCACAAAGTGAGGTCTTCCATAATTGTTTTTAGAAAGGGTGTAGTGAGAAGTACACCAACTTTTGTTTTTCGTTGAAAACAATAATATTTCTCACGCTCCAAACAGTAGCATTCCTGTTGTCAAGATGGTTCCATAGACAAGGATTTTTTTTCAGTGAATTATATATCCTCACAAGAAAACAAACATGTCCCACCCCAGAGACCAGTCAAGTGGAAGACAACAGAGGTGAAATGCCCTTCATGTGTTCTTGTCCCGTGAGGCTCTATTGACTGTTGCATTAGTAGAAACAGCATGAAAGCAAGCATTTTGACTAGCCTTTTGCCTTTACTGTTTTTAGGTTTCAACTACCATATATGTTTAGAGTAAAACTAATGGTGATGTTGAATATCAAATAATTGATTAGAAGGATCAGTTAATTTCGCTGATTTTTTTCTTCATTCTGATATTTACCTTGAGGTTCAGAGTGATGACCAAACATGTACCCAGTTTGTGACATTTCCCAACATGAAGGAGATATCCCAAAACAAGGATATCGATATGCCAGAAAAAACGCTGCTGTTAAAGAATCGGGCTAAGCGTGTGAGTGTGAGTGATGTCTGCGATGAAAAAAGAGAATCATTAGCCTCTGTTTTGGCAAACATGTGTGCTTTCAAAGACCAGCAAGCCAAAGGGATTGTCATGGATGTTATTGACATGGTAGCACAAAAGAGAGGAATTAAGAATACCTTTGAGGAACTGTTAAGTGAACAGGCTTTAGACAAATACATCAACTCTATGTGAGTCCCTGACTGGGTGCTAGTGTATTTCAAGCTCAAAGCACGCATTTCAGACAGCACCTGGCAAACCGCTATCAACTTCACCAACCTAGGGAGGACAGGGGTAAGTTGTATTAATATATTTCCCGCTTTCAGGGAACCTAAGCTAAAAAAAAAAAAACTTCAAAAAGAAAGCAGTATTGTTCTAAAATCCACCAATGCTTATCAGTTGCAGATAAAAATTACTTTAACAAAAAAGTTGTTAGATTTGAGCCATTAGTTTTGACATTACCTTTGTCTGGTATCCATTCAACTTTAAAACCAAATTGTCTGGTATCAATTCAGTTTATAAACCAAATTAGTTTTTGCTCTTTGTGGTTTCAACCTGAACTTCTCATTCATACCTGCATTGAATTTTGTTTCTGCTCACAACGTCCCAGTAGCCCACTGGATGTTTCTCTGAAATTATTCTGTGACAGACTGTCCAAGAAATGAAGTGACCTCAAGTTGTTCCAGGATGATTGTTCAAATAATTATGGCACCCATGCAAAAGTGAAACTGTTTATAAGTTACTCTAGATTTTGACCATGCAATGTTTTTAACAACACCACTGATAGTACATTTACAGGAGATCTGTATTATTGTACTTGCATGCTGAATAAAATTCAAGCAACAAGCTTAAATTACAGACAACAGTTGTAATTATGATTAACTTATTCCTTCTGTTAGAATTCTTCAGATCTCCCCTTGTTGATGAATCTCAATCAAATAAAGGCTGCCAGACAAATGATATTCTCCATAGTAAAGAACTGTATTGGAGTAACTCGGCTCTCCATTCCAATCAAGGGTTATGGGGTTGACATGTTTGCAGTTGGAGAACTTATTGTAGGAGAGCAGAGACTTCACAAAATCAGTGAACCTGTTTTACGTCTAATGATCAAGATTGATGGCAGACCATTCTGGGGTATGTTATAAGTATCTTATGCATTTACATAAGAAGCATTAGATCTCCATGGTAAAAACTAAACAAAAATAAGTGACGATTTTATAGCCTGAGTGTAGAAGGTAGTGTTAAGCTGGCTATATGAAATTCCTTTAAATTCCAATAGCTCTTATCGCAGTTATCAGCGGTCTGTCATGCAAACAAGGCAAAAGGGTCAATACTGCATTGTATTGACCCTTTAGCCTCGTTTGTGTGCCGCTCTAAACAAAGGAATATTTGACAGGGGGCTCAACTCTGATAACAGCTATTGGTTTATTGCACTATGTGCACCTGTTGCAATTGGTTAGACATTACTTTGCTTTTGGTTTTATGACACTAAATCAAAACCTGTTTATGACTATGTAATATGCACACTATGATCATGTGATAATCTTTTGGTTTCCTTTGTTTGTTTCCATGCTGTAACATTTTAGGAAGAGATCAAGTTTTGGTAGGCATTGTGCCACGACTGTGCCCTTTGGCCTCAAATCAAAGTGCGAAGTCAGTTTATCCATTGGCTATTGCTAATTGTAAAGAGAACAGGTGTGTGACATAAGAGTTCAAGTACAATACTCAGTTTGGAATTGGGCGGTGACGGTAAGCCATTCGCCTAAATTTTTCCTAATTCACATCCACTTGTAACTAAAACTGAAAGGGGATGTAAAAGAACCCACATACTGATTGAAAGGAGTAGCGAATGTAGTTCTCAGTGTTGCTGTCTGACCTTAAACGCATCTCCCAGCCTGGAGCTGAGTGGTAGTACATTGTCATTGTCTCGGAAAATTTGCGTCACAACTTCAAAATTCTTTAATTATTTGCTGTTGTCAATACATACAGTAACTACCTGTAGTTGCAGCTCATTTAGCGGAGAGAGTATGCATCAAAATTGAGTGCATAATTAGTTTCTTTCTTTTAATATTACCACAGGGAGAAACCTCAAACTCCTGATAAAGGACATAAACAGGCAAAAAAAGATTTTGAAGGAAGAAGGTCTCACAGTTGATGGAAGACATTATTCCCTTCATTTCACCGGTGAGTTCCCTTTAGTTTCTTTTGCACCATTAGTACCTTTGATTGTACAAAAATGTACTGTTAAATTATGAAAGTGTATAAGTACAACTTGATTTTTAGTGCCACAATTTTACTGATTTGAATGCAATGAAAGGTTGAAATGAAGTGGCTGTTATTTATCTTTGTTGATACAGTGACCTTGGACTACAAAACGCTTGTGTTGCTGCTGGTAAAGAAGGATGATGATGAATTTGTTTTAGGAGGAAGAGGCGTGGATGTCGAGTTTTGCTTCCTATGTGATGAAATTAGGGTATAAATTTATTTGTTGTGTAGACAACTACTACTCTTTGCTATCAAGAGACTTCATTACTTACTAGATAACAGTGTCAGATTTGATTGACTTAATTTGGCATCAGAATAATTTTGGTAAGAAAAAGATCAGGTTATTCAACATTTGCCACTTTAATTGTAATCCTACTTCCATCCTAATAGCTTACTTGGCTATGAACCTTTATCAACCATGAATCCATTAAGAACTTAAGAAAAGGAATGTATAAGGAGAATGAAGCAACTTATTTACTCATTTTGTACAACAGAGATGTTCCTGCCATGGTGTTGAACCTGATGAAACATGCGCTGACTGTTTAAAGGGCAAGGCAAACATCGGAATTGTTATTTAGAAACAGTCCTAAGGAAGCATGGACGCTGATTGGTTAAAAGTTGTGTTTGTTAAACTATATGGAGACACAGTGACATAGAGACATAGTGATTGCGCGAGCAAAGAGAATTTACATTTTCATAATCAAAGTCAACAAGTTGGTTTCCTTTTTCTTGTTGCGGTGTTTTCTAAACGAAAAAGAAAACATGTTCTCTGTGTTTCTATCGAGTTATAGAAACACTCGTGAAAGTTTGAGAGAACTCAAACACTTCCACTTATGTTTCTATAATTGGATAGCAACCGTACATGTTTTCTATTTCTTAAACACAATCCTCACTTTCGTACAATTTGGCCTTTTCTTAGATCAACTGGAATTCGCGATGATTTAGAATTTCTACTTGATGAGGAACTGAGCAGTGTCCAACTTTGTACCTTACATATGGAAATGAGCAGCTACTTGGTTCCATTGGGCTCGTTGCATACAAAATTGACTCCTTGAAAGATGCAAATAGTGCTTTAAGAAGTTATGGCCCTGAATCCTTCAAGGGTGACAGACTAACAGTGCAGAAAAAGGCAGGACAAGAAACTGAAATTGCAAAACACAATATTCATGTGAGCTCCATGTCAGGTGTGTAAAATGAGATGGAATTTTTTTTGTTTTACAATGCGATTCTAGTCTTCTAAGCCTCTGGGGTACATGTATATTCAGACAACCATTTACATCGGGATGAAAAATTGATGTTGCACTTTTTGATGATGAAACATCCACTTGAACATAAAGTAACGCGATCATTACAGTGGCATTACGGACTGGTTTTTCAGAATTTTAAATTCAGTGTTACATGTAGTAACCATTTGGAACACATTAGCTTGGGCTTTAAAAAGGAATAGATTTTTTGTGCAGTTCAACTACATGTACACTGTAGGATACACTTACTACTCAGTGCAGGCTCCAGGTAGCAGGCAAATGCACATGACAACCACTCACAGTTGCTTGTAACAGGATTTGCTGCAAGTCCACCAAGTGAGGCTTGTTTTGTGATAATATTCTATCTTTAATTTTATGGCCGTTTTTTTTTAGGTCCCATGGAACGTGACATCTTGGCAAATCTAGATGATATTGTGGAGCATGCTCTTCCAATAGAGAAGACGAAAATGGCATATTCAGATTTAAATACTGCCAAGAATATGATACTCAACCATATCACCTTCTGCCATACCCGAGTTAATGTAATGCTAAACTTAGCAACAGTTAAGAATCGCTACTGCTTAATAAGTTTAAAGACATTATGAAGTTTTAGTCTGCAGAAAGAATAACCCTAACAGTAGCATCGAGATATTGATGTACCGTCTGAATGTGCAACTGTTGCCTTTTAATAGTCCATTCCAAAGTAACATTGTCGTTATTTACTAATAAGGTTGACAGTTGCATCCAGATGTACCGTCGGCATGTGTGGAACTGTTGCCTTTTAACAGTCCATTCCAAATTAACATGTCTTTACTTACTAGTAAGGTTGACAGTAGCATCCAGATCAGATTTACCGTTGATTCCAAATTAACATGTATTTACAGCAAGGTTTACAGTGGCATCCAGATGTATCATCGGAGTGTGCCAGCTATTTTTCCCCAAGGTGTTTCCAAGTACGGTGAATTAACTGAAATGGAGCTTGAGCTGGGAAACTTCACTCAAAATAGCATCTCAGCTTTCAAAGACCTGATGGGAGAGGAATGCACATTTCAAGAATACTTAAAAGTGTCAGGGACTGTATGCAAGTAAATCTCCCATTTACCTCTTGTCAACACTCACAGGAGATATAGAAAGTTCATCAAGGGAAGATCCTATTCCTAGCCCTACAATAGTTGCAAGTTCCTCGTTTGCCAACGAGAAAGGGTCAGCAATAAAGAACGTTTTCATGGGATGCAACAGAAGCGAACTTACAGGAGAATTTGAATCTCTCCATATGGCAAGTACACCAATCCAAAACAAGTCATGTGACCAAACGCCGGTTACAAAACCTTAGGGGCCATTGTTTGGCTTGGCTTTGAGAGAAGACAAAGGAACCCTTTGCACTGCAGAAAACACAGATGACCATCGCCTGATGATTAATTATGCAATGTATACAGTATCCTCTTACTCAGAAATAGTTCTCAAATTAATCGCGTTTTCAAGGAAAGATTGCTTCGACATGAAATGTGTCTCGGAGTCTGATTTGCAAGACATCGACGTAGAAGAATTCGATCCTTTGGAACATGGCTTTACGGTGGTTCACATTTCAAAAGGCCAAAAATGTTTCCTCAACGTGCATGATGTTGAACCATCTGATGTACCATCCAGCCCATCTCCTGGCAAGGTTTTGCCTGAGGCGAGCGATCACTTTGACGGGGCAAAGTCTGATCGCCTTATTGTTTCTCCGCCTTCGGAAGTTTGGGGGTATCATGCCAACTGCCTAATCCTTGGAGTAGTGGCCTCTTGTTACATGACCGTAAGTGCCTTATATGTGTGGTACCGCAATGGATTATCATACAAACAGGGAAATAAACTGTCTTGCATAGCAATCAGAAAAGCCGGCGTGTACACTGTGGAAGTCCAGTATGGGGAGGAGAGGGATATTTCTGAACCTGTCTACATACGTCCTCTTTCAGATGATAAGAAGTTTTCTTCCTCAAACGCAAAGGATGGGGAGGAAAGCGGCGCATCCAACCCATCTAAAAACGAGTTTTCGCTTCCAGTGGTGGACAGAGAAGAGATCTCATTCTTCACTAAAGACGAAATAGGCAGAGGCACATTTGGTGTTGTGTTTAAGGGAGAATGGGCTGGCACTGAAGTAGCAGTGAAGAAAATCAATTTAAGGAATGCCAAGCGCATTCGGCCAGTACTTGAAACGGAAGTTGAAGTACATAGCATGGTCCGGCACCCAAATATAGTTCAGATAATGGCAGTGTCATTCTTAAAGAACTCTGTTCTCTTGGTGTCCAAGTTCATTGATGGTCGCAACTTAGAGGAACTAATCTTTGGCGATGTTGACGACGACGAAACGTTCACCATTCAGGCTTGTGATAAGATGTTTATAGGGAAACATATTTGCCAGGCCGTGGCTTACCTTCACAACTTGAAGCCCCCTATTGTACACAGGGACATAAAGCCAGCAAATGTGATGGTTTCAAGAATAACACACACGACAAAACTTTGCGATATGGGATTAGGCAAATTAAAATCCACACAGTCCCTTAGCCAGACACAGAGCACTTCAATCCCAGGAACACCTGCGTACATGGCTCCTGAATGTCTCGTTGGAAAGAAAACAGCAACAATTCAGTCTGATGTATCGTTCACTGGGTTGCATGCTCATCGAGCTTGTGAAGGAAAAGGATTGCTGGCAAGACCTGCTGGACAACAAAGAACAACCCGTAGAGCAGGAGGGTGATAATGTCGCCAAAGTGAGCGTCCTCGTGGATGTAATGAAAGCAAAAGCTTTCCCTAGTTTATTGCAGTCCCTGTCGTCCACTGTTGAGGCTTCACTAAGGCAGCTTCTGAAGGACTGTTTCCAGTACGACATCGACAAGAGGCCTAGAGCGGTTGACCTAATTCACACATTCCCTAGTTAGCTTGGCGATAGATAAAAAGGAATGGTGAATGCATAAATTGAATTAGTTTGGTGGGTGGTTGGGGTGTTGATGAAACGTTACAAGAGAAAAAACGGCGGTGAAAAATGTACAGAAAATTCCGTTAGTTTCGTCAACAGTTTTTCAGCTCGCACCTTCTAGAGCTGGATGTTGCACTTTTTTTATCTATATAGAGACTAATGTATACGTTTTCAAGACTGACGAGAAGTCATCTTCAAGAAATCCTTCGATGTCAGTTTACATTAGGGAGAGCTTGCGACTTTCCAGATACTGTCATATTGGAATACAACAACTAGATCAGTGGAGTACTGTTTTGTTATTGTTATTTCTGTGTCAAGTACGTTGTAAAGAAATATTTCATTGTGTTTTGAAACTAGCCTTAGTAGATACGATATTGAAACACTAATAGGAAAAGTTTTTATTTTTGATAAGTGTAAATAAAAAAAAGAAATGCGAGGACAATTCGGTACCAAACTCACGTCCAGACATCACCAATGTTCAGTCAAAACATCAGTTCACAACTAATTAAAACAGCTTAATAGTTCATTCAAAAACTCATTAATAATTCATAAGCACATGAGCCTATCAGAGACGTCAAATTGATCACGTGCATGAACCTTTATACCTGGTAAAAATGAGAACGACTACCATGATCTTTATATAAAGATCACACGTAATCTTTATATAAAGATCTCCGTGTGATCTTTATATAAAGATCTCAATCAAATGTTCTTAATGCACGCGTTTTCTCGGGTTTTCGAAGCCGCAGAAGAATTCGCATGCACGTGTTTTCTCGGGTTTTTGAAACAATAGAAAAATTCGCAGGTAGGTGTTATCGCGGATTTTTGAAGCTGTTCAAAACACGAGCAGCAGTGTTTTATCGGGTTTAAAAACACTCGGCTACGCCTCGTGTTTTTAAACCCGATAAAACACTGCTGCTCGTGTTTTAAACAGTACTTAAATCCAGTTCTTATTCCTTTCACGAGTGTCTAAAGTGTATGCAATGCAATTGGTGCTCTTTCTTTACCTTCTACACCCACTGGGCCCAGACCAGTATCTTGTTTCTTGCGCATTTCTTATGATGGATCCTCTGTTTCACAGCGAAACAATCATGGTCTACAAAAGTTCTAAACATGGCATACAAATATTATAAATATTCCAATAAGTGCAACAGAGTAGTGAACGAGGTCTGGTGGTGGTTTATCTGACGTTGATATGTCTTTCATGTTGGAGCAAGTTTACTAATTTCCTTGGCGCTCAGGTAAGTGACTAAACAAACAGACCCAATAACTCGTGATCTCGTGAGGATATGCAAAAAACACACATCCAGACGATGCATGAATGGACTAAACACAATGAGAGAATAATAGAAATACTTACAGCAACATTGAATGAGATAATCATAAAAACAGAGCTATTGACTATCAAGTCAACAAATTATGGTGTTCTGGTTCTTCGTTGGAATTCTTACCAGGTAAGTAAATGAATCTGGATAAATTCAGTGTATTGGAGAAGGGGATATGTATACATAAACATTCGTAGGGAGGGAATGCGTGATGAACCCTAGGAACATCTGCGTGGGAGGCTATTTGTATAGTCAACCCAAAAAACTTTTGAAAAGTTTTTCTCGTGGACATGAACCTTGCCAGAAGTAAATAAAAGCTGTTAAGATTTACACAATTTCTCTCTTTGGTTTATTGTAACAACTTTTGATAACTCAGTAAATGGAGTATGGTGTTTAAACTGAACAACACCTTATTTTTATGGGCACGCAGGAACAAAAAAACTGCACGACTTATTTTCAGGGGAACTATTGTCTTACACATGAAGAAGACTATAAATTATTCTAGCCTTGGCTCCAAGTTCACAGAGACAAAACAAATAATTGACAGTATTCATAGCACCACTGTATATGGACACAGTTTATATCTGGAAACAACTAAAACAACAATTAGAGCTTCTGTTCTTTAAATAATATATAGATTTAGCCAAGCCTAAAAGCGGAGCTCCAGTTGTTAGTAATTAAAATAATCCAACATGTGAGGCAAATCAGTGAATAATCAGATGTAGTTTCGGCCCGAAATTGCAGGGCACCCGCGTTTGGTTAGATTCTAATGCAAATGAGAAAAGCTAACCATTCAATCAATTAACAAATTGACGTCAGTTTTTCATGCATCTGTCTTGTTATTTATCATGGATCTGCAGACTACTTTGACAATGTTATGACGAAATTCATTGTGGACAGACGCATTAAAAGCTGACATCAATTTGATTTTTACGATAACAAAATGTCCTCTTTCGTTCGTTGACGCATCACATAAACTATCGTAAAAAACAAATTGATGTCATTTTTTGTGACTGTCCTGTCACTGACAATGACTTTTGTCACAAAATGGTCAAAGTAGTCCGATAAAGGGTAATCAAACACTAGCAAATAACATTTGAGATGATATTTTTAACATGAGAAAACTATTTCTCCATAACCAATGTGCTAGGCTGATGCAACTGGTCGCTGTTGAATCACTCAAGCATGAACGAGAAAAATCAGTACTTTCATTATTTTGATAACAACAAAAAGCAATGGGGGATATTGATGAAAATTAAAATTGAAGTCCTCCATGATTATATTTTGTATTATGTGAATCAAGTGCAAATTTATTTGAGGAAAATCCGAAAATTGAGGTCTTTATTGTTTGCCACAACTAATTGCAAAATTAGCAAACCTTTGCATTTATTGTTGTCAATCTTTCCTGGGTGCATAGATCAACAAACCACTTGGCCCAAAGGATTGTAATAATTGGCTAAAATAAATTGAGTCACCAGTTTAACTGAATAAGTCAGAGCCATGCAGCCTTGGTTTACCGTGTACTTCTTTGTTATTGGACATCCATGTTATGATCAATTGACACCTGTCAAAACAAGGTATCTGCTGATCAGTATCACATGACCATATCGCGGGCTCAATTCTACAACTCATCGAGGTCATGTGCTTTTTTGAAGTTGACCGCTGATTAAGTGCTGGTTTTCGATTGTATCGCAGGCTCATGTCAGGTTAACTTGTTGAAAACAGGGCAGGATTGTTCGGAAGCCGGTTAATGCTAGCCCAGGATTAAAAATTATTCAAATTATAACTTTTTCATCTATCCATTTTATTTGCTGCTTTGTTTTGTGTATATGGTGATTATAAAACTCATAAGAGAAAGCCAAATAAATAGAGGATATTACACGGTGGCGAGAAGATATGAATTTTATGTTCGAGTGGGGAGACCACAATATCTCACGAGTGAGTGCAGCGGTTTACCGTGTACTTCTTTGTTATTGGACATCCATGTTATGATCATTTGACACCTGTCAAAACAAGGTATCTGCTGACCAGTATCACATGACCATTTTGAGGGCTCAAGTCTACAACTCATCAAGGTCACGTGTTTTTTTGAAGCTGACCGCCGATCATGACCTAATGCTGTTTTTCGATTGGATCGCGGGCTTATGTCAGGGTAACTTGTTGAAAACAGGGCAGGATTGTTCGGAAGCCTGTTAACGCTGGCCCAGGATTAAAATTGAATTATAACTTTTTCTTTTATTCCAATCTTTGATTGTGCTGCTTTGTTTTGAATATATGGTGATTATAAAACTCAAAACAGAAAGTCAAAAAGAAAACCTCACCACAAAGTTACAAAACTCAAATCAACATTCTACCTTTTCCTGGGTTAGCTCAATCGGGACCGAACAACCCGGCCAAGGAGCTAGGCTTTTAGGCTGGCCTAAATCTATATATTAATTAGTACTAACCGCTCTTCCATGGCCACTGTTTGACTGTTAAATTACATGTAACACATTTTTAGCCCTTCTTTAAATTCTTGTGCATTTACAGTGAATAAATTCACAGAATTTTTCTGGGGTTTTAGTTCATAGTGTGATGTTCATGGAAGTCTGGCCAAAAGAAATCAACATTTTTGACATATATGTACAAAGCAATTCTCTATTCTTTTTCAGTTTTCTTCATCGACACAACTTCATGTATTTTTAAATTCCATTCACCCCCTATCAGATCAAAGAGCATTGTTGGTCTCTTTTCTTCTCTCAATTTTTGTTTAGGTGTTGTAATCTTATTACCATCCAGTTTAAAACTAAGCCAAGGTCAACCTTGCCTAACCTGATCTCAGGGTTGAAACTCAGATTTCCAACAAGTGCATGAAATTTTGTAGATTGCAGGGATTAAAATGTGGGTCACACCAAAGAAAAGAAAACTGCTGACATTAAGTGGAAAGAAGTTATTAGTAATTAGGAAAACAAAACAATGTTTGCAGAGTTTTTGAGTGGATGAAATTGTAAAAAATGATGTGCTATTATTAATGTTTGAATGAATGAGTATTTATTTCATTCTCAAATGTAAAATTGATTTTCTGAGGATTTCCTCTTAATAGTTTTGCACAGAAATGTGTTTCCTCTTTTAAATAAAAATGAGGGTTCCCAGTCCCCCACAGCATTTTTTTAAGATCTCACCCTAGATCTCGCTGTGTATTGGCCGCTCTAACAGGCGGGGGTTTCATGAAGGTACCACCATCACTCATTGTTGCCGGGCATTTACTAACACTTCCCAGAGAGGTTTTTCAGTGTTAGTCCCTAAATTGGACCTAGCTTTGCTTCACTTCTCAAGCAAATGTTTGTTTTTAATTAAGAACATAATTATTTTACCCAGCATCCAGGGCCACCTCTTTGCTAGCTGCCATCTGCTCAGTATCAGTTACCAAAGTGCATGAATGTTAAAGCGCATAATAATATTATGCATGCAGTGGCTTTCATAAATCGTCTGCAGAATATCAAAGGCAGCTGGCTGGCATCTGCCACAACTCTCACAGGCCTTTCTGAATTTACCCTAAATGCCATTTTTTTGTTCCTGTGAATTGTGGAAGTACAGAAAGCTGTGAAATATAAAACATGCCCAGGTGCATTACACAGCCTACCTGCCCAGTGCTACTCATTGCTAGTTGTTTGAAACGACTCAATTTGCTGTAACAAACCTCAAAACGAAGGATTTTGACCAGACAGCCAAAAGTCACATCACGTTTACAAGCATTTCCATAACATAAACTAAAGCCAAATGGAATGTAAAACAAAGGTTCCTGCCCAGCATGCCTAAATTGAAAAATGATATAATTATGATTTTTACCAGCAGCTACAATAAAGAATAAACCCATTGTAAAGATAACAATGGATTTAGTTCCATGTATAGTTCTAAATCAGGTCTAGCAACAAAATGTTTGTCAGATCATTATCTTAATAGTTGTCTTCAATTCCTTTTTCAAATGTTCCTATTTTTAATCCTATGACTCTACCATAGGCAACACTCTGGCACTAAATATGAATTTGTTCTAAAAGCAAGTAAATCAAATCAAACACACAAAAGTTTCTTAAAACTGTGCAATAAAGCCTAACTCTTTTCTGGCTAAAGTATACAGGTTGTACCAGTGACTAAAGGAGGTTTCATTTTTAACTGACATGCGTGGTCAAAGACTCAGCTTAAAAGCATGTACACACGTTGATTATCACTACATTTCCTTCTTAATAATTTCATGTGGCCACTCAAAGACCCACAGCTACACAATCTGGTTGTAAGATAGTTAGTCCACTAAAGATGTGACATGTTCACACATAATACACATTTCATTTGGATAGTACAATACCATCATACCTTTATGCATTTCTGCTCAAAATGCAGTGGACTACTCAAGAGGTATATCTGACTCCATGGCTTTGAAATTGTGCCCACTTCACCAGTCTGAGAAAGGTTTCATCTTGATAGCCTAGTGCTGAAACCTGTCTTTCCTGACACCAACTGGCTCAGAAATGCAACCTGCCCATTTCCACAGCTCTAGCTTACGTAGTGGGAGTGTTAAGCCTTCAATCTTTAAAGTATGATGGATTAAAAAACAAAAGAAGTAATAATATATGTAATCATGAAAGAAGATTTTACCATTTTTAATTGACACTCATGATCACAGACCCAGCTTAATTGTATGTACACATGTTGATTAGCACTTCATCTCCTTCTTAATAATTATTTTATGTTGCCATTCACAGACCCACAGCTACACAAACTGGTTGCAAGGTAGTTCATCCACTAAAGCAGTGATGCGCTCACACATTTTAACAACACTTTTGCATAGTACTGTACCGCAATACCTTTTTGAGTTTAGCTCAAAATACAATGGACTAGTTGAGAAATACTGCAATGACTTTGAGACTGACTGTCCACTCCACCAGTCTCAGAGATTTTACCATTTTTAATTGACATGCATGGTCACATAGACCAAGGTCAACTGGACGTAGAAACACATGTTGATTAGCAAGGTATTTCCTTCTTAATGATTATTTTATCTTAGCCAATTGCATATCCACAGCAACACAAACTGGTTGTAAGAAAGTTAAGTCACTAAAGCAGTGATGTACTCAAACATAAAAGAAACACTTTTGCATAGTATTGTACTGAGTGTCGTACCTTTTCTACATTTGCTCAAAATGCAGTGGACTAGTTGGAAAACACCTCAATGGCTTTGAGACTGTGCCCACTCCACCAGTCTCAGAAAGATCCCATCTCGATATGCTGGTGTTAAAATCCCTCTTTCCTGACACTGCATGGCTAAGGCATGCAGCCTTTCCATTTCCACAGCTCTAGCTCGGGTAGTGGGAGTGTTCACAGGCCTCAGTCTATCATCATTTAGTAGGACATCTTCATGAAAAGCAAAATCAGGATCCACGCCTTCTCCACCTGCTGATTTTGCTCTTGATAGTGCTACGAACAGGGCTCCTGGATTCTTAGCTTCAAAGTCATGTTTTCCAGGGTGAATCAGAATATACCTGAATGCCTCTCCTGTGCCTACAGTCATTCCTTGACATTTGTGGATTGTGGTTCCCCATGACAGTCTTAATGGAACCTGGACACGCTTACACCGACATACACAGTCAGTGCACCGACTAACAGGTACAATTGGCACAACTGTGGGATCTTCATCCATATAGGGCGGACCCTTATATCCTGGAAACCGTACAAACACCACATCAGGTAGTGGTGCTGGGTCATCTGTTGGTCTAGACCCACCATTGTAGACAATGTTAACTACTGTGCCCACTGCTCCATTGAACAAGCCCCATGTAGCCTTCAGGTTTACTGTCAGCATCACCTTGCTTTCACGACAGAGATACAGTAGTGGCAGTAAACCACCTGCCTTATTGCTGTCGACCTTCTGTGCATGCCTGCCATTGTCAACTGCCTTGATCTTTGCTACTGGATGGTCTGGCTCTTGGTTACACTCTAGCAGCTTAGCCTTATTGCGTTCCCATTCCAAACGATGTGTTGGGAAGACATACAGGCCTTGCTCATCCATCCTATGAAGAAATTCTTGACCATGGCTTATGCGCAGATTATGCCACTGGAACTTTTGTAGCCACTGCACTTGCTGGGGTGTTGTAGTATATGTTCTCATAGACATGAGCACATCTCTCAGCTGCTCTTCAGATTCAGTTTGCCTCACGATCTGAGTTAGCTCCAAGGCACTGTCAAAACTCGTCCACACCAACCTACCATGGTTAGATGGTGCACTACGGCTATGGTCGATGTACACTGGGGTGTCACAGACAGGTGGTAACTGTACATCATCCCCCATAAGCACGACTACAGGAATGGCTCCCCAAAGCTCCTCTGCATTGGCTCCTCTGTTAATTGCATATCGTGTATGCTGTTCCATCCAGCCCAGTGTGGTTCGACCAAACATTGATCGCTCGTCGCCAATCAGAACTTTTAGATTTTCACACCTTTTCTGAATTTTCTCTAACACAGGACCTGAAGGTACAGTTAGCTCATTACAAGATCTTCCACCAGTTGGGATTCCTAAATAGCTGTGAGCAGTACTACCTTGAACGAGATAGGCAGAATTCCCAGTTGGGGTTATGACCTGTACTGCATCATTCTTTCCAAACAATTGCCGCACTAGCTTCTGAAGGCACTTGATAACATATGACTTTCCTGTTCCTGCAGTTCCAGATACAACAAGTCGCAGAGAACGATAATCAAGCTCATTCTGTACAAAGCTGTAGAGTGTGTGCAACACTAGAATGATTAGAGCTCTCTGATTGTCATTTAAGGTCAGTGGAGACACATCTGGTAGTTCAAGGCCCACAGTCTCCTGTTCTTCAGCTTGCTTCATGGTATCTTCAAGCCATTTCTTTGGGTCTTTACCCTCAGGAAGATTGATTGAAATGCTGCTCCAGTCATACTGCTCTCCACCATCATCATAATCAAAGTCCTTCTCTACACCTTCATATCTCTGATTCTGGCCTGCATAGACATCAACCCAGTCAGGTTGTTCTTCTTCTTCAACAGCATCATTGTCCACATTGTCTTCAAATACTGGTTCCTGTGGCCGCTCGGCATGATGCTGTGCCTTAGAGACTTGCGCCTTCACAAATGTTGGGCACTCATTAGTTGCAAGAAAGTTCTTGAAACGATCAATCCAAGATTCAGCCTCTCCTTTTACTTCTTGGATTTCAAACCAGTTTGGCCAGTGCAAGAGAAGCATTGATCTGCAGTAGTCCTCATTCAATGGCCACGTTGCATGGGTAGCACCCCCACTTACAACTGGAACCTTGCCATCCTTCGATGCAAATTGGTACCAGGAGCAACACTGCTCTTGTGGTCTTGCAAGATACTTATCCAGAGGCGTGCTGCGTGTCGCAGTGTCACCATCACGTTCGAGGCGCCTTGACCCTGTCATTGACAAATAAGTAAAATGACGGCTACAACGCCAAAGTGCTAATCCACTCAGCTCAAATGATGCCTCCGACCCACTGATGTCTCGTCTTCCCACAGTCTTTATAAGCATTTTGGCACAAATTGACTTCCCAGTCACTTGGTCGGCATCAGCTGCATCAACAGCATTTACCATGTCCTCAAAGAGGTCAGCAGTAGCGCCAGTGGGTTCGCTGTCTTTGCATGCATAGCCACACACATAGTCAATTATGGCTATGATGTCATCTGTGCTAGGATTGTCCGGGGAAGAATTAGACAGAATCAAGCTTACATCCCCATTTGCTCTCCACGACTGCAATTGATAAGACGAATGCTGAATAACACGTGGGTGGTCACGTGGCATCTCAAGGCGAGGAGCTCCGTTGTGATCATTAACAA
Source organism: Micromussa lordhowensis (assembly GCA_964020085.1). Taxonomy (NCBI): domain Eukaryota; kingdom Metazoa; phylum Cnidaria; class Anthozoa; order Scleractinia; family Lobophylliidae; genus Micromussa; species Micromussa lordhowensis. The sequence goes on along the minus strand of OZ026596.1, from coordinate 38,815,670 downwards.
TTTCTGGCTCACTGTGCAGTTTCTTCCCTGGGTGAAACTCGCTTCCAAATTCCATGCGGCACACCCTCTCGTTAGGCTGCAATCCTTGCTCAGGATGACGAGATGTCCTCAAGCAGTAATCAGAACAACTGTGCAACCCAACTCGGTTCACCAAAAGCAAATGATCCTCCAGGATTGCATCTTGGGTTGAGGCTATATCCATTAGCATCTTTACCAGGGGATCTTTGTCATTTGGTATTGGGGCAGCTGAGCCCTCAGGAAGAGGCCAGAGATCCTTCCGTGGCTTTCCTTCTTCATCAGTACCAGCTGGGTGTAATGCCGTCATGGCTAGGTTTTCATAGGCCCACTGGTTAAGTTTGGCAGCACACTCATCTTCATCACAGTCATCTTCACGGGCTTGGTTCAACAGCTCGTGTGGCTGTCTGTCTTCTCTCCAGCTGAGTTGGTGCCAGTGGATTTGACCCCGTGACTTGGCAAATTCGTACCGGTACCAATAGTCAGAGACAGCAAACACAGGCTTTAGAACCTTGTCATGGTATGACTGAGTACGCAGGTCAAAATACTTTACGATGACATGGGTGTTCTCTTGCACAGCCTTGTAGCGGGCATTGCTATCTTCAGCAAGGTTAACTTCTTTGCCTGTGCTCAGCAAAATGTACTGTTCAAGTAGTCTTCTGAGTGGAGGAAAGTAAAACTCGGCACAACTTCCAGTCATAAAAAATGAAGGCAATCCTTTTTTGTCATTCACCATGAACTCAACCAAGGCTCGAAGCTCTCTCCGTCTTTGATGCCAATACTGTGCGGTGCCACGCAAATTTGCTCCAAAATACAACAGCTTGTTGGTGAATGAAGTATCCCCCCTTGCTAGCCGTTCCTGGAGATCTGCAACTGTTAATTGGGGGTCTCCTAGTTGCTGATCAACAAAGTATCTGCTCTGTTCTAAGGCACGCTTCCTCATGATCATGTTGTGAACAACAAACTTCCATACTTTGTGCCTAGCAAACCTCCCATCCTGATACCACAGCAGGTGCTCTGCCCAATCATGTAGTGTTGGACATGTTATATGACGATTGATATGAAAATCACCTTTCCCATATGGGAACAAGCAAGGGAAAGCCATTGTGAAGAAATATGGAGTTGTAAACTCAGATGCTGGTGTTTTATCAATGCTGGGCCATGGGATCACAGGTCGTTCACCACCTTGCTGAGCCCTTCCTGTTTCAGCTTCCTGAGGTTCGGAAATAGCTTCATTTAAGGCTGCTTCCACCTGTGCTTGCACATTCACTCCTGGCTCAGGAAGAATAACCCCAGAGACTGTTGAGTCATTGGTACTATCTGTTTCCCCTGCATCCAACTGCTGTGGGGCAGGACCTTGGTCATCCATGTGTTCTGTTGTTTCAGAAAACTCAACTGTTCTCAAATTGGGCAACTCACCATCAGCTGGTAAATTCTGCAGACGAGCCTCATCAATAACTATGTTGGTATAGGCAGGATTGTTGCCCTTCAGCCAACGTAGTGCACTTTCTACCCGATGTCTTCTAACTCTAAAGTCCTTGTGGGTGTCATCTTTTCCTTGCCTTCTGACACGTATGATGTCCACTTCTGCGGGTAGACGTGGCAGAATAGTCGCTGGTTCTTGCACTGCTTGAGGAAAGGCAATGCAGTGACCCCTTGAAGCTTCCCCCATGTTTCAACATGTGCACATGTACGGTGGGTGCTAGTCTAGCTATCAACATCTGTTCAGCATCTGAAATTTCAGACAGTTCCTTAGGCACTGGCATTGGATCCATATTGTTTTCATCTGACCATACTTTTGGCACCTTCTTATCTTTTCTGCAACGAGTACACATGTTCCTTGCACATTTGCCTTCCAATCTCCGTTCATTGCAAACTTCACAACAATTAAACATATATGTCATCTGCTTCACCTCAAACTTCCGGATAGCAAAGTATGCATTGTCCTCCAACTGACTGGACCCTGCTGGCGGTGGTGGTGGGAGGTCTCCAACAACATCACGTAGCCTCCTCTCCTCATCAGTAACTCTCCTTTGATTTCGCTGCTGTCTTTTTCTTCTGTCATCATCTGTTTCATCTACACCAGGATGTGCAAACTCATAGACCACTCCTACTGCTCTTGCTCGGTCAATTAGACGACTATCTTCTAAGTGGCCATCATGGTTATCTATTTCGGGAACAGCCTGCTGTGTTTCCAATAAGTTACTTCCTTCAACCAAGTCTTCTAATACAGGATTCACCCTTTCAACATCTTCTGGTAAAATTAATGATTACTATACATCAGCTTTAGAATAATGTTGCAAACTACAGTAGTTGTAAAAGAAAGGGGAAAGTATGGGGAAGGGAATTACCATATTTATTTTGTACTCTGGCAAGGTTCCATTTCCAATAGCCACCCCCAAATGCACTTGAATATAGGTGCTTTTGTTAAAATGCTATGCAATCTTATTCTATCAACAATACCTTCTACTGATTTTATGTATCTACTTTCCCTTTGACTAATTTTTAGTTGGTTATTTTTTTTAAAAAAGAACACTTATATACATACCCTACAAGAATGAGTATCCACTGACAGACATGTACAAATAAAATTATGCACAAATTAAAATCTATGTCAACATGACTGAGAGTATCACTACCCCCTACTAAAAAATGTAAATCTCTAATGCACCTATCAAGATTAAGCTAGAGAGAGTGGAACTTGGACATATCTGGGACAACTCACTTTCTGAAGCTATTTTTGGTCAAAATCCCAAATACACGTATAAGGATTGGAAAATGGGTGAACGAATATCAACCAAGCTGAAACCCATTATTAAAGTATGGCATTTGTTGTTAATGAAATGTGGCTAGGTATAGTACCTTGATAGATAATTGCACTCTGCTGCATTGGTACGTGGTACATGCATGTACATGTAAATGACTTGTACACATGGTGTTTTTAATTCTTTAAGAATTAGTGGGTTCAAAGTACAGTTTTCTGTAGATTTAGATATAGCCATAGTGTTAGTAATTTTATTTTGTTATTACAATCTATTTTTTCCTTTTGTTTTAACAAATGATTGCAATTTAATTTTCATGCATGCCAGCTGTCAAAGTTGAAAATACAAAAAGCATGTAATCTTTTACTGATACATATAAAAATAATTGTTTTTTTAGTATAGCCCAATGATTATACCTCTTTCCAAACTGGAAGATTTCTGGCTAATTTATTTAACTACAACTAGTACTACGCAATAGGGTCAATGCAATGATAAAACCTTGGAACAATGCTCACATGTTAACATCATTCAGATAATATTTTAGCCCAATAGTTTTTGGCAATTCTTTATTAAACAATCAAAGTAATTTTCACAATTTCCTCTGATAATGTTTTGATTTTTTAATCCACTCGTTTGACTTCTGGATTGAAAAAAGCAGTTCATTTCAGTTGAAAGAAAAACTAAACATATATTGAGTCTCAATTCTGGGACACACCAGGGTTTTCATGGCAATAATGACAAACCAGCAAAGTTACTCTATGTATCATGCATGGCTTTATATGAAAAAAAAGAAAAAAAAAATAGCCTACATGGAAATAGCACAAATCAAAATACTGTTAAGAACAATAGCTTATTACTCTGTCACTGACATGTTTGATATTTTGTCTTCGAACCTGATCGCATAAGCAATCATTATCAAGGATTCTAGAATGCATTAGCAAAGACTGTGTTTGCCCACCTTAAACTGCTTTAAGCTACCACAGTATATATGTCATATGTACCTGTATTAGTAATCACTGTTACAGTAGGAACAAGGTTAATTTAGATTTCCAATGTTATTTTATGCAGCAGCATGGTAAGAACATGGCATTTTAAAAGGAAAAAAGATCCACTAAATTCATTGTTAATTAATAAACTGTAATTCACCCCCAGAAGAGTAAATGCTACAGAATTATATATCAGTAATAGTGCTTAAAAGGGGTTGGGGTATGCTTTTAAAGTGGTAGTTGAGTGACATTAAGCAGTGACAATACACTTAATATCTTCCTATCTAAGGTCAGGCACTTTGTTACTAATGATATTCTCTCTCAGCTTTAGTATTCCTTGGTGTATCCCTTTCTTGCCTATGGCTTGGTTTTGTGGGGAAATGCTTATGCCACAACTTTAGAAACAATTGTTACCTTGCAAAAACAGGCTCTACGTATAATCACATTCTCGAAACAAGATGCTCAGTCCAGTCCTGTATTTTCTCAATTAGGCTTACTTTAATTCATGGATCTGGTTACTATTACTACTTGTATTTCTTGTTCTTCATACTTTCATTTTTACATTTATGTCTACATCTTTTTTTTTGTCTTCTCTCTCTTCTTTTCTTTATTTTTTCTACAACCGATGTAATAAGGCATAATATTCTTTGTAACTACTCAGCTTTGTTTAGTTCTTACTATTCTGAGAGGTTTTTTTTGTTTATTTTAGTTAAGCTTATTTTTTGCTGTATAATATTTTATGTACAAAGCAAAATAAATGGTTGTTGTTGTTGTATTACATCAGATGCTAATCAGTGAAAAACATCTATTGGGTGATTCTAAAAACTATCCATGGACAGCATGGACAGCATGGACATTTTAATGCAACACTCCCTTTAGAATTATTACAGAACGCTCTTGGTTTACCATGTACTTTTTTGATATATGACATCATGTTATGATCAATTGACACCTGTCAAATCAAGGTATCTGCTGACCAGTATCACATGACCGTATCACAGGCTCAATTTTATAGCTCATCAAGGTCACGCGTTTTATTTAAGTTGACTGCTGACCAAGTACTGGTTTTCGATTGGATTGCAGCTCATGTCAGGTCAACTTGTTGAAAACAGAGCTGGGTTGTTCGGAAGCCTGTTAACTCTAATCCAGGTTTAAAAGTTAACCAAATTATAACTGTTTCGTCCCTACAAATGTTCTTTGTTTACAGTTTTTTTGTGTGTATCAGGTTTTGTGATTATTAAACACAAAACAGAAGGCCAAACAATATGCAGAAAACCTTGCAGCAAAGTTACAAAACTGAACTCAAAATTCAACCTTATCCTGGATAAGCCTAATCGGGCTACAGGAGCTCCGCTTTTAGGTTGACCTAAATCTATATATTATAAGCATTTATAACATAGCTATATGCTACCCCATGCTCTGATTGGCTTATTTTTTATGAAAAAGAAATGTGTGGTTCATTGAGATGGTTCAGGCTGACATCATTGTCAATGAAATTTCTTGCTAGCAAAAGTTTTTCTGACAACACTTTTCCAGTAAAACTTAAATTTAGCTGTTACTAATGGCTAGTTATAACCCAACGTTTGAGTTAGAATTTCTTGATGACTTTGAAGACTTAGAAAACGTGTCTGAAATGGTTGCAGAAACATCGGAAGCGTCGAAAGATCAACAAAACGAAAGTGCTCCCAGTGAAAACAACACGTGCATGTGCACGTGCGCATGTAAGGAAAGTATAAAACAGCACGTGCACATGCACGTGCAGAATTTGCAATTTGATCAGTGCAGAGAAAGCAACTTCTCAGCGTGAAAAATGTCTTGCTATGCTATAAAAGCAATGGACAATGTCTTGCGAGAGTCAATTCACTTGCATATAGTTGGGCAAGCACTTAGGTAGCTAGAGACGCTCTCAGCTGCACCTCGAGCGTCTCTTACCCTACCTTTGTGCTCTCCCGACTATCCACATGCATCCCGAATTGGATGGACGCACGCTAGACATTGTCCATTCCTTAAAAAGCCCCTGCATGCTAACCATACCCACAGCAAAACATTCCAAAGAGATTGATTATTTTGGAGTAGTTTCTCTCGAAAACTGAGACAGAAAACATGACTTTATTCAAGACAAATTTTTAGTGAAAAATCAAACAATTTTTTTTTCATGTTCTACCATCAAAGCTTCAGCATGTAAAATCACTAATAATATCAGCAAAAACAAAAGACAATGGCACTATGCATAAGGACTTCCCCTGGATGGAAAACTCAAAGGTATTTTGAACAAAGAATTCGCAGGTTACACAGTTATTTTTGTACCAAGTTAATGTTTCAAATCTCCTACTTAAGGTTTGCCTTTAGCTCCTTTTACTGACTGATTCATATGAAAAAAGATTCCAATTTGTACTCCATGGAAAAGTGCTCAGAGACCACTTGAAGGGTCTGTTACAGAAGGTGACAATACTCGAACCACATGCACTGTTGGTGATAAATATTTATGAGTGACACTCTTATGCAATTTTTAATTCCAGGTATTTTCCAAACCAACAACAACCACATAGAAAGAAGTGTAGCATACATCTGTAATTCTTGAACCCACAAGCATGCAAAACTACTAATGGTTTGATCTTCACAATTTATTATGCACCATTATAATTGCATAATTTCACTGTTTTGTACCAAACATTTGATTGGCTGGATTTGAATACAGGACATTTGATCGGTTGGATTTGAAGTCTATTGCTTCAGTTCTGCCATATGATTGGTTTTCATTGTCTGAGTTGTCCCAGTTTCAGCATTTACACTGTAACACCATTCTGACACTTCTGAAGTGATTTCCTGTCAAATTTTTTGCATTTCTATGGATTGCTTCTCAAGGCACATTCCAATTAAAAAAGGTACTTATTAAACCATAGACTACATTTGAGTTGGTTCTCATAATGATGGTAATTAACAATGAAAAACCTGCAATCAGCTGTTATACTAAATATTCATGGTGGCTTTTTATAAAAAAAGTAGCAGACAATAGTGTGATAGAAATGGCATACACTGTAAGTGAAAAAATGACAAAGCTTGCTGCCCTATCATTGTCATGTTATATTAGTTAAAATGTACTCAGGCTTTTTCACATAAGCAATAAAAGATTCCTGAGTGCAAGCAAAAACTGTTTGTCCATCTTAAATTGCTAAGCTATCACAGTGTAAATGACATGCATGTGTACCTGTATTAGTAACCACTGTTAAAATGGGAACAAGGTGTTGATTTCCACTGTTATTATCTTCAGCAGCATGGTCAACAATGTGGCATTCTACAAAGAAAAAATTTCTGGTTAAATTCAACTGTAAAACACATTTACCCTCAGGGAAAATAAAACTAAAAATGCTCAAACAACTTTGCTGTACATTGTTTACTCAGACTATTTTAAAGTGATATGTTGAGTGAGGAGCTTGGGCAAAACATATCTGCTAGATTACCTACATCATCATGTTAATTAACCCCGGGTTCGAGACTAACAGTAGCCAACTAGCCACAGACTAGTAAAAATTCCATTTTGGCAAGTGGTTTTTATGTGAGCACTCTGAAGCACTGAAGGCCCAGAGGAAACCAATTAAAAGTTAATTTCAAATTTGTCGCAAAAAGAAATTGAGTCAAAGCATGCAGAATGTAAATCTTATTGGCTATAATATATATCAATTCAAGGCTTTGCTCTAGCAGCGCCGGGTTGTCTCAGACGACCAGCTTCCATCTTCAGGCGACAAGAAAAAAATATAGCCAAGATATCAGTGACATCACTTATTGTTATTAATGTGCCACCTACAAAACTATTGGCTGGAGAAACAAAGAGTTCTTTTGTTTAACGTTTTCAACATTTAAATTACAAAAGCAATGTTTGTAAACAAATATCTTTGCTATACCTAGTCTATATCTTTGCTATACCTACAAATAGTCAAGTAATTGACTATCAGGTGTTCCTACCCGCCGTAAAAAAAGATATAGGACGCCTGATCGCAGGTTAAGCTGCTTGCAGTAATACGGACAGCAGCTTCCTTGTATAGTTCGTATAGCATCAACAAAAAGTCTTCTTAGTTCTTGTGATTTGTGTAATGAGCATGAAAAGTCCCTAATAAGCCATTTTACAGTTGTGTGCTTAGTTACCTGGCCATGAATGCAAGCGAGGCTGCAGGTGACCTTGTTTTGATACAGACCTGTCTGCTTTTCTCATGTAAATGCCAACTAGTTAGCATAAGAATAACTTGATTTGCACAATAAAAGTAGTGAGGTCTCTATCAAAACAAGGTCAACTCCAGCCTCGCTGCCATTCAGAGGCCAGGTCACTAAGACGACAACTGTAAAATGGTCTATTGAAGAAGAATGTGAGCTAGCATTTTTCTTAGAGCACAGCCTTGGTCATACACTGTATAATTTATTGGCCTAGACAAGAACTTCAATTTACTAAAATGTGAAAGAGTGATTGATTTTTTTTGCTTGTTTTTTCTCTTAGTGTGCATAGGCTTTGAAAAAAATTAAAAATTCACACTTGTTTGAAAATTTGAATGATGCCTATATAATATTGACGACTATGTTTGCAACCTGTGAATAAAGTTAAGATGGAACGAATTATTGTGTTCATGAGAAATCATGAATCTGCATTTTATAAGAAAGGAATGTTTTTCAATGGCAAGTTGTAAAGTTCTGTGAGAATTTCTCACTAAAGTGAAAACTCCGGTTTTCATTGTTGTGCAATGCCTATAATTATACTGTAACATCTATCAGTATGCCTATGCAGGGCGCGACAAAAGTGCTGTCCGATAGCCCAGGGCTAGTGGAATGACTTGTTGGGCTAGCGCTTTCTTATCATAGCTTGCCCGACGGGCAAGCATCGATGGTTCCTCTTTCCTAATGATAAAATGAAAGTTTATACCAAAAAGTGTCTAGCAGAAAGCTCCTCAGACCTTGGGGCTAGTAACCTCAAGTAATAGCTTGCCCAAAGGGCAACTTCATCATCGCATTTTCGCCTCACCCTGCTATGGTTGCAACGTATTAGAGTTAAAGGTGGAACAAATTATTTTGTTCGCGAAAATCGCGAATCGGTATTTTGAAAGTAGATAATTAACAATAATTATTATTGGACGGGGTTGAGCAAAATAATTCATCTGCGAGACATTGGCAAATCACGATATTTTGCAATAACCGAGTTCAATAACTGTTTCATCATTCGATCACCAAGTCTGTTTTCATAATTTAATCACTTCCTGGCACCTCAGGGAAGCGATCTGCCATTAATTTCTCTCGAGACCGTGGCTCCAATTATGCATGAGCAGAATATTATTTGCAGCAAAACATGTTTAAATGGTACTACGCATAAGCAGACCATTATTTGTAAGCAGTTATTTGCAGGTCAGGCGATGGGCTCTCAGCCAATGGAAAGGAAGAAAACAATGTGTAGAATGATGTTTTTTGGTGCACCAGTTCCGAAGTTTTGATGGCAATTCTGTGAGAATCAAGGGTGCGAAAACATTGTACTTGCCAGTTATTCATTCAAAGCATACTCTGCAAGCTACACAGGCTAGCATTTTATTTGACTTGTTGCAATGATGGATATTCGAGAATCTGGCTAGTGAAAAATTTATTTTGGCTAGTGAATCAAACCTGTCACTAGCCACTGGGCTAGCAAGCTGAAAAGTTAGTCTCAAGCTGTGTAACCAAACAAAGACACCTAATTTTCATGTATCTTGTTTTGATATCCATGCCATATAGAAATTAAGGCCACAAATATAATGTTTAATGGTTGGTGAATCACACAAAAAAGAAACAGTACTAACAGTGCTGGAAATAATTTCAAATCTTCAATTTGATCAGACATCTTACCAATTTGACTGGACATTAATTAGCATAATTAATTAGCATAATGAAATTCATTAATTAGTAAGAATAATGATTTTCAATACCGAGCATTCAAAACTGCAATATTATATCAGTTATGATTAACTAGATGACCACTTTATAACATGGTTTTTCTTCACGATACTGAGCTGAAACTCCTTGATATCAGTCCTTGCAAACTGATATAAAAAGCAATGGTTAAAGTCTTGTTTTATATCAAACGTTTTCAGAGTTGACCAAAAACTTAGAATTAGTTGGGCTTTTCTTTGCCTTCACAAAAGAAAAAAGTTCTATAATCTTAAAAAAACACAAAGTAACAATGTGACTGATAGACAAAAAGCGTTTGTTTTGTTTTTCCTGCGCATTCGTCTCACATCTGATTAATGGCTACTAATGCTAGTCAAATCATTACGTGGTTTATAAAACTTGTTTTATAAATGATCTGAATTGAGGGTACATGTATGAAATGCTAACAACATATTGTGAGGCATCCAGGCATAATATAGGACGATTTATATGCAACACCACTAATGGCATACCTTGCAAATATAGTGCAAACAATCTATCTAAGCAACTTTCACAGATAGACAATACATTTTGGGGAAGAAGTTATTGTGTTGTTGAAATGTTCAGACATCATGTCCGATCAAAATCTGAAATTGGCCTGACATATTTAAAATTTGATCAGATAATGTTCGATGACCGACTGTTATTTCCAGCTCTGAACAACAGAATATTTAAAGCAGCAATTATAAATGACACAAAAATTCCCAACAAAAAGTATCGATCAGGACTGGAGTATTATTGTAATATTTTATCTGTTGTCTGATAAATTTGAGCTCTTAAACATATCAAAACTTATTGTTCGTGTATAGACTTTAAGGGGACTTGAGTTGCAGGGACTAGTCACAGGGAGTAGTCCCGTCGTGTGTGCCGACCTTAACACTCTCTGCTTGCAGTGTGCGACCTTAACAACCATGCATGCAAAATGCAATAAATGTTTTTACCTTCCAGAACCAGTTGTCTTTTCCCAGGACTTTCTGGTCCTAGAAAATGCCATAATTGAAATCCCAGGACTTTCCAGGTTTTCCTGGACAAGTACAACTGTGATATTATTAAAATTCTCTTGCAATAATATTTCAATAGATCATAGTGGGTCGAGATGAAATTAACAGACATTCATATCATACAAATCAGAAAATGGTTTGCAGTACAAATTTGCAAAATTGTACTTGCCACTGTAGAACCACAGCTAAAAAGTTAAAAACACTATATAAAAAAGTGTGATTTAGTTCACCTAAATGTTTTGAAGTTACATTTACCACAGTGTTCATGACATGTGTACCTGTATTAGTTATCACTGTCGAAATGGGAGAAGGGTTTTCATTTCCAATGTTAATTTCTGCAGCAGAATGGTCTACAAACAAAAAAAAGATCCAGTTAATTCATTGGTCATTACCCAAGTGTAAAGCACGTCCCTCAGCTGGCTAGTAAATCCTCAATCATAAAAGTAAAAATGCTGAAAAACGTTTGGTGTCATGATAATTAAGGTTAGAGAGGATCGGAGTGATTTAAAATAAAATTAAGACGTACAGATAAGAGTAATCTGCTCGTAGGCAAATGTTTCGCAAAACAAAAAAGAACCAGTACAAAATATTTATCCCAAAATAAATGCGAGTTAACCCAAGAAATAAAATAAGCTTACACGTTGCTGTACCATATAGTAAATTCCCAGAAATTCCTTGAAAAAATACGCGAAGAGGAACGACAAAAACCAGAACCACAATGATCAATCGGCCGACAATTAGAATTTCTCTTTAGGAGCAGTTGCAGCAGCAGCATCTCCTATTTCACAGCCCATCAACTTTCTATTGCTTACTACAAGCTCATTTCTACTATTTTGAACTTGACCGTAACAATCATTTTGATCGCCGAGCGCCCATCTTGTCTGTTGTATAAATTATATGACGTGACTAATCTGGTTGTTGTTTTAAGACCAAGTTGCCAAGCAACATATGGCATTACTTTACCTGGAAATCTTCTGGCCTCATGCTGCTCCAGGCGTGAATTTCGTCTTATTTCTCTCACCCGTTCCCGGTTTTTTTCTCGCCGCTCCTCCGTACCTTTCCTTCTTATTTCCCGATGCCGTTCTCTCTCTCGAGCGCTCTCCTCTTCACTCCTGTTCCTTCTCATATCTCGTAGCCGCTGTAATTCTTCTTCCCTTTCTTTCTCCGTTCTGCTGCTTCTTAATTCTCTCTTTCTTTGTAGTTCAGCGTCACGCTCTTCATCCGTTCTGTTGCTTCTTATTTCTCGCAGTCTTTGTAGTTCAGCTTCACGCTCTTCCTCCGTTCTGTTACTTCTTATTTCTCGCAGTCTTTGAAGTTCAGTTTCACGCTCTTCTCCCGTTCTCCTGCTTGTTATTTCTCGCAGTCTTTCTAGTTCAGTTTCACGCTCTTCCTCCGTTCTGTTGCTTGTTATTTCTCGCCGTCTGTGTAGTTCAGCTTCGCGTTCTTCCTCCGTTCTATTGCTTCTTATTTCTCGCAGTCTTTCTAGTTCAGTTTCACGTTCCTCCTCCATTCTATTGCTTCTTATTTCTCGCAGTCTTTCTAGTTCAGTTTCACGTTCTTCCTCCGTTCTGTTGCTTCTTATTTCTCGCAGTCTTTCTAGTTCAGTTTCACGTTCTTCTTCCGTTCTATTGCTTCTTATTTCTCGCAGTCTTTCTAGTTCAGTTTCACGTTCTTCCTCCGTTCTACTGCTTCTTATTTCTCGCCGTTTTTGTAACTCAACCTCACGCTCTTCCTCCGTTCTCTTCCTTCTCGTTTCTCGCCGTTGTTTTAACTCTGCTTCGCGCTGTTCTTCGGTTCTGTTCCGTCTCCTTTCCCTTTGTCGTTCACGGTCTCTTTCTCGCTTTTTTTGTTTCTGCTCTTCTGTCATAGATCTTCCCGGCATCATGCAACCTTGACGGCAACCTTGTGAAACAAATTTAAAAATTTTCCAAATATACGCAAAAAAATCCAATACAAAGCAAAAAGCAGCTCAAAACAAATCAGTTTCAAAAGAAACACTCAGCTTTAGTTTCCCTCCAAAGCTGCTTGACTTGAATAACTGCGTAGCCACCAATGTGGTCCTGACCACAGCTATATTTGTCAACCAATCCTCGATTTAAAACTGGCAGCAAAAACTGCAGGAAAAAAATATTTTCCAAACCGTTTCCACGTAAACACGACAAACGTTACTCCTTTAGCTGACCTAGCATATTGTGTAGCCGCGTTGAGCTCCAGAAAGCCCGCGAAAAATTAAGCCTCCTTTTGGTTTAGAGGTCCCCTTATGATCCCCTTATGGCCGCCATCTTGCGCGACTCCACCGTCGTCGTCGTCGTCGTCGTTGTCGTCGCCGTCGTGCGTACGCGCCCACGAGCAATACCGCTGTCCATGATTAACCATGAGAAAATCCATACATGGGTTTCTTTTTCCTATATGGTTATGGGGCTCCGCTTGGCGGCCCTTCGGGCCGCCGGAGCTCCGCTATAAACGTTGTGATTGCAAATGAGTAGCCTTAAAAGATCCTCATGGATAACTTTGTCCTGCACGTTGAATAGTTCGTAAACTATGCTCTGCTGCACCGACCAGTCGGCCTTTGCAGTTTCATTCACCCACCGGCTTCTTAGACTATTAACGTGGGAACACGAAAAATGATTGAGAAGGTATCGTTTTAGTTCGCTGGAACATGAAAGAAAGTCGGCAAGGTATCGGGTTCTATTGTTTACTGACATACACGCAAGCAACGTGTAGACGTACCACAGGTAGCCCAGTCAAAAATTGATTTGTTTGTCAGATTGCGAGTTTCTGGCTTTAAAAAGATTACTTAAGCTCATGTGTACCTAATTCTGTTTTCTAGAAAACGCCAACTCTATCATTTCAGTGCACACGTTTCTGGAGCTTTACCTCAGCTTTAGTAATTTTTGAGAACGTCAACAATCTCGCAGTATAACCTCAAAGCATCCGCGTTTGCTGGCGCCACATAATTAGGTTTTATCAATTGCACTAACTCTTCTAGCCCATCAGCATAATCAGGACAATTTTCTGTGTACAATCTTTTGCAAGCATTCACATTCTCCTCGTCCACATTTATTAGGTAGTTCTGTGAGTTGTAAACTTCAGGTGTAAAATACATGATGTCTGGTTTACCACGGTGGACCTCTAATCGTTTTTGTGCCTGTGTATTATGGGTGTTCCAAAGTTCTGCCACTAAATGTAGCTCCTGACACAAGAGAGGTAAGAAACAAAATTTTAAACACTCCTTGTGAAGACAAGTCTCATCAAAATGCCCTGAATCGCGAAGATCTTTGAAAAGATTTATCCACCAGCCGCCTCCCCCTTCACGAAGCTTAGACCACCAGGCTTCTTCCAAAACTTTTACTTCCAGCAAACTCGTCATCGGGAGTGACATACCTCCGTCTTTTTTAGTCTACGTCTTTTACGACACTCTACTCCCTCAGGATCAATAATACCAATAAATTTCATCACAGTGTGATGGGAAGTGGGAAGTGGGAAGTGGGAAGTGGGAAGTCGGAAGAAGGAAGTAGGAAGTAGGAAGTCGGAAGTCGGAGGAAGGAAGTAGGAAGTCAGAAGTCCCTCCTCGGCTTTCGTAGTATTTACTTGATTGCAAAGGTTAGGTTTCTCTTGACGTCAGTTGAGGTAATGAAATAAATCTGATGTCTAGTTTTTGGAAGCGCTCTTCCTGGAAATAACCTTTTGGCATTCTGTAACTTGTCAGGATTTTCTTGTGTAATTTTTCAGCCAAACTTTATTTGCTTAGCAGTTCTTTTTGGACATTGAAATACAGTTGTCTAATTACAATTCGTATCTTGTTAATACGTCGCACAAAAGTGCCAGGAAAAGTTTCATCACTACAATCAGCATTGAGGTGTTTGCCTGCATATGTTTATACTCAAGTGCACACAATTAGGTAATAATATGGACTAGGCAGGCTTAAGGACAAGAAAAGGTCAGGCCACAACTTGGAGCCGAACTATTGTTTTGATTAGTAATACTTGTGTTGCTTGAAATCTTTGACAACAACCTTTCTCTCTTAGTTTAGTGTTATTTTAGTGTTTGTGCAAATTATTGTTATGCAGTACTACTGGTGATGGTAAAAGGTAAAGTCTGCATACGAGCCAAGTGGCCCATCAGGCCGGAGCTTATCCCGGTTTCCGTGGCATGAAGCGACTAGGAATATTTCTACACCCCCCCTGGATGAGATGCCAGACCATCGCAGGGTTACCCCCAGCATTAAATTCATTGGTACCAATTTATACACCTGGGTGGAGAGAGGCACCGTGAGAGTAAAGTGTCTTGCCTAAGAACACAACGCAATGTCCCAGGCCAGGGCTCGAACCCAGAGTGCTCGCTCCAGAGTCGAGCGCACTAACCATTAGGCCACTAAGAATGTTGAAAACTGGCAATGCAAAATAAATATGAATGCTGAAGATAATAAATTGTTTGTTATTACTAAAAATTAATTAGGAACAAATAAAAATCTTAAACACTGTTTTTAAACAATTATTGGAAGAGGTTTTTGTGATATCCAGAATATTCTCTTATACACGACTTTCATAAATGGCGGACGCTCGGGTGAAATGGTAACTATAAACATCAAAGCGAGGCTAAGAAGGCCTTGTGCTATAATGAACATGGCGGCGTTATCATCTACTTCGACGAGCGTATCTGTTCTTTCGGAAGAAGATATACCAGGAGCTTCGCTAGCTGGGCGGAAACCGAGTGAACTGAAAAATGAAGAGCTCAAATTTTGGTTACGGTGTAGAGGTGATCCGGGGAAAGGCTTAAAAACGAAAGCAGAGCTTGTGAAAAGGTGCGAAATTT
The DNA here is from genome assembly GCA_964020085.1 of Micromussa lordhowensis. Taxonomy (NCBI): domain Eukaryota; kingdom Metazoa; phylum Cnidaria; class Anthozoa; order Scleractinia; family Lobophylliidae; genus Micromussa; species Micromussa lordhowensis. The sequence continues at coordinate 38,800,154 of OZ026596.1, read as the reverse complement.
TTGGTTCGTGTTGTTTACGTTTTCCTTTCGTTTCATTCACCGTTTTTTGATTTACGTAGCTCACGACAATTCTTCGTCTATTTTGTTTAGGGTCGAGCAATACATCGAAGCAGGGAAAGATAAAAATATAGTTGATCCAGATCCAAGCGGGCTTTACACGAAAAGGAAGCAGCAGCGAAGTAGCAAGGATGTGTCACAGTCTCAAGGTGAAGAGACCACAAGTTCAATCACGTACCCAACAGACGGATGGGGCACTTCGCTTTCTAGATTGCCCGTGTTCACAAGAGGAGAAATGAATGAGTACATTGCAAGATCTGGCAAAAATATCGGGAACAAAGATCATCATTCAGTTCCAACAACTCTTAGAAAAGCAAAAACATTTCTGGAAGACGAATACCTCCATGACATTTCAGCAGCCAGTGACCAACAGTGCTTTTATTTCAAGGCAAAATGCTGTCACAGCTTTCGGAAAAATGACCCTCCTCATCAGCTGAAGCTTGCTTTGTACATAGTAAAGGGGGACGTTTTGCATTCCAGTTGTACCTGCGTTGCTGGCAAAGTGGGATTTTGCAACCACATTTCTGCTTTGATGCTCAAAGTATGCAAGTTTACTTTGTATGAAGCAAAAACTACAAAAGACCTACAGGAGGAAAATGATGAAAATCCTGTGGCGGCGTCTACTTCGCAGCTTCAAAAATGGCACAAAAAGGGCGGCGGAGAGAATATTGTACCCCAGCCTGTGATGGAAGTCATTGTAAAAAAAACCAAGCTGGATGAACCCAGCAATATGAGCTAAATAAAACATTATTATTATTCTCTATGAAGCACGAAAGGAGCCAGATTACAATGCAGTAAGTGAGCACTGTTTTAAAACTGAACTTGCAAAAATTGATGCCAACATGGGGTTTGCACAAATGATCCAGGGAGACGATCCAGTGCCTGACATTACAGACACTAAATTCGGGAAGAGCCCTGTTGGTTCATACCTTGCTTACCAGACATCCTTCACAGAATCAAACTTTTGTGCAGAGGCTGATTTAACAGCTATTCCTAGAAATAATGTTCCCCTTCAAAACGTGGACAATTATCCGCGATTTCCTTTGTCAGAGGAAGCTGAAATGGTTCTTCCACGTGCCCTAACAGATGCAGAGAAGTCTCTAATTCAAAATCTAAGTGTTGATGAGGACAAAATTCATTCCATTGAGAGCAGCACTCGTGATCAAGCAGACTGCAGTGAATGGAAAGAAGAGCGAAAGTATCGTTTCACTGCATCAAGCTTTCAGCTTATTGCGAAAAGGCAGAGAAACCATGCAAACTTTGCACAGTCGCTCATACACCCCAAACCATTCTCTTCAAAATATGTGGCACATGGTATTAAATATGAACCTGTTGCTTTACAAGAGTATGAGAAATTTATGTTTAACAGGAAAACACCTGTCGCAGTTCTCAAAAGTGGCCTTGTCGTTTCAAAAAGCTTCCCAGTACTTGGTGCAACACCAGATGCCAAAGTCGTTGATTTTGGATGTTCAGTTTGCTTTGGTTTACCTGAAGTCAAATGCCCCCATACAAAATTTAATGTTACACCATTGGATGCCTGCTCAGACCCTGACTTCTTCATGGAAAAAATTGACGAAAAACATTGTAGACTAAAGAGAAACAATGCATATTATGCCCAGGTGCAAGGGCAAATGGGTATCACGGGTGCCAAATGGTGCGATTTCATTGTTTATACAAGCAAAGGACTCTATGTCGAAAGAATTGCCTTTGACCCAGTCTTTTGGCAAAATCTAAGGAATAAGCTTATACAGTATTACTTTGAACATTTTGTAAGTTATGCAGCAGCAGATTTTCAAAATTAAGCAACAAGTTATTGTGTGGTTCCAGAAAATAGCCATAAGTTAACTCCCCATGGTGGAAGGATTTTTGGTTTGAACCCTCCCTTCCCCTGGAATTTGCATTATTAAGCTTCATTCTCTCCCTTATCAATTTTGGCTGTTGTGATTCTTCCCCACTCCCTCTTGGAATTTCCACGGGGTAGTTATGGATATTTTCTGGAATCATACATTAAGGACTGATAGGGACTTTCCCTGATGTTTTCCTTTTTACTGACAGTTGGGCTTGATGACAATGATAAAGGTACAGTGGAAACCAAATTTCTCGGGCCTACCAGTGAAATTAAAATTGTTTGACAATATGGGGGTCAAAGCTTGGGGGACAAAAGCTGTGAATGTTATAAAGAAATAATGAGTACATAATTTACCGATGTTTTAGTCTGTTTGAACTCTAAAGAGAGTTTGAGAGTTCCAAGTTCCAAGATAATGTAACAAATGTTAAACAATATAACAATCTGTAATTTTTCAGCAAATTTATTTGATTAGTTTGTTCATTTGCTTCTCATTTCTATTGTTTTAATTCATAAAAACTCATTTGTTCTCATGAGAAAATACATATCATGCTATGTGTATATACATTATTAACATTTCATTGACTTAATTGTAAATATAAATTACTTAAATAACTGCCAAAACTTTGCTAGAAGCATCACAAGATGCAGTCCATATGTATAGGTTACTATTTATACTACAATATAACTATATTTTCCATTATTACAATTTTTTTAATCCAAGCTTGTTAAAATTATAAATCATGTATTTTGAGTTATTGGTAAATATCATTGAATTGTTTGTCCTAGAAAAGGAATACAGATTATTGGTGTATTGAGAGTAATCTTCTAATGCCTGGTACATCTGCACTTGCAACTACAGAAATACACCTTTACAACCTTAAATGTTGTCCTCATAGCCTACGAGGGAGGTTCAATTGGAGGATGATAGAAATTTTCTGAATGGCCACTTAGGCTAAAAACCTGGCTCAAGAAATATGTATAAGTATAAGTATAAAAAGGCACTGATTGTCAAGATCAAACTTTTATAGTTGAATTGATCACATTAATTTACTTGGTGTAGATTGTTTTTTCCTTTGTCATAGGAATAACCTGAAACAAGCTAGAAGCAATACTTTTGAAAACTGATTTTAACTGCAACAATTATATTTCAATCTCCTATTTACAGTTGTACATCTCACCATCATCTTAAAATGGTTAGTGTTTTCTTTACCTTTAATTTGGCAGGTAAACAGAAGATATGCAGATGATAACATTGGACTTATACAGAAATGATATTAGATTGGGCATTGCATAAAATGGCACACACTGCCCACATTTGATTGACAAGTGTAAACTGGTGGAGGGGCAGAACTCCATCCCAAATGTGAAAGTTCTTTATTTTATTTATTGCCCTTTCAACATGTATGCGCAGGCTTGCTATTTCTTGGGTCAAAATAACATCTTCTGCAGGCATTTGAGCTGCACTTCCAAGGAAGGGTGGGATGTTAAGAGAAACTCCTAATGGCAGCAAATCTTGGATGGTAAAACCCTTGTCTGCCATAATAGAATCATTCTCCTTTAAAGGCAAGTCCAAAAGACCACTTCTCACAACGATTTCTCTGTCTGAAATGCTTCCAGTGTAGAGCTGACTTATAAATGTGATGGCACCTCCTGGGGAAATGCCAATTAAGCCCTTTAGGGTGGTGTGGTGCTTATAATTACTAAAAAGCTCACTATTCAAATGCAAGCTGCTGGGCATTTGGCATCTAATTTCCGTGCAGTCAATTATAACTCTTGTAGAGCTATACTTCTTTTTGAAGTCTTCAGGCATGGTCCTGTCAATAACCTGTCTTGAGGGCCAGATGTTTATTTGGCCAAGTTTCAGATACATAAAGTTGATCCAGGTAATCAGAATTCTACTCACTGTCGACATGGAGATTTGGAAGAGATGACCGAGGTGCTCCTCCCGAAAGCCTTGTCTGAGCCTACACATCACGAGAAAGTACTCGTCAAGAGGCCTCAATGTTCTGTTCCTGCCTCTTTTGCTTTCATTATCTCCCTTCTCACTATTTTCTGATGATGCCCTTTGTGTTGACGAAAGCCAGTAAGTTATATTCTTGCCCGTGAGTCCAGGGTTTAAGTATTTAAACACCACCATAAATGTATCCCAGTTTGGGAAACCAGTGTAAAAATTCAAGGCAGAGTCACTTTCTTTAAAGCGCTCAACAGTAAATAGCTGGCTTAGAAGCTGCTCATTTCGTCGTCTAAGGTCTTCAACTTGCGCTTGTAACTCAGCAATTTGCTGCTCTAGCTGATTTATGCGTTTTTCCTGGCTGTTATCAATTCCTTTCTGTTTTTGCGGTGTTTTCTTCGGTGGTGTTTTCAGCACGTGCTCACGTGTCAAGCTGGCATTTAAATTGGCGACATCAGCTTCGCTAGTTCCGATGCTAAAGGAATCACAGTCCGCATCATCCGAGGCAATTTCTTCATCTGCTTCTTTATCAACAATCATAGAGCTACTCCCTTCTCCGCTTTCTCGTGGCGTTGGCGCTTTGCGCTTTCGTGGTGAAGTACGAGTCCACAAGAATAGTGAAGGAACGGCCCCTGGTTGCAAGGTCATCTTCCCGGCCAGTGTTTTCTTAAGATCGTTCGCCCTGAAATGCCTGGAGCAGACTTTAGTTAACGAAGTAATCTTAAAATACTTTCCTTCCTCCCTTCGAATGGCATGAATCCACTTTTTCCGCAATGCTTTCTCTTTAGGAAACACAAAGTAAGAGACTTTGCTCCCATCGTCTTCGCGGTAACCTTTCTTTGTGCAATCGGGTAC
>OZ026596.1:38772942-38787942 GCA_964020085.1 Micromussa lordhowensis | reverse complement strand
CTAAATAATTGATGAATCATGTCTACAGGGGATTCCCGGAAACGCGTTTCATCTAAACAGATTTCTGATGCGTCAGAAGTTGAAAGTAATTTCTAATGCATCGGAACTCGAAAGTGGTTTCTGGTGCGTCAGAACTAAACGTGGTTTCTGACGTGTAAGAAAAAATTAGCATAATTAGAGCTTAAATTCAGTGTACACTAAAATGGGCTAAAATCAGCGTACACTAAAAAAACAATTTCAGTGTACACTGAAATGGACTAAAATCAGCGTACACTAAAAAAAAATAAAAATTTCAGTGTACCCTTAAATGGACTAAAATCAGCGTACACTAAAAGGGACTAAAATCAGCGTACACTAAAAATCAGTGTTCCTGATCTAGTCGTCCTAATTACTATACTACTCGTTTCAAACAGCAAGAGTCTGCGTTCATAATAATTATTAGTGTTAATGATTGCCACATTAAATATTAATTGCACACTGTTAAGTTGATATTTTTAAAGGCATACTTTGTAATAATTTGAAAATATAATTTCTCACGGAGTCCACCAGGGTCTACCAGGGTTGTTTTGCAGCAACCTTTGAAGAGCTTTAAAACTACCAATTTTTAAAGGAAAACCCATTTATAAAAAAAAATAAAAAAAATAGTTGTGTAATCGAAAAAATAGTTGTATAATATTCAATGGCCAGTGTTTCAGAATATTTCCATTATTTTTTGTTGTTAAAAATTGAAAAATATACATATTTAAAAAAACTAGTCCAGAGTCCAGTCTAGTGTCCAGTCCAGGTTTTAGCCTATGCCGGACTGGGGGAAGTTTCTGCAGCTGATTACAACATTTGTACAAAAATTTATAATATCAAGTAATCTAATACTTGAAGTTAATTATCCCTTACAAAATGTAGAATGTTGTCAATGGGCTTCCTGTCGTGAACTACCCAGATGTTTGCACCTCTGCCCCATTCCACGGAAAGAATTTTTGCAAGGAACATTTGGATTTTTTATCTGCAAAGCACCCTGCTGTACCAACTGACATCTTTTGTTTTTTTAAAGCATTGTGGTGTTTTAAAAGATAGTGATACACCTGAAGGTAAGTGCATTCAATTTTGTGTTTTAATTTTCATTAATCTAAACATTCTAAAGGCTCATGGCCAAAATGAAATAAATTTTAACTATTGGTTTTACTATATAGTGTATTTTCCTTGTACATTTTGTTAAACAGTTGAAGTGCTCTTAGCAGACATTCCCATCAGTGTACAGTTCTACTTGATTTGTTGCTAAAACAAACCCTGTACTTTATACATTCACACAAGCGGTGATCTCCAATTGTGAGCATATACATTTACTGGTAATTGCATGTGTGTCTGTTTGTGGGAGATTTGCCTGTTCTGGTATAACCCATTACGGGTTACAATGCATGGACTAAACCCAAAAACATTTCTAGGTATAGATGATGCTGCCTTCTCCACTGACGAAACACAAAAAGTGGAAACAGTAGTAAACTCTCTTTTGGACAGCACAACTGGACAATCAACTGTATTGTCTCAAGGTATTATCCACTATATGTAACAATGTTATAGTAAGATTCATATTCTATTTTTCGTATAATTGGCAAAATAGCAGATAGAATAAACATTTATTTGATGTGTTTCAAACACAATTTAGATTTGCTGAATTTGTGCTCAAAGAGCAGGAGAGAAAACTTTTTTAAGCCTTGAATTAAGATTAGATCTTATCTTAAAATGCACACAGGTCTATACTTGGATTTTACTCAGTTTCAAAGAAAATGCAAGATATCATCTGTGTCAAAAGTTATGGCATACAGCATGTTCATATACTGTCATTAAATGAGTAAACTCATTGTGACTCTGTCTTACACCTGATTTAGGTAACGAGGAGATGTTTTCTCAGGCTAATAGCAACACACTATTACATGACTGCGAAGAAGTGACCCCAACTACATGCAACAAGGAGACTGGTGAAAAGCGACGCCTACAAAAATGGTCACGTGGACACTTTTTTATTGTCAGGGGTAGTGGAATAATTGACAAATGGAATCCCCTTTTTAGGTACATCAATTTTTTCTTATTATCTTTACATCACCATAACTTGTATTCAAAGAATGAATTATTAACCTTAACCTTCTCTTATAACTTTTTATGTCAGTATATATATATGTATAATTGCTCAAAATCTAGTAACAGGAACCAAAGTTTGGTCCCTGCAACTAATCCCACAAATTCAAACCAGTTTGAATTTTTGGGAAAAGTCCCTGCAACTTGTTCCTCAAAATGCTTTGTGTGAACTGTTCGTGGGACAAGTCCCTGTGACCAGTCCCTTCGTGTAAACATTTCAGGGGACTAGTTGCAGGGACAAGTCGCAGGGACTAGTCCCCTCACGTGTGCCGACCTTGATGATTATTAGTACAGTATTGTACACAGAAGTAACTCTTTGCTCTTTCTCGGAGCCCACTCTAGGTTTTTTTTAAATTTACACTGTCTTAAACCAATGCAATAACTACAGGTTTTTCGTTCCTCTAATAACAGGTCTGAAAGCCCATCAAAAGCCTTTTTAATTATTCTCAATTGGCTGTCCATCATTTTAAAGTGACTATCACTTTCTTCTTGGGGCGAAATCTATCTTGCCTATGACAATATGTGTCATGTCGACAGGATGAAAGTTGCAAAAGGGGGACTTGGGACAGCACAATGGTCAGACGTCTTTAAACGAGCTCCGACCTATTTCCTTCTAATAACACCAAATAGTAGTTTCTAATGCCTTTATAGGTTGCGTGGATGTTTCGTAACTTATCCATCTGATGAATATTAGTAAGAAACAAAGTGAGCGAAGTCCAAGCAACGAGACTGTGTCTCCAGAGCACAAGATACCACGTGCCGAATCAATCATGGCGTCTTCGTTATCAGAAGAAACAACAAGCTCCGAATCTGAACCGAACCTGAAAGACATTTATAGCCTCCTCGTCACAATACAAAATACAGTCGCAACGTTGCTAACAGAAAATAACAAACTCTCGACGGACATGGCCGAACTTAAATCTTCCGTTGCGAAGAACAATAACGACGTTACGAAAATGAAAGAAGAGATGAAACAGCAATGCAAATATGTTGCATCCTTGGAAAAAGAAATCACCAGTTTGTCTAAAGTCACAAAGAAGCAGAAAGAAGAACTTGAGGTACTTCAAGTAGGACTCGACGATCTGGAACAGTACTCAAGAAAAAATTTATTAGAATTACATGGAATTCTCGAGGAGATTGATATGTCGACGGATGAAATTGTCTGCAAAGTAGCAGAGGCGATCGGTGTCAATATTAAAAGTGACAACATCGAAATATCTCACAGGCTTAACCGGCGCCAGCTCCGAGGACGCTCAGTGATGGATATTTTCCCAGATTATTCAAGTACAACCGATACCCCAAAGCGAATCTACATTAATGAAAACCTAACCCAATACCATAAAGGAATGATGGATCTCGCCCTCAAGAAAAAGAAAGATGAAAAAATCCTAAGTGCATGGTCTCTTGATGGTAAGATCTTTGTCAAAACATCCCCCACTGGAAGACCAAGAAGAATGTCCTCCATAGAAGAAGTAGAAGACCTCTAGCTTTCAACTCATCTTCAAAACACTTAGTGTAAGCAATACAATTTGTTTCCTGTAATTATACCTTGCATGTGGAAGGTTTTAGGTCTTTAAGCCCGTTTTCGAGCGCTCTTAATATCCCTCAAGATTTCAAATGTATCTTTACATGGATTTTTGTGTGTTTGTGTGTTAATTGTTTGTGTGTGTAGTATTCGAATACGTTATTTACTCGGGCAATGTTGCATTTCTGTCATTTTTTTTTGTTTACATCCATCATGCTACATCGCTTACAGAATCATAAGTATTTTCCTGTAATAATCTGCATCATTTTCGTGGAATGACCTCGTGTAATTTTATTTCCTTAAACCCAAATTAGACTTTAAAAGGAGCAGGACAATTCTAGTCTAGGTGTCAGTCTAGGTTTAACAATCTAACTTGTTTCAAATATTCAAATGTGTACCAACATAAAACTAATAGCTACTAGTGCATGTATCTAAGAACAGTTTTTTAAGGACAGTTATTCTTTTTGAGCTTTCACGAGCAATTTATTATGTACCATCTGTGTTACAGCCATATTTAGTTGCACAATGAGGTTTTTTCGTTTTACTGGAGTACAAATTCATTTGGAATGCTCAGTTTGTCTCTTAATCTCATCATGTTTTTGGCAGAACTGATGCACTCACTGTATAATAAACAACCACTACTGGTATTGATTGTTGTAGTTAAGTAGAATAAGGAATTGAAAATTGGTTTGAATAAATTAATACCTTAAAAAAACTGATCAATTTATTTTCTAGGTAAAGAAACAAAAAACAATTTTCTGCCGAAGCCCTATCTGAGTGGTTGTGCAGAAATTATGAGGGAACAGACAAATCCTGTTACATTTCTAAAGATAACCTATTCAGAGAAGCCATCGACTACTTCAAGGTTTCAGAAACGGCATCCAATAAAAGAATTTTTTGGCGATAATAGGCCGCCATATGTTTGGAAAGATCCCAAAGTTCATGACAGTCAATCCTAAATGAAAGAAACAAATGAGACGGCTGCAGAAAAGAGGGGTGCCATCAGGTAGCACTGCTGCACAATCAGCAAGAGACCAGAATGCAACAGAAATCAAATGTGAAATTAAAGATGATAGCAGAGAAGATGAAAGAAGTGTCAACAGTGGCGTTGTCAGTGAAGATATTGAAGGTGTAATGATTGACTCTGACATAGAGAAAACTGGTAGAAATGAAAAAGAGAATATAGAAAGAAGAGAAGATGAAGAAGAAAAGAATGTCAACTGTGAGAAGTCAATCAAGATATTGAAGGTGTAATAATTGACACTGCGACAGAGCAAACTGGTGGAAACAAAGGAGACAAGGTAGGAAGAGAAGATGAAAAAGAAAGGAATGTCCACTGTCAAGCAGTCATTGAAGATATTGAAGACGTATTGACTGACCCTGAGGTAGAGCAAACTGGTGGAAACAAAGACAAGATAGGAAGAGGAGATGAAAAAGAAAGGAATGTCCACACTATTGAAGTTGTCATGGCTGACACCGAGATGGAGCAAACTGGTGGAAACAAAGAAGAGAAGATTGGAGAAGATAAAAATGAAAGGAACATCCACTCTGGAGCAGTCAGTGAAGATATTGAAGCTGTAATGACTGAAACTGAGGTAGAGCAAGCTGGTGGAAACAAAGAAGCCAAGATAGGAAGAGAAGATGAAAAAGAAAGGAATGCCAATTGTGAAGCAGTCAATCAAGATACTGAAGTTGTAATAATTGACACTGAGATGGAGCAAACTGGTGGAAGCAAGGAAGAGAAGATAGCAAAAGAAGATGGAAAAGAAAAGAATGTGAATAGTGAAGCAGTCAATCAAGATATTGAAGGTGTAATGATTGACACTGAGATAGAGCAAACTGGTGGAAACGAAAAAGGGAAGATAGGAGTAGAAGATGAAAATGAAAGGAATGCCCACTGTGGAGTGGTCAGTGAAGATATTGAAGTTGTAATGACTGACACCAAGATAGACCCAACTAGTGGAAACAAACAAGAGAGGATAAAAAGAAGAGAAGATGAAAAAGAAAAGAATCTCCACGGTGGAGTGGTCAGTGAAGATATTGAAGGTGTAATGACTGACACTGAGATAGAGCAAACTGGTGGGAACAAAGAAGACAAGATAGGAAGAAAAGATGAAAACAAAAGTAATGTCCATGCTGGAGAGGTCAGTGAAAATATTGAAGATGTAGTGGCTGACACTGAGATGGAGAAAACTGGTGGAAACAAAGAAGAGAAGATAGAAGGAGAAGATGAAAATGAAAGGAATGTTAACAGTGGAGTGTTCAGTGATGATATTGAAGGTGTAACAAGTGACACTGAGAAAGAGCAAACGTTGCGGGACCTGAATGTAATGTGATGGTGACCTTGATTCAGATGATACAGATCAAGCAGATGAAGTAACCCTAAAACACCCATCTACTATTGCCAGTGCTGAGGTTATGTTTTGTAACAAGGTATTGCTGTCAAGTAGACAATGGAACAATGCAAATGCCAAGGATCTAAAGCCTCAAGAGTTAGATTGCCAGAATTGTAAACAGTGCTTGTCCTTTTCTGTTCCTAAACATGAGTAAACAGTGTAGAAAGGATGCTGATTTACCAGTCATCTGGTTACTCAACCAGCCACTCAAACAACTGTCTGAGGGCATTTCTGGTCAAGACCTTCCCACCAGTTCAGGTGTGCAGTGCTGCAGCAAAAGATTTTAGCAGCCTTACTTTCCCTAGTGATGTCCTGCCACAGTTCACTGGTACATGCCATAGTTCCATTAGGAATCGAACCAGATTCTCTATACAATGTTTGGTGTGTCCTCTCTACCAAGAAAGATGCACCAGACAAGGTATGTTCTCAAAATTGTCTGGCTGTGGAGATAAAGATCTAGATGGAATCTCGCAGGCTGTGATACATCATAAGCTCCGTCTGCACCAGTCAGAATTAGCATACTTAAGTGGCTCTTCTGCAACGGTTACAATGGTGGAATCGAATGTTGATATGGATGTTCGGCAGACACATCAGAGAACTATTTTCCAGGCCCTAAAACTGAAAGAGTCCAACACTACCAGTAAGGTTGCACATTGTCTTGGCTTCTTTGAAAATCAAGAAATAGTGGAATCCTACAAAGACAGTTCTGGTATAAGCAATACAGTAAAAACCCCTGTATAGGAACCTGTTGATTAAGAATCAAAGCCAAGATTTGCCTTCTAGACTCATTGTATATTAATAACCTCTTTCAGCCTTAACATTTAGTGTAGAAATTTCTATTTGTTTTGGGGTTTTGAATATCGTGAATATATCAACGAATTACAAATATGGTATTATACATAGCATTTTTTCATTCCACAGAGTGACATTGGTTTCCTGAAACTAAAATTTGTATATTTATATGGCTGCAATGAAAATCTAATGCTATTTTTATCTTTCTTCTCTTTACTTAAAGTGCCACTATGATCAGATTCTCTATACCCATTTTTTTACATTTTCGTACACAACAGGTCTTTCCTAGATATCTTGCCAAATTTCAATCTATTACGAACATTAGAACTCGCGGTTTTTGGACCTTTATTTCCGAGAATTTACGGCCGCCATTAATTTCCCTTGTTCCAAGTCTTGGCGAGAATTGGAGAAAATGACGTCATTTTCTCAAAAATACCACAAGGGTTGAAATTATAATAACAATTTGCACAGAGATTCGTATAAAGAATAACAAAAAGTTTGGCTCATATATTCGTGCAATTTTCGACATTAGTTGTTATTATAATTTCAACCCGTGTGGTATTTTTGAGAAAATGACGTCATTTTCTCCAATTCTCAACAAAGACTTGGAACAAGGGAAATTAATGGCGGCCGTAAATTCTCGAAAATAAAGGTCCAAAAACCGCGAGTTCTAATGTTCGTAATAGATTGAAATTTGGCAAGATATCTAGGAAAGACCTATTGTGTTCGAAAATGTAAAGAACTGGTTATCGAAAATTTCATCATAGTGGCACTTTAAGAGTATGTTTGGCCTTCCCTGTAGTACTACCTGTGACAGTTACATGCTCAAAGAAAAACTTCAGCCAGGGACACTTTTAATCAAACATTTACTATTACACATCCAATGCAAGCGCGGGAAAAAACTGATAAATCGACAACCCTTAGCATTGTTTTTTTAGAACACAAAATGGGGTAATGAATTCGACTTTCTAGAAGACTAAGAAGTGGCATGTTCTTTCATGAAATTGTGCATTTGATTCATGTATTTCACTCATTAAAAGTTTCAGTGTAAGCATAGTATTCACATTTTGAGATTTTTCAGCACACCCATGAGTTCTATGTTAATTAATTTAACCTCTCTCAGCTCCCTGGACACTCACAAAAACATCAAAATTGACCAAATCATATTCTTTATTTAATATCTGGTCAAGTATTTACAGTGGTGCAGTTTTAATATCATATCTCATTTTATCATTTGAAAGGGCAAACGGTACTTTCCAGAAAAAAAAAGGCTGCCTCCCTGGAATCTACAGTAATATTACTTTTGCAAAATTTTGGTAAAAAAGAAAATTTAAAACTGGAGAGAAACCGAAAATACTGTAAAACCACTCTGCTGTTCAAATTTGAAGTAGAAAGAAACGTTTTTCATGTAAGTCTTATATATGAGCAAACGCATTCTAAAACTGAGTAGAGATGCGTTTCAGTTGCCATGGCAACCGCACAAAAATGCAAATTGCAGTCAGAAAAACGCTGCTAGTCATAGCGAACCTTTTATCCAAAGTTACCCCGAGTTACTGAGGTTTACGCTTCGCAAGTTGGCTCTATACACATGTGCTTTAAGGTGGCTCCCTGGAGTTTTACTGAGACTCAATGGCGCACGCTACCATTGCCTGCCAAACATCAGTATTAATTGCGCGCTCAAAAATTTTCAATTTTCAAGTAACTCTTTCAAGTAAACGGAATCACTTCAGCACTTGAAAGGCGTTAAATCACTTCGGTATAAGTAGAAATATAGTTTAAAACTCCATTCAAACATGTGTTTAAGCCTACGGCCAAAACAATATGACAAAAAATCTCTATAAATAACCGCTAAAAGAGCTCTAATTTACTCTTGCTTTCTCGCACACGATACATGGTGTCACATGAGCGCGCACCAAAATGAATACCCATGTGCGATACCATGCATTTTTCTGATTTTTGTGCCGTCATGTGAGAAAATAAATGCCAAGTTTCTCACGTTTCCTTCGGTGACTTTGTTTTTAATTTGGCTCAGTTGTAACCACATACAATTCCTATAAAATACCCTATTTTTGTTAAAATCTGTCAGAGCTATTCTCATATATTTAGAATAATGAGAAATTATAGAATATTGGAACCTTGACTTTTTACCAGTTCAAAATGTCAGGCAATATCATTTTCATGATGTGGCGAAATATGAAAAAATTTCACCAAAGGAAAGTATAAATATTAAGGAGTTTAGGTCAAAATGAGGAATATATCTGCCTGTCATTAGATGAGATGTTACCATGGTAATGGCCTTAATCCAAAAATTGACAACCAAAATGTAAACCTTTTTTAGCAGTACCCATACTGGTAAATCTCTAAGGGGAAAACTTTAAGAGAAACTAACTATGTTTCCTTTCTTAACTCAAGCCCTATAGGGAGGGTGTTTCATAATTACTCTATGGAGCCACCTTAAGCTTCAGGGCTTGGTTGTTCGAAACCTGGAAAACCCTATCCAGCAGATAAATCGCTATCCAGTGGATAAGTGCTAACAAAACAAACCACGCTATCCACTGGATAGTGATTTATCCGGTGGATAGCGTTATCCAGCCTTTGAAAAACCCGGGCCAGAAGCTTAATTCAATAAATAAGTGAGATCCTAAACATAACTAAAACTTGGCAAGATTGCAGAATGCCGGGCCTCTCATTTGCATCTCATTGACCTTTTGTTTCTTTTTTCTTCGTTCTAATAAGTAGTGAGACATGTTAATAAGAGGTTCGGTATTGTAAAATCGCTCTAAACTGGCCGTCCGAAGAGTATTTAGTACGAATTTGAACACACATCTTTAACACACCTTCACATCGTGAACTCGTGCAAAGCAACATGTGTGACTGTTTACCTACAATTCTTGCTTCGAAGTTTAAGAAAATCTATTAATTTGCTTCCCTAATTACTTACGATACCTACTGCGTATACCAACCTGTAGTGTATCCACCAAAAGATGATCCGATGCAAGTACCTGTAACCCTGGACTATGGGCATGTACCAGTTCCTGGCTATGGTTACTAAAAGGATTCTTAACAAATTAACTTGTTTTCTTTAGGAAAAAAAGGAACAAACAAAAATGTGCACTTAGATTTCTGTTGGATTCCTCATGTTAGAAATAAGTACTTTCAAGATTACAGAGTGTATCTTATGAATAGGAAATGTTATCGTAAAACTCAGTTGCTGGAGCCTTTTATTTTGAGAGTTAAAAGTCAGGATCCTGCCTATAGTTTAGTCTAGTTACAAATTTATATTCATCGAGAACAGATGTGAGTGAGGAACAATTTAGTTCTTATGTAGAGCAATTAGAACTGCCTCGTCTTTCACATGAAATGAGTGTGAAGGCGGACGGCCTTTTGACATATGAAGAATGTAAGGAAACTTTAGATACGTTCAGTGCTGGCAAATCTCCTGGAGAAGATGGCTTCACAGTTGAGTTTTATTCAACTTTTTTCAACCTAATTGGGACGACTTAGTTGACTGTCTTAATTCTGCATACGAAAATGAACAACTATCAATCTCACAGCGAAGAGGTGTAATAACTTTGATACTAAAAGAAGAATCTTTACTAAAACTAAAAAAACTGGAGACCAATAACTCTCCTGAATGTTGACTATAAGATTGCTTCAAAAGCTATAGCAAAACGAATTGAACCATTGCTATCAATCTTGATTCACCCAGATCAAACAGGTTTTGTGAAAGGTAGATACATCGGTGAAAATATTAGACTCATTAGTGACATAATGGAGCAGACCAAGGACCTCAATTGCCCTGGTATATTACTGTCGCTAGATTTTCAGAAGGCTTTCGATACTTTAGAATGGTCATGCATAAGCAGTGTACTAAAGATGCATAACTTTGGTGACAGCTTAAGAAATTGGATAAAGGTACTTTATACGGAAGTAGAGAGTACAGTGCTTAACAATGGTTCGATATGTTAGTTACGTTAGCTACTATTTTTTGTTATTGTATTTCAGTTCGAACCGGCATTCGGCATACAGCATACATCTTACAATTTACGGATAAGCTTACAGCACGTGGTTAATTCTACCTTCGTTTTTGGCACATGCTATTCGTCTATGGAACTTTGATCTCTGTCAATTAAACTCTCTGTTTACATCGTAGTCAGAAGTTCTTGTCGAGTTCGTTTTAACGCTTCTTCGTGATCAGTGCTCTCTGGGAGAGCTATAGGAGAGCCATAACGGCTAACAGGTCTTTCTTCAAAACCCAAATCAATATCATCGCCAGTAACATCAAAAGAACTTTCCTCTTCTCCTTCCATCCTTCTCCATGTGTTTTTGAGTCTTACGCGACAACCGATTTCCTTGATGATAACAACAACAGAGGCACGCAATGGTTTTTGGTTGATCGGGTCCCTTTAAGAATTGCTGGATTGATTTGGGTCCTACTGAGAAGGTAGCAGGTGTAACATATGTTGCTTTGTCTAGAGTACGCAAACTATCAAATCTTGTCATTGAACCAATGAGCTTTGATAGACTACATTCCATTAAGAAAACTACAAATACAGAATATTAGAAGAAACCAGATTGAACACTTCGTCTCAGAAAACATTAAAAAAATACAAAAATGATCACCAGTAAATAACAACTATAACACTTCTGATTTGTAGGTCATTTTTTTATCTTCAAATATCACTTGATGAATCCTTAACCATTTTAATTACTTGAGAGATTAATGTACTACCTGAGCATAACACAAAACTCAGTGATCATTACCATAAATAACTGAAATTTAATTTAGAACCTTCCTATTTCAGTCTATTCACAATGCAAGCGTCACCCTCAAAGAAAATGAAATTTGGAGCAACACCTAGAATTCCTGCATCCTCACCGAATAATTCAACTTCATCAAGTATTCTTCATATCCTCTCTACAATGTGTCCCTACTGAAATGAGAAACAAATTTTTTACATACAGTTTATCACCAATATTATTTTCTAAACTAATCCCTACTTTTCCTTTCCGTTTTTCAACAGCACTTCGAGGATATGTACAGTTAGTTCACGACATTAAAAAGAGCACCAATACTTCTAATAGCTAATTTGATTTCGTTTTTCAAGTTGCTGAGTCACAATGCATCAGGGTAATGATCAACAAAGGTGATATATCCAAGCACCACCTGATGCAAATGAAATGTCAGTCTGAACAGGTGATACTACTGACCAACTTGAGAACGCCTCCAAGTGGCATGAACCAGAACACCACTTTGAAAGACCTGCCATCTCATTCCATACCATTTGTATTTAAGCCAGTGTCTTCCAATAGTGTCACAAACATTGCAACTATCCTCAAAAAACACAACACAGGAATATTTACCATTTCAGGAGAATTGACTTGGCTTGGACCAGAGGCCATTGTAAAAGATAAAGAAAAAGAGAAAAAAGGATGTGTGATGCCAGAATAACTGACACCACCGCACACATGGAGCTGTCATTATGGGGAAACCAGATCGACCAAATTGAAAATGAACAATTTTACAATCTTACCAATTCTCAACTAAAGCACTTTTATGGAAAAAAAGCTTTCAACTACTGATGAAACTGTCATCACCACTGCTGAGAAACAAGATATTGTCAATCAAGCACCAGAAAAGCCACAAAACATTATTTGTTGCCCTGATATTTTAAACGTAATTGTGAACATATATCCAATATGCAACAATAAGGACTGCAACAGAAATGCTGCTGCAAATCCTGGTTCCAAAATATTGCGATGTAATGGATGCAACAGACCCACGTTACTGAAAAACTGTTACATTGAAGTAAATGCATCATTTCAACTGGAGAACTGCTAAGTGCTTTTTTGAATGAAGAGGTCTACAACTATAATGACAAGGAAGATGAATCAACAGAGAAACGTTTGTTACTTGAAAATGTGGATTTCCACTTTTCACAATAAGGGAAATTAGTAACAAACATCTCAAGACACCAAGGAGTGCAAACCTCAGTGAATTATGACAACTCAGATAGTACAACATCCAGCAATGTTGATGACCTGATGACTGATAAATGCCAATGAGAACTGTGTCTCCACAGTATTTCTCTTGCAATAATGACATTATTTTTATAGACATAATTATGCTCCAAGAGAACAGCATACTCATTTGCAATATCTAAGAGAGTTATAACCAATCACAATTCGTTGTTCATGTTCCTGTTCGTATTTAAAATCCATTATCCTCTGATGTTATCCTATTCAAGAAACATCACATGAATTAATGTTCCAGTTATTGAACCAATCTAGCATTTTATAGATATTGGCCTTATGACATTATTTTTTTACCAGTGTTCTCTCCAAGACAAAAACATGCTATTTTATTTTGTAAAACGACCACTAATACCAATGACATTGTTACTGTTCCTGCTATAACTAATAATCCTTTATCAGGTACTCCTATTCAAGTAACATCCCATGAATTAGCGTTCCAGATTTTTTACTAATATATTTTAAAACATATTTTCTTTGTGAGCATACTATGCAATATGAAAAAAAGGCAAACAAGATCAATTATATTGTTAGTATTCCTGTTCTTATTAACAATCCTTTAAAATGTCATCCAATTAAAAAAAAAACATCCAGCTTTTGTGAAATATACCTCTCAAGAGTAAGGTTCCATTTCAAATAATGTTGCGTGCTTCATCATAATTATGTAAGTAATTGACAAGGAGTTAATTCAAAATCCAGCTTTTCACTATCAATCCAAACAATAAAAAACACCTATACACAACTGAATACATTTTTCAAGAAATAAATAGCGGTCTCCTTATTCAAATGTCTCTAGCCCATGGCTAGAGTCTTAAAGTCTCATCTTTGTGGCTTTCTCGACTGTCACAGTTGTAAAGAGTACATGGAAGTGGCCACCCACAGAGCCAAGGCTGGTCTGGCCACGTTGGAGGCAATGGTCAAGGTATGGACCTGGAGGAAGACGAAGACAAACCCCCGCTACATGCCTTTTTCGACAGCGGCCACTCAGGAGACAAGCCATCATATCCACAACTGAATACATTTTTCAAGAAATAAATAGCGGTCTCCTTATTCAAATGTCCCTAGCCCATGGCTAGAGTCGTAAAGTCTCATCTTTGTGGCTTTCTCGACTGTCATGGTTGTAAAGAGTACATGGAAGTGGCCACCCACAGAGCCAAGGCTGGTCTGGCCACGTTGGAGGCAATGGTCAAGGTATGGACCTGGAGGAAGATGAAGACAAACCCCCGCTACATGCCTTTTTCGACAGCGGCCACTCAGGAGACAAGCCATCATATCCACAATCTTCTGGTCGCTGAAATGGAACATGATGACCCCCCTGCACGTTTTAGATGCAAGGAATGTGTCAAATGTTTTCTAGAATGGCTCGACAGGCTGACCAAAAATGAAACGTGACCTGTGACCGCAATTGCCCAAAATTTCCGGGGATATGATGGGTATTCTATCGTGGATGAGTACCACTGACAGCAGCGCATAATCGAGCAAGTCCGTAATGGTGGCAAGTTAAGGCAAGTGACCCATGACCAGATTTGCTTCATCGACTCTTTATATTTCTTTCAGATGCTGTTGTCCGCATTTCCAAAAACCTTTGCTATCAAAGAGCTGAAGAAAGGTTATTTCCTGCACTTGTTCGATACCCCGGTGAATCAAGAGTACGAAGGCCCTATTCCTGACAAGCATTATTATATGCCAGAAACCATGTCAGTCAGTGGTCGTAAAGACTTTGAAACATGGCACGATCAACAAGTCGCCGATCAAGTTCATTTTGATTTCAGTAAAGAACGGATTGAATATTGCAAGTCTGTCAAGCTCCTGAAAGCTGGCTATTTCAACTTCAAGCGTCTCTTCGAGAAAGAATCCAAGTCCAACCCTTTCGACAGAATAACCATTGCTTCTGCTTGTAACCGCAACCTGCGACAGAACCGAATGACACCAAACACCATAGCTTCAGAACCCCTCCATGGCTGGTGCATGTGCCCCAATCACTCTAAAGTCTCTCTGGAAAGGCTTCATTGGCAGGATTCTCAGCTCTCAGAACCTAGCATTCAACATGCAGGCAACACGGGCCAATACCGCATTCCAAACGCTCACTATACCGTGGACGGTTATGACCCAGACACTAACACT
>OZ026596.1:38745442-38762942 GCA_964020085.1 Micromussa lordhowensis | reverse complement strand
TAAGGAAGATTGTTAATTTTAGTTATTTATTATTATTGTGATGCGCTTTTGAATATTTTATAGAAAAGGCGTAATACAAATAATAAATATTATTATTATTAAATATTAATGAGTTTGACCGTTTCAGTTACATGTAGTTTGAATAGACTCACTGGCTTGACCATTTCCTTTGCTAATCAAATCTCAGTCAGTATGGCGATTTTAGCTAATCTGGACCTAGGCGCTAATTTGATCATTTTGGTTGGTTTTCATGACAATCTCAGTCATTTGTACCATTTCCGTTAAGAGCCTCTAGTTTCTCAGTATTTCGCGCACCGCATAAATGCAACACTGATGAACAATAATGAAAGTGCCGTAGGATAAAGGCTTTATACCATACCTCTTAGCGCTTGTCTAAATAATTGTTAACGTCTCATTCGTTCAAATAAAATTTGATTACACTATTACTGTGGCAAACTGGTTTTTGAGGAGCCAAAAATAAAGTTGTCAAATTTCTCTAGGCAAGTTCATTAACAGAATTAGTGAAAAAAGTATAGATTTTGAGTTAAAAGAGAAAAAGAAAAAAGATTCCGGGTCAAACCTGACAACTCACCGACCTAAGTGGTGTCGCAACTCACCAATTTCGCAAAGCTTGAGAGCTTGCACCGAGACCCAAACCTATTTCACGCTCTCGCGCATTGATGCAAACCTTATTAATATCTTTCACTGACTTGTGAAACTTGTAATTAACGCATCTATATATATGGTCCAACTTACGAGTCATCTGCATTGTGGTAGATTTAAAACCAATGCGCATGCTCATATTGATCTGTACAGTACTGTCCATAGTACTTCATGAAATCAAACATTTTATTTTACCATTATCTTTACAAAGGAAGCGCAAAAAACGAGAAATCTATGAATACTTACGTTAACTACAAATAGGCCGAGAGAAACTCGGATTCCTCGCTATCCACCGGATAAATCACTATCACTAGTGGATAGCGTGGCTTGTTTTTTCAACACTTATCGGTGGATAGCGTTATCCAGCCTTTAAACAACCGGGGCCAGATGTATAAATTCCCCAGAGTATATCCGCGCGAAGTCAAAGTTTTGTCATTGAAAAACATGCAGTTTTCTTACCAGACCGCGGCATGTTTAGAATAGCGAGGAAAATGAACGATTAATACAACGGGGCTTATGACTGGCTAGGCCTGCGACTCAAACCAATGAGCATCACTATTACATTCGAGAGCAATAGTCCGTCATGTTCATTTTCGATTTTTGTGACTGTGGTGAGCCAGCTAATCTTAAAACATGGTGAAATATTAAAAACATATATTAACTTTTTAAAGCAAAAAGGCACGGTTTGAGTTGAATGAAAATAATGCTGAAATGAAGAATTAAACAAACGCAAACGAAGAGAAACAAAAACCGAGGCAAATACAGTAAGAGTTATAATTCAACGAATTCCTATGGACCAATATGCAAAATGCTGGTAAGAATACCGTTTCTAGAACACTGGCGGAACCCGGGACAAGCTACATAAAAGCGAGGTTAGTCAGTCATGACCGTGCTTCCCACTCTTGCTTGGTCGTCAATCTGTTCTGTTTTATTTCACTGTGCCTACGAGTACTGTGTTCCTGAATGCAACAAGAAAGAATAGAAATCTTCCACCTTTCACCTTGAAGGAAAAAATGAGAATCAATGCAATATGTTAAAACGAAGTAAAGAAGTTTTATGATTGTCGCGGGTACTTAAGTTTGTTTGCTACGTTTCAGGATAGAAGATCTTAGAAAATTCGCTTGAATGAAGAGCTTATGTGGTGTCGGGTGGAGCCAACACGATTTTCATGGCCAGTTCCTTCCCCAAAATTAAAGAAGAGCTAACCTTGACAGACATGCTCCGTCACAAAAGAAAAAGCTGTTTACGTCCGCGTCCACTCGCACGGAATAGCACAAAACAAATAAGTCTTACTATAATCGAGTGAATGAACTTCATCTGTTCCGTCTTTTAAACCTGTGAAATGTACTGAGCAAAATGACAACAACTCGGAGTTAAATATGATCGCTTAAACATTTTCAAAGATCTACAAGCCTGAACTTAAAAATTTCCTTGCCTTGCTCCTTGTTCACGGACAAGCTGAAAAAAAAAAACTTTCTCAACTGTGAAAGATTTCACTTTTTTCTGGTGGCATCCAAGGACACAAAGATGCGTAGATAATAGGGCGAAATAAAATGGATTAAATCGCTTTCATTGGGCTCTCGAGTGGTCCGCCATATTTGCATATTCAAAAGGAGTTTCTTCGGGAGCTAAATGATTTCAGTAATTTTAATATCCTAACTTGAAGAAGTGCGCAATGTCATAAATTTATGTGTTCCTGTTGACTGAAGTTAATTTATTAAATTTTGATTTTTTAATACACGAAATGATATGATCATTGATTTCATAGAGTTATGCCTTATATAGGTAGATGGGTTCATAAATTCAAGAGTATATTAATGATGGACTATTTTATAAATTTATGACTTTCTGCTAGAGGTGGGCAATGATTTAATAAATTTATGGTTTCCTTGTAGAGTAGGATTGATTTCATAACTTTGAATTTTTGGGTAATTTTGTAAAAGTACATGAATTCATAAATTTATGAGTTGCTGGTGGACATAGACTTTCATATATTTATGACTTAGTATAAGTATAAGTATACCGTAAACACCGGCGTATAAGCCGCACTCACAGATAAGCCGCACCCCGAGTTTGGCAACTTAGATTTTGGATAAAAAAATTTGAAAGAAATTAAAATAAATCAAAAGTGAAGTATTGACAAAGATGTCTTACATGTAAATGCATTGTTTCTTCAAGTTTCTTGCATGTGTCAACCCACATATCAACTCACTAACATTTAAAACAGAGAATACTAACACTCTTACCTATAATTTTGGCTCTCTAATAGTATGAAAATTGGACTCACACATTTGATCTTTCTCTGGCATTTTTAATCCAGTATTTTTTCATTCCTGTCCATTTTAATACCTACAACAACACCTGACAGACGTTTCGGTTCGTTCGTAGCTTAGTAACCAGGCATTTGATTTGATTCTGTCGAAGTGAGCGGCCATCGTCGACATTAATTGTAAACAACTTTGTGATGGAATGGAGATTCCCTGCCGAGTGAAGTTCACCTGCTCAAGAAAGGCAATGTTAAACCAGTTAAAAGCTCTTTTAACGGAACAAGGTTTAATC
The DNA here is from genome assembly GCA_964020085.1 of Micromussa lordhowensis. Lineage (NCBI taxonomy): Eukaryota > Metazoa > Cnidaria > Anthozoa > Scleractinia > Lobophylliidae > Micromussa > Micromussa lordhowensis. Next base: position 38,759,720 of record OZ026596.1, on the reverse strand, counting down.
ATTGTGTAAGCACACAAAAACAGCCCTTTTTTCGGAGCCACCAAAAGCAATGATCAATGCGTAATGTCATGTGGTATAGTTTTAGGAAGTTCTTATTAATTTGATGCCCAGGTCTTTACAGACTGTAGAATTTTCGCTAAAACTTGTTAATTTATGCAAATTTACGGCATGGTTTCTAGATGTTCTCGCAGATAAGCCACATCCCCGGTTTGATATGAAAATTTTGAGCAAAAAGGTGCGGCTTATATGCCGGTGTTTACGGTAAGTATAATTTATTTACCGTCAGGTGCACAGGGAGTGGTTGCCCAATCTCCCGAGCCGGAGGCTCATAATAAAAGTGACTGACTATAAAAAAAATTTACAAAGTCTGAAATTCTTAAATCTAAATCATTAATTATCACGTTAAACTATTTACAAATGTATATTTAAACAGAATCTACGTATACGCAGAAGTGTCAAAAGATTATAGACAGCTTTTGCATTGGCAGCCAGTGAAAATAAGAGTTTTCAGTTGTCTTCTAAAAGACGATAAGTTAGAGGCGATTTTAACAGAAGGTGGTAGTTTGTTCCAGATGCGAGAGATGACAAATGAGTACGAATTGTGACGGAATGACTTTCAAACAGAGGTTGAGGTTTTCCAAAATTTATAGGATTGGTTTGTAATATCTCTATTGGTATACAGAGATACTTTTGAATTGGACATTATTTGGTTAATTGAGATTTCAGTGATCGTTTAATGTAGAAAACCACCTCATTTTCGGGTGTTACTAAACTGCGGATTGCAGACCGCGGAACCTGCGGAACCTATATTTTGTTCACCTTTTTTCAAAAGAAAGGAAAATATCCGAAGAAGCGATTTTTAGAACATTTAACTATAAGGTAAAGTAGTAAAATAAAAAATAGAATAGACATTTCGTCTTTGACGTCTAGACATACTTCCACCCCGGTCCAGGATATACGCGATCAACTGGGCCGAGTCACATGATGCAGTTCTCTTCCCTACAAAGATCTCCATCGCGATAAAAGTGGAGTCCTGAAGATCTCTAGTGAAGCCAATCATTATTACCACTGCCAATCTACATGTATCATGAGACGCCACCCTTATTTTTATGCAAGGCTCCTGCAACTGGATGCAAAGACACTAGTAAACACAGCGCAAGCCAGTGAGCTGCGTCGGCAGTTTGGGCTGGACTTGTAACGAGCCACAAGAGAACTCAAAAACTGAGACTTCTCTGAACACTGCAACTTTTTTACTCTAGAGTAAACAATATCTTTTTTCAGAGCTTTCTATTTCGATTTTTTTTTCAATGTAATACTTACATTGCTTACGTTACGACACTAACATTACAATTACAATACTTATGTATTCTTATATTATTTTGTACTTGTTCTAAGATATTAAAGCACAAACAATGGTAATAATACGAACGATACTGACAAAACTACAGCACGTCAAGTACTACAATTTTACTTACACGATTAATGTTGATCGAATGGTTAGGATGGCACCACACATATGTCGCCACAGTTTTAAAATCTCAAGTACTTCTAGGTCCACGATGATAAAAACAAATTTCTTTTTTGACGTAATGTTTTTTAGACCCGAAAATGAAATTTCCAACGGTGTTATCAGTCTGTTTTGGGGTTTTTATTTTATTTATTATTTTCACTTTATTATTTTTTTTCTGATCTACGAGATCCCAGCTTCAACACGCAGACTGACTCCATTCGTGTAAAACCCTTTGCCGTAATTGAACCACTGTTTTAATCGATATTATACATTTTATTTTCACTATGATTTTTGACTTCATAATGACGTGACTTGAACGTTAAAACGTCATCGGTTTCATTGAATGTTTTTTTTTTCAGTGTTTGTAAAAAGTATTTTATCGCAGTTTTTTATAGTTTTAAATGTTTTAAAAATCGCTTCTTCTTCGGTTACTTTTTTTTTACAAAAAGTGAAAAAAGATAGGTTCCGCAGGTTCCGTAGGTTCCGTAGGTTCCGTGGTCTGCAATCCTCAGTTTAGTAACACCCCTCATTTTCCTTACTGTGTGCTTATTTACAATTTGATCTGTAAAATGTAAAAATGTTAATTTTTATGCCTCTCTTATTTGTAAGGTCAACATAATAGACTTATAAAGGGGCCATGTTACTATTATGTATGGTTATGTATGAGAAACAGTTCATAATAAAGTACGTTCCAGACATTTATGTGGACACTTTTTTTGTGTATTAAGGAAGGTCCCAAAAAAGCACTTTTAGTATATATGGAAAATTTATCCATATGAACCAAAAAATCCTTAAACTCACTTCAGGACATTTTGATACTTAATACCACAAATAATCAATCATTTGGGACAAAATACAAGAACTGCAAAAATGCATTTTCTCAGTTATACTTGTTATCACCAAAAGTCACCTTCATAACCGTATTTGACGGCATTGTGGCGTGAAAACAAGCAAGGTGACCCCCTCTACTTTATTACGTTTTTAATATTTCATTGTGTCTTGCAACAACAACATACCAAGTTTCATCGGAAATCCATGGTGGGTTCTTTTACTAGCGAATCACCTTAACGGACTCTCTGATCCAGCTTTAAAATTTGGGTAAAGTTTTTTTCTTATCTTGTTCTATTCTATCTTTTCTTGTGTTTTCTTTTAGTTCTGCAAAGTAAAGCTAAAGAGACACTGGAAAACTTAGACAGTAAAGAGAAAAGTAGCGATGCAGGAAGTAAAGAGAAAAGTGACGAAAGCAAAAGTGGAGAGGAAAGTGACGAAAGTGAGAATGGAAAGAAAAGTGACTACAAAGAAAGTTAAGGGGAGAGTGATGAAAGGGAAAGTGAAGAGGAAAGTGACAAAGACACGAGTGGAAAAAAGAGTGATGGCAAAGAAAGTGAAGAGAAACCTGTTGGAGGGGGAAGTCAAGAGGAAAGTGACGAAAGCGAAAGTGAAGAAGAAGAGGAAGAAAGTAAGAAAAGGGGTGAAGACAATGAAGAACGGAACGCTAAATTATGGGATGAAAATAATAAAGAGGAAAGTGCAAAAGAAGGCAATGGTGCCACTAGAGAGAGACATGAAGTTGAAAGTGATAAACTAGTAGGTGAGTAAAATTATGACGGCATCAATTGTTTTGTATAATTAAAAAGTTCCTTATAGAGTATCATTAGTTTGTCAGGATAAAGGTAATAGAACAAGTGAGGATCCAGGGCAACATTCATGTAAAAGCAAAAAGTGAAACTAGTAAATAGCACCATACAACCTCGTCTGAAACTAGCAAGAGGTAAACCTCATTCATTTCTCTCGTTTCCAGTTTGTTGTCTATACTCATCCTTAACAACCTTTATACCTAGAGCGAGAATCATGTAATCTCAGTCACATTTTCTCAAATGGCTAAAACCTTTGATGTAACCTTAGGTATGCCTGAATTTTATTGGTCAATTTTTTAATTAGTATTTATTTACTATTATTATTATTAGTATTCAATATTTTAATACATGTAAGTTTTCTAAATTCAGGGAAACTCATGCGGGCCAACTTTCCTGCCGTAGTGACACAAGCCGAATAACAGTGGGTCAGTTGTTAATGCCGAACTTCATTGGTGCTTACGTTTTTGCGGTCTGGGTACAAAGTAGGTACCAAGGTCATAGCTTTCAAATTGTTGCTGCTTGTCATTCTGCCGAGTATGGATTTAATTCTCTGACGCTCAAATTTGCGGGCTCGGCCGCTAGAAATCCGATGCCTTTAAACTGTACATTAGGTCTGACACTTTGTCTGCAAATTGATACACCTTATTGGTAAATAGAACAGTTACCGTGAGTAACGTCTACTTTAGTATCAGACATAAACGTTAGTAAGGTCATTGAGGAGGGTCGGATATGAGTCTGCTTCTTCATTGTTACTTTACTTCGTTCCTAACTCGAATTGTGTCCATAACATACTTGCGTTAGTTTGATAGCTTAAAGTATAGTGTAGTGGTACCAATCAGTTTGGCAGGCCAATGCAGACGGTCAGCTAGTAAGCTAGTCAGCTAGTAAGCTAGTCAGCTAGTCACCCACGCCCAAAATATTGCAGATTGTGTTATTGAGTGGTCACGAGAGAAGAGTCGCTCTTAAAACCAGGAATATGCCCCAGTAGTATTATGGCATTTTCCTCCACGTAGTTTTGAATAAATGCAGAGAAATCTTTGACCACAGACAGGGGTGTCACATTTTCAGGCACTCTTTTTGTGTTGCCGTGCGTTCTTCAGGAAAGGCCATGTTGTTCCCAGTGTTCTTGAGTGTAAGAAATCTCGCATATCCAATTCCATAAACATGTAAAAACATTTCCTTGCAAATTTGTCTCCCTTGGAAATGAAAACCTGATCGAGGGCTCCAGCTTCTCTTTTCACCAACACAGTCGATGCGGGTAAATGCTTGGATGTTAGCCAAAATGACCAAATCAAGTTCACCACTTGTCAGTTCAAGGCAGTTATTTAGGTTGGCAAGAACTGTCTCTTCCGTAAACTCTGCGGAACACGAAACTCCTTTTCTCCCCAGTGCACATCCGCAACCATCTTGCAAGAACTTAGTACACTTTTCAATTATTTTGTTGCTATTTTCTTCTGAACTGAGCTCCGCCATTGTGAAAGTGATTGACTATCGTTTTGAGTTCGGTTGTTAGGAGCACTTTTGTTGCATAGGGCATAAATTTAAATGGCAAATACAATAAACGCATGATATGATTGGTTCAGGCATGAGCATTTCTAATTCTTGCATGACAAAAACAGCAATCTGAGCTCGATTGGGTGAATGAAAGAACTGCCTTTAGGTTAAAATAATTTACACAGTCAATCATGATTGAAAAGATAACACTGTAATTCTAAACAGACGAAATGCCAAATATGGCTCCTGTATAACGTAGATATTGAAAGGTTTCAAGGACGACCCCGGACAAGTGTGACAACTTTTAATTTATTCACATTCTTGCGGGCAGAATGCTAAGGTTCTCAACTGCTGATTGGATAAACGACGATTGTGAATTAATTTATGTGGTCATGCACGGTTTTGGGTTTCTTGCTTCAATACGTTGTTTTTACGACTACAGTCTGTTTCCCGTTCACGTGCATATGTGGTGCAGTAAATTTGACAAATACATTTATACAAAATACTATTAATGTGTCACTGGAAGTGTAAATGGAAATGTTTCCGGGCTAGTGCTGAACGTGGTGATGCTGTCGATGAACACGCGTGAGTACGATCAAGTTTTGTTTACCTGTTTTTCTTCACCAGACAATCTTTCCAACAGAAGAAACTAATTAGCTTATAGACAATGTTAAGTTTTTGATGAGTTCGTTTTAGAATTAAAGTTAGTGCTCTGAAGCTTTGAGGTGTGTGCTTTACTGTTTCAAGTGTAAATTATTTGTTATCCATTCAAATATTATCTTTGGGTCACCTTTGAAGCATTGTTTGTTTATTTTTTATTACGAGTTTACGATCAAGTTAATATCACGGCTAATTTTTTGACTCATACTCGCCTAGATTAAACGAGTGTTTCATTTTAACTGTCTAAATCTTTACTTAAAACGTTAAACGGATACCCGTTTCAATTAAACGGACGAGGAAACCTTTTAAACGCTTTGCCCAAATCATTAAACGGATACAAAATTTTTGTAAACGGTTTGAAAACGTGAAACGGATACTTGTATTTTGTAAACGGATGAGGAAAATGTTTAAATGGTTTGCTCAAATTGTTAAACGGATACAAGATTTTTGTAAACGGATGAGAAAAGCTTTTAAACGCTTTACATGATCCATTAAAGGGATACTAAACGGATATTGAACGGATACTGAACGGAAACGGAGGGCGTTGTAAACAGAGAAACTTACGAAGCGATTAAAGGTGCAAACAGTTTTGCTTAGCCGAGCGTTTGATCTTCAGAACAGTATTTGCTATCGACAGTTACTAGTACAACCTTACGAATGGTAAACATTGGTTATGGATGGCGAATTACAATGAAAGAGTGCTGCATTTGTGGATGATCTACGGAGGGATAATGTTCTGAGCGAATTTGGAATGGAAAAGGAACTCGCAGGTTTCAAGTTGCTCGAAATGTCACCGGAACGTTCGCCACAAGCGATTTCACCGCTGCACACCATTGAAGATACCGAAGTCGAAGAAAAGGAAGCAATCGGAGCTGACACCCGGAAAAGGATTCCCACTGGAAAGGGTAGGGAATTTGAAGTTCAAAGATTTAAAGATAATCGAAGGAATGCCTTGTCTAATGTAACTAAACAAATGAACAAAATTCGACCACTGTTATTCAGTTGGAAGAATGTTGAACTAGTGAAAGTAAAATCGCAGAAGTTAGATGAGCTATTTATAAAGCTGCAGGAAGCACACAAGCGTTACGTAAATGCTTTGACAGATGAATATGAGATTGAAGAGGCTCATGAATGGTGTGGTATTCATGATAAAGATGTGTTTACCTTAAAGCAAAGTGTTATTGAATTCTTAAATCAAACAAACAGGCAATACAATGATGAAGAAATTGGTTCAGTACGATCACTATTGTCTAATCGTTCCAAGCATTCTGCCACTTCCTCATGTTCTTCAAAGACAAAGTTAATTGAAGCTAAGGCTAAGGCTGCCGCCTTAGAAGTTAAAGCAGTATTCCTGAAAGAGAGGCAAGCACTTAGGATGGCTACTGAAGAGCTTGAGCTTAGACAGGAAATTGCACAGGCTAAAGTAGAAGAAAGATTGTATGAGCAGTTTGAATTGGGGCAAAACATTGATGGCATGAACGATTATCTTGAAAAAATGAAGGGACAAAGCACCTCCACACCCATCTCTTCTCAAGCCATTTCTAGTAGTCAAGCTACATTGCCAGTTGCATCTGCAAGTGATGTTATCTCTAAGGATCAGCAAGGGCCAGCTGTTGTGAATTCTGTTCGTACGGTTCCCAAGGTTACACCCTCGATTACACCTATCTCAAGTAGTCCTGCATTTACAACCTTTGGTATGAATCCAAGTGCTCAACCCTTCATTCCTGGAAATTTCGCAAAGACAGAAGAACCTGCCGTACCTGTTGTCTCTAAGCATTTATACAACCCATCGGTAAGTCCAAACCTCTCTAGAAGAAATTTAAGTTCTGGTGTCAATGAAAGTACATATCAAGAGTTCCTAAATGTCCAAAAGAAACAAACTGAACTGTCAGAAATGATAGTTGCACAGCAAGCTAGAAGTGAATTACCATCTCACAAGCCTCCCACGTTCTCCGGAGATGTCATGGCATACCCGGCATTCATAACGGCCTTCGAGACTCTCATAGAATCGAAGGTTGAGAACTCTATGGAGCGATTGTATTATCTGGATCAGTATACAAATGGCAAAGCAAAGGAACTGATCAAGGGCTGTTTGCAAAGGAAAGATGGAAATTCCTAACAAGAAGCTAGACGACTTACTGAAGAAGCATTTTGGAGATCCTTACAAAATTGCAAGTGCATACCTCTCCAAAATATTGAATTGGCCTTTGGTAAAACCAAATGATGGTACAGGATTACAAGAGTTCTCCATTGTTCTTGAACAGGTGAGAAATGCAATGTCAAGCATGGCTTACATGAATGACTTGAACACTGCTAATGTTCTTCGTCAATTATGGGAGAAGTTACCGAGACACCTTCGCAGTAAGTGGACTGAAAGAGTGAGTAAAATCAGAAATGCCTCAGAGCGGATGGCCAGTTTCAATGATTTCTGCCAGTTCGTGTCTGAACAAGCTGATTTAGCTACGGATCCAATCTATTCCGAAGAAACAGTGGCGAGATCAAAAGATGGAGATGCAAAATTCTGCAGATTAAGAGATCGAAGATTCAAGAGAGAGAAAGGTTCAAGCTTCGGGACAAATATGTCAAAACCAGATGGAAGCACGAGAAATCCTCGTTCCCGCAGCTGCACCTTGTGTTCCAAACCACACGATCTAGCTGAGTGCTCTGAGTTTCTGAAGAAGCCATTAACCGAAAGGAGGAACTTTGTTAAAAAGAAAGGTTTGTGTTTTGGATGTTATAGCTCTGAGCACATCGCAAAGCTCTGTAAGAGTAGAAAATCTTGTCTGACATGCCATAAGAAGCATCCAACATCCCTTAATGATCACAGCTGGAAACAGGATGGATCGAAAACCGAAGTTGAGATTGGCGAAAGTAAAGGGACGGAGGTTAATGAGAGGAAAGATGATGGTCAAGTCATTAATGCTTACAACACTGTTTGTAATGTAACAGAAGCTGGTGATGTTCCAGTCAGCATGGGCATAGTTCCTATTTGGCTGTATCATAAGGACAATCCTGTACACAAGATCAGAGTCTATGCTCTCCTCGATAATGCGAGTGGTGGAACCTTTATAAAAGAACAGTCGTTGAAAAGACTTGGCATTGAAGGTACTGAAACGAAGTTACTGTTAACCACCATGCATGGCACACAAGAAATTGAAACAAAGGCAGTCGAGGGATTGGTCGCAGCCCACTTCACTGAAAATGATGTACACCTAGACATGCCCAGAGCCTATATTAGGCAACATATTCCAGCCGACCTAGATGAAATTCCCAGACCGGAAGCCGCTAATAAATGGCCACATTTGCAGAGAGTCGTCAAGGACATACCACCGTACATGGAAGATGTAGAGATTGGGGCTCTGATTGGACTTAACTGCCCTAGAGCAGTACGGCCAAGAGAGGTTATTCATGGTAAACAGAACGACCCGTACGCTGTTCGTTCACTATTAGGATGGCACATTAATGGTCCAATTAAACGGGAAGGTAATGGTGCAGTGCAGTGTCACAGAATTCGGATTCACGAACCCAGTGCCATTGATGAAGCTAGTGGGTACATCGTAGTTGAGAGAAGCGTCAAGGAACAGTTAACGCCTCAAGTTGTTGGGCGAATGTTCGAACTGGACTTTTCTGAAAGGGAAAATGGAATGGCTATGTCTCAAGAAAATCGTGAATTTCTAAGGAAGGCTAAGGAAGGAATTCATCACCTCGAAGACTTGCATTACGAATTGCCACTCCCATTCAGAGAACAAGATGTCCAGCTTCCAAATAATCGCCCTCAAGCAGCCCAGAGACTCATTGGTTTAAAGAAGAAACTTGAATCAAATGACAAGTACCGTGCTGATTACGTGGATTTCATGACTGGCATAATAGACAAGAGTTATGCTCGCAAGATAGACTCTGAGGACTTAGCAACTCAGAAAGGAAAAGTATGGTACTTACCTCATCATGGAGTATATCACTCGAAGAAGCCAAGTAGCATTCGTGTGGTCTTCGACTGTTCAGCTCGTTACCTCGGTGAATCATTGAATGATCATCTTCTTCAAGGTCCTGATTTGACTAGCAAACTAACAGGAGTATTGACAAGATTCAGAGAAGAAAGAGTGGCTTTCATGGCAGATATCGAGAAGATGTTCTCCCAAGTAAAGGTAAAGAAAGCAGATCAGGATTTCCTTCGCTTTCTATGGTGGCATAATGGGATCTTAACAAAGGAGCCAGAAGAGTATTGTATGACAGTTCACCTTTTTGGAGGTGGATCTTCACCTGGCTGTTCTAACTTTGCCCTCAAGTGTACTGCAGAGGTGTGAAAGCAGCAGAAACGGTCAAGAAGAACTTCTATGTTGACGATTTATTGAAATCATTGCCTACAGAAGAAGAAGCAATAGAGGTTATCCATGATGTGAAGAACATGTGCGCAAAGGGAGGATTCAACCTCACTAAGTTTGTCAGCAATAGTCGAAGAGTGATTATGTCAGTATTGCCTGAAGACAGAGCCGAGGAAATTAAGGGTCTGGACTTAGGTCAAGACAAGCTTCTTGCATAGAAAGAGCGTTAGGCGTACACTGGTGCATTGAATCGGATGCCTTCAAGTTTCGAATAGAGTTGAAGGATCAGCCTTGCACTCGAAGAGGAATGTTGTCAACTATCAGTTCAGTCTATGACCCTTTGGGTATCATAGCACCTGTCATCCTTATTGGAAAGCGGATATTGCAAGAAATTTGTCACGGCAGCAGTTGGGACGAGCCCGTCGAAGGTGATGTCCTTTCCCGTTGGGAGAATTGGAGAGGTCAACTGCCCCTCTTAGAAACACTCAGCATTCCAAGATGTTTCAAGCCCTCAAACTTTGGCAAGATTGTTTCAGCACAGTTGCACAATATGTCAGATGCTTCAGGAGAACTGGATATGGGCAATGCTCATATCTACGTTTAGTCGATGTACATTGCTCTTTTGTCATGGGCAAGGCACGTGTTGCACCAAGGAAAACAGTCAGCATTCCAAGGCTAGAACTCGTAGCTGCTGCTGTTTCAGTGAGAGTAGCTGACGTACTGAAGAACGAATTGGACTACGAGAGAATCGAAGAGTTTTATTGGACGGACAGTAAGGTAGTTCTCGGGTTCATCAACAACGAGTCCCGAAGATTTCATGTTTATGTAGCAAACAGAGTGCAGCTGATAAGAGATTACACTTCTCCGTTGCAGTGGCGCTATGTAGAGTCTGCATCCAATCCAGCAGATGAAGGTTCACAAGATCTGAATGCAAGACATTTTCTGCAGAAATCCTGATGGATCAAAGGCCCAGATTTCTTATGGGAAAGTGAAACCCCTGGCCAGAGCAAGATTCATATGAAAGGGAGCTCGACCCTACCAGCAAAGAAGTGAAGAAGATCACTGTAAATACTACTGTTGCAGAAGAGAAGAAGGATATGCTTAGCAGGTTAGAAAGATTCTCCAGTTGGCAAAGGCTGAAAACAGGAATTGCGTTATGTATGAAGTACAAGCAGCAGCTGAAGATGAGCGTAAATGAAGCAATAAGCAGATCTTCAGTGAAAGAAACTTCTCGGAGTGCACCTAACAGTGGACGGAGTAGTGATAGTAAAGGTTGTCCCGTTATCGCGCCTGTTATGGTGAATGACTTGGAGCAAGCTGAAATTGAACTCATCAAACTAGTGCAAGCTGACGCCTTTGAAAGAGAAATTAAAGCATTAAAGGAGCTCCAGGCTGACATAAAGCGTGAAAGTCGACAATGTGAAAAGGAGAAGAAGGTCGCTATGAAGAAAACCAGCAGTCTGCATACACTGGATCCATTCTTGGATTGCAACCGAGTTCTGAGGGTTGGAGGACGGATCAAGAAAGCTAACTTATCAGACAGTCTTAAAAACCCTGTCATTTTGCCAAAGGCTGGCCACGTTTCCAAGCTGATTATCCGTCATGTTCACGAGAAGACGCAACACAGTGGGCAAGGTGTTACTTTAAACGAGTTACGCACTAACGGTTACTGGATCATAAATGGGAACGCAGCTGTCCAGCATTTTATCTCAAAATGTGTTACATGCCGCTATCTTCGTGGAGGTGCAGGAGAGCAAAAAATGGCAGATCTTCCAAAGTCACGCGTTCAGCCTGCGCCACCGTTTACTTATAGTGCTGTTGACTATTTCGGACCGTGGTGTGTGAAGGAAGGGCGGAAAGAAGTAAAAAGGTATGGGGCCTTGTTTACACGTATGGCCAGTCATTCCATCCACATAGAAGTAGCGCACTCCTTGGACACAGATTCAATCCTTCAAGCGTTACCGAGGTTCATCAGTCGAAGAGGGCCCATAAGAGAATTACGCAGTGACCAAGGAACTAACTTTGTAGGAGCTCAAAACGAGTTGAAGAAGGCGCTCCAAGAGATGGATGATGATCAGATTAAAGCAGAGCTACTGAAGCATGACATCGACTGGGTTACGAATCCTGCCACAGCAAGTAATTTTGGAGGAGTATGGGAATGACAAATTAGATCTGCAAGAAACGTTATGGCAGCGCTAATGAGAGAGCATGGTCACAGTTTGGATGATGAAGCGTTGAGAACCCTAATGTGCGAAGCAGAAGCGGTTGTGAACAATCGACCCCTGGCGGTGGACACCTTGAGTGATCCTCTTTCTCCGCTACCGCTTACCCCGAGTACCCTTTTCACTGGCAAAACAAAGCTCGTATTGCCACCGCCAGGAAAGTTTCTAAGAGAAGATGTCTATTGTAAGCAGCGCTGGAGACGTGTTCAACACATTGCTAATGAATTTTGGTCAAGATGGAGCAAAGAATACTTGCAGAACCTACAGATGAGAAACAAGTGGACACGTCAACGTAGAAACTTCACTGAAGGTGATGTGGTATTGCTGAAGGACAGCAACACTTGCAGAAATCAGTGGTCTTTGGCCAAAGTACTCACTACTTGTCCGGATGACCAAGGTCAGGTCAGATCAGTGACTGTCCGAACTTCGAAGGGATCTCTACTGGATCGGCCTATCAACAAACTCGTCCTTTTGTTAGAGTCAACCACAGAGAGACCGGGAATCCCCGACGAGGAGCCACATAGTGATAATTGAATGTGATTGAAAGAATTAGCATTAAATAGACACTGAACGATGTTAAGATAAGGATAGGATAAGTGATTGTTTGTTTAAAATGACAAGCATTTTAAGAGGAGCCATGTTAATGCTGTCGCACTAGATTTCGTTCAGCGGTATTTTGTGCTATAGTTACCAGTTTTCCACTCGGACAAGTGTCACATGTTTTTTTTTTTTTTCGAAGCTTGTATGTGTTTCACTGTTCGAGACAAGGTTGCACTTCACTGTTCGAGACAAGGTTGCACCTCGGCCACGGCCTCTACGGATCTATGCGAACTTTAACGGTGCTGAACTTGTTATATTTCAAGGATCTTATCGTCAACAGTCTTTACTCGTCCTATACACGGAGAGGTTTAACGGAAACGGAGGGCGTTGTAAACAGAGAAACTTACGAAGCGATTAAAGGTGCAAACAGTTTTGTTTAGCCGAGCGTTTGATCTTCAGAACAGTATTTGCTATCGACGGTTACAATGAGAAAAATATAGGAAAATTATCAGTCAAAAATATCAGACGTCAACGGCAAACGCATGTTTCTTTGCAAAGTTGAAAAAAAAATGCTAGTGGAAAATTTTGATACAAGGTGGACCTTTCCTTTAAAGGGTCTGTTTTCAACCATGATCATAACAACCACAGTCAAGAGACTAAACTCAACCGTTTTCGTACCACTACACGGTAAACTCTATTTTAAGAAGCCTTTGACCTTTTAGAATGTCATTCCAATTGATTTGTAACACAGAATTAAACGTGTTGTTTCATATTATCGTACTTCAATACTTATCGGCATTTGTACCCTTGTTACTAACACCTCATCGGTAGACCTAGACTTAATTGGCGGGGACAAATGTAATAACCACCGACCGGTTAGCTCAGTTGGTAGAGCACAAGGACTGCTGAACGGGAGACCTCGACCAGACCAACACTTATGGTCTTTTAATAACTGAGAAGGTGCTTCCTTTGTAATGACATCTGCAAAAGGTTAGACTCTCAAGTCTTCTTGGATAAGGACGATAAGCCGTAGGCCTCATCTCACGGTACTGGTGTGGATGTTAAAGAACCTACACACTGTTCGGAGTGAGAAATGATGGTTTATCACTTCTGATCTGCGTTGAGGCACATTAAATTGGGCATTACTCCGGCAGAAAACGGCCAAAGATTAGTTTGAGTTTGAAAAGCGACCAAATCTTTGATTGAATGGCACAGTTTGGTAGCCATAGCTTTGCAGAGTTTAAGTAAGTGAAGAAACTTTTTCGTGGTGAGCATGCGGTAAAAAGGGGTTCTTTCTCACAATGGCAACAACCGTCATCTAAATGTGAAGACATATCATGACATTTTATTCAAAACTGTTTGTGCCATCCATACGCATACGAGAGGTTAACTAAAATTTGTATCAAAATTATCTAAAGAAAAGAACTTAGAGTGGTTTTCAAATGGGTGTCGTAAAACAATCAAAACCAAACCAATTACTTACCAATTAGACTACTTAGCGAAATTCCCCTGGTGAAAAACCTTACAGGATCTTTTAAGATCCTTAAAGATGCTCCAGGATCTTCAAAGATCTTCAAAAACTAGGATCTTTCAAGGTTTGTTCAAGGATCCTGCACAGATCCTCAAAGATTCTTCACAATTTTCAAAGATCTTGCATTTGTAAGATCCTGCAAAGATCTTCATAAATTCCACAAGGAATTTACAAAGATCATTATAGCATATTTTTTTCTACTTTTTGCAAGATCTTGAAAAGATCTTTGCAAGGATCCTCAAAGATCCACAAATTTTTAATGAGGATCTTACAAAGATCTTTATTAGATCTTCTAAAGATCTTTGTATGGATCCTTGAAGATCCTTTCAAGATTCCTTAAAGATCTTGCTAGGATCTTTTTG
>OZ026596.1:38657942-38737942 GCA_964020085.1 Micromussa lordhowensis | reverse complement strand
AACCGTAGTAACTGAAATCAGAACCAAAGTAACTGTCTAATTACTTTCGACACTGTGTGTGGCGGGGGGAGGGGGGTGATTTTTTTCCGGAACAACCCAATTGTAGCGGAGCTCATGTGCGCTTTTGGTGTGCGAGCGGAGCCCCGTACCCATATACGAAAGAAAAGAAAACCCATGAATTGATTTTCTCATGGTAATCATGCCTAGCAATATTGCTCGTGGGCGGATACGCACACGGTGAAGGCGACGGAATCGCGCAAGATGGTGGCCATACTCCAGCCAATAATAGGTTGACAGAGACATGCAGCCTTGGCTTATTACGTCCTTCTTTGATATTGGACAACCAAGTTATGGTCAATTGACACCTGTCAAATCAAGGTATCTGTTGACCAGTGTCACGTGATCATATCACCGGCTCAGATTTAGAGCTCACGTGTTTTTTGAAGTTGACCACTGGCCAACTGCTGGTTTTTGATTGGATCGCGGGCTCGTGTCAGGTTAATTTGTTGTACACAGGGTAGAAAGTCGCTTAACACTAGACTAATTTTCTTCACTATTATCAGGTCATTAGTGCCATCCCGAAACACCTGCTAACTTTGGCAAGAAATGAGGCTCCAATCAAAAAAGAACCTTACTTTAGCAACACCTTTAATTTTCAGCTTGACGAAACCACACAAATTGACCTGATTAAAATTCGAACTAGTGAATTTTACAAACTGCTCAACACCAGGACACACACAGTAGAACATAAGGGTCCCCAAAAATGGGACAATCGCTGTGTAACAAAAACAGATGTGTGGAAAAAACGTTTCGCCTCTCTCAAAACTCTATGTAAAGAGGAATTTCAATTTAAATTTATGCACCGAATTGTTGTTACAAAAAGAAAACTTTTTCGTTATGGTATCCAGCCAGACGATGACTGTGTATATTGTGGCGAAAGGGACTCCATTGATCATACTTTTAGTGACTGTGCTTTTGTTAAACAATTTTCACATGAGGTCATCAATTGGTTCAATTTAACGAACAAAAGTCACTTTAACCCGTCCATACAAGAGAAACTATTTGGCGTTACATGCGAAAAATTTGGAAAAAATGCAACAAAGAAATTTAATTACGCACTTCTTTTTCTGAAATACTACATTTACACTAACAAACTGCATACTAGTTCAACCTTATTTGCTGATTTTCTAAACAAAATCTCACTCAAATACAGAATTGAACATTTCGAAGCATAAATAATATGAGAAACCAAAGATGTCTCCTCCGCTTTCTTTTCCTATTTCACAACTTGTATTATAATTAAAGTAATTCCTAGTCATCAAATGTATGGTACATAATGTTACTTCTTATTCAATGACTATGTAAGTATAAGAAATTAATGCAATTAGAATGCACCCTAAGTGTTCTTTGTACTGTGGAAATGTTAAAACTGTAATTTATTGTAAGTAGATAGATTTTAATTATATAATTGCTGCATTGTAAATAAGGGAACTGAGAGAAATAAAAAAAATAAATAAATAAATAAAAAATCAAGCACGAGACGCTTAGCGGCGCCGTTCTTTACTATGAGTGGCATCGGCTACCAAAACAACGCGGGTCTTGTAATAAATTCTCTCATCTCTCAATTCTCTCATCAAAGATCATCAAAGTTGTACGAAAATCGCCTGTTCCCCTGCAGTGGAAGTTACCGAAAGACGTCAATGAGTTTCCATTTTTATCCAAATAAACAGATCTAGAGATCCCAGTCTAAGGCGTGTAAAAGCAAAATTCCAGCTTGAGAAAGTTGAATCGGTTTTGGTTCGCTGACTATCTTGTGGTATGAGAGTGTAATGGCTGGCACAATTCATACAATATCTAAAAAGGAACACATGTTATTCTCATACTGTACTGAGTGTACTCTCATGCCATGTTCGGTTATAGGTTGGGGGAGGGCGTCTGTGGAACAACGGGGAGGTACTAGCTTCACTACTGATTTTTTTTGAAAAAGAAACCCATCTCAATTGATTATAATCATATTATTAGGAAACAGTCATTTGCAGAAGTCGCACAGGACAGGGAAGTGTTGCGCGGATAGTTTGTAAGTATTTTGTTCCATGCAAGAATATACTTACATTATTTTTGCCAAAGTATATATGCCCAAACAGTTGGCTTAAAATAGACGCTCAAGAAAAAAAGAGAAGCATTACATAACGATGAAAAACACCTTCGCAGTTTATTAACACTAAGCATGCGTAAGAATTACCCTCTAGAGTCCATATTGACTATAAACTGCCAGCTATTGGAGTTATTTTTCGACCAAACAACTTGAACCCTAACTATTTTTAATACTCGTACTCAGTTCCCCTGCTAGCTTCGAACTAATTTCAATAATGTGTCTTTCTTAGATCATCTTCGGACGATGAACAAAATAAAGCTGCACCTGATGAAATGTTATGTGCACCTGTTACTGAAGCAATTATAAGAAGCAGTAGTGAAAGCCCTTCAAGCAGTAAAGGAGAGGGAAACACTAGTCAAAGAAAACATAGTCAAAGTCCATCAACAGAACTCGATTTCTACCTCTGGACTGAAGAAGAGCCTTGCACGTGAGTTTTATTGCTTTATCTTTTAGTGCATGACAGGAACTGGGAGCAGAAAGCTAGCAGGAGGAAAACGGGTGCATTAACATCATAGCATATTATTATTTTAACAAGCAAAGAAAGCAAGGCTTTATTCATACAGCTGCCCCTTAAGGCAAAAACCCCAAGTACCTCCCTACCCCTATCTCTCTCCCAGCCGATACTTGTAGGGTCATTTTGTTGTTACTTCTAGGTTAATGTTACGCTTTTTTTATGTTGCAAAGATCTGTTTCAGATGTAGAAGATAATTTTCTCATGCGTCCTGCCTTTTTCCCTTACAAAGAAAGGAGTAACATCATCTGATGAGGTAATATAGTAATATTAGTACTTTACTTCACAAGTTTCACAACAATCTCTTACCTCCTGTATTTGACCCTTACTTTAATTCTGTTAGGATGTTACATAATTATAATACTAGATTATCTAGCAAAACGACTTATGTTATTCCTAAAGTCAGAACAAATTATGGAACTTTCAACATAAGATTTCAGGGTGCTAAAGTGTGGAATGATATAAGTGATGACTTAAAGCTTCTTCCTTTGATAATGTTTAAGAAAAACCTTAAGTTAATTCTTGTTGAAAAATACTAATAACTCTTCTAGCCTTTCGTTGTTTCTTAATTTTGATATTCTTAGCTTTTTTGACCTTGTTTGTTTGACCTCGTGTGTGTGGGTGTGTGTGTGTGGGTGTGCCTACTAAACCGTACTTACAAGGACCATAATGTGTTTACACACCGACGTTGGAAGGACCACCGTAGTTATGAGGACCGATCCCTGGTCCTCGTATACCTTATAGCTCCAAACGGTCTAAATCATCGAGAAACGTATCTACGACTATAATTAGCGCTGGTCCTCATAAACCACCTAAGATGTGTGTAAAGTAGTGGTCCTCATAAACCACCTTATGCGGGTTTCAAGTTCTGCTTCGGTTTAATTACGACCCAGGTACTTTTCTAAGGGAATCAAAGCTTGTGGATAACAGTCAATATGCGCTCTTCGCGAGAAATCGTTTTAAATCCCATTTACACTCCTCTTTAACTTTTGACTACACACACCATTTTGTGGTCCTTGCAATGTGGGTTTGTAAACATACCAAAAACCAGTATTGAGCTTGGCCTGCTTTATTATCCTGACCAGAAAGCAACCAAGAATATGTAAACATTGATGTTAAGTCGTATTTATTTGCTTACAGAAAAAGCGTTACCAATGACAAGCATGGTTGCCACAGACATCACTTTTCAAAATTCCGACTTTTCCCTGATCAAAATCAAATTTCCCTCACCAAATAAATACAAAAGGTCAGATCTAGTAGCGGCTTCTGACGTGAACTTACAGCCGCCCTTTCCCACTCTTTAATTTCAACAAATATTCATTTCTCATTAAGTAAAAATATCGTTGAGATCAGAGTGAACCCAAATGTTTCTTCTAGCCTTCAATGGTATTGAACTTTGAATTGAATTTTATTTTTTTTCTGACATACAGTTACATTTGTACAATTGCTTGCCCTCGCAACTAGTTTCAGAACTAATCGATGTGGGGGCAAGAATTTATGTTAAAAAGGAAAGGAAAAATAATGCTAATTTACAAAATTAAAAAAAGGTACCACTAAACAATTAAGAATACTAAGGGTAACCGAAAACAAAGTCACAGTGTAATGTGCACCTACATAGCGACTAGAATGCTATACGTTAATTCAGAAAACTTCTGTATCAGTTGCCATATTACATGCTACATTTACTAAATCAGCCGTGTTAAATTATTTTAACTTTTCCTAACTTTTCATCAAAATGTCCATTTTCCATGACTCAAAATTAAATTCTCTGACTTTTGTCTTTCCAGACCCGTGGCAACCCTGACAAGAGTTGAACAAGTCACTATGAGCCATAAGAATGTTAACGCCCGGCCAGAAGTGATGAATGGCAACCGGAAGTCGATCTTTTCTCTCTTCCAGTTTTCCCACATTCGTCAAAACAGGATTTTTC
This sequence comes from Micromussa lordhowensis, assembly GCA_964020085.1. NCBI lineage: Eukaryota > Metazoa > Cnidaria > Anthozoa > Scleractinia > Lobophylliidae > Micromussa > Micromussa lordhowensis. The sequence goes on along the minus strand of OZ026596.1, from coordinate 38,733,346 downwards.
AAATGAAACACTAGCTACTGCTCATGATGTGTGAGACGTTCTCGTAATGTGATCAATTTCCGTTGCATTCTGTCCAATTTATGCTATATTACATGCTAAATTTTAGAAAGTCAAACAGAAGACGAACTCTATTGAAAACGCACTTTAAGGTCAAATGAATGTCGCTCTAATAAGTCCGATTGGTCAAGAAAGACGTTTAGGGGGATGGATAAACTTGAGAAACGAGAATGTCCTCATGAACAGTAGCCATGCAACCTCGTTCCCAGAGTCTCTCTCCTCTGCCTCCCTTGTCGTTGTTTCATTGTGCTGACAATGTAAAGTTAGGCAAAGTTAATTAGTCTAATTAAAGTCAACCTCTATTAATAAAGTGGTCACCCTCAGGAAATAGCCATCTGACGACTTAATAGAGGTTTTCTAAAATATAGCATGTAATATAACATTTTATCTTATTTTCTCGTGTTTTTGGTAAAAGTACATTTATAACATGCCCGCGGGTAGCTAAGCTAGTACAGGAAATTATAACATAGATAGGACCCTGCGTGCGCTCTGATTGGTCAAAAACCCATGTTTTATCAGAGTATAAAACATAGAAAAAGCGTGTTTTATTGTTTTGCGTGCGTAAAATCTATATCTTAAAGCAAATGAAGAAACCTAAGCCGTGTATTACACTGTGATAAAACACTCCGAACATTTGAGAACACTCGATTAATGTAGAAAACACTCGCCTGCGGCTCGTGTTTTCTACATTTCCCTCGTGTTCTCAAATGCCCATCGTGTTTTATCAGTGTAATATACGGCTTAGGCTTCTTTATTTGTTAATTAATACAACTAAGTACAGCTACAAATGTAAATACAACTAAAGGCAACAAGAAAGCTAAAGAAACTAAAATTGACAACATTGACTAGAGACCACTGATAAACTAATGGTATTACAAATAATAATTGACAACAGTTATGACAAGAGAATACACTGAACAAATACACTGAACGATAATAATGATATTAAGTAACAGTAAGGCAAAATATGATAAACAGAATGTTGTTTGGAAGGCGTGTCTGTTGGCAAACAACATCAACAGTTTTGCCATAACATTCAAGATGAAACAAAAACGGGTTAAATTGTGTGTTTAAGGCCGCCCAGCTTAATTTCCAGAGGCAAGTCATAATATCGCATTGTAATGTCACTAAGTGACCGGTATATAGAGGTGAAATACAATAAAATTAACTAATAGAGCGTTTTCACATGACGTCACGGCAGCCATATTGGTGTTCCAAAACAATGAAACGGCAGCCATGTTGGTGTACCAAACCAGTCCTGTGGGAGTTGAACTCTTTTCTTATGTAAACACTTTCTTTTGTTCCAATAAATTTGCATGGCTACTGACCACGTGAGTGAAAACGCTTTATTGGGAAGTGTTAATGGTGACCGCGTCCGTTTAATAGAGGGTGGCCGCTTAACAGAGGCGCACTTAATAGAGGGCAAGTTTACAGTACGAATTAAGGAATGGGGAGTGTTGTACTAAAAGAGGTTTGACTGTATTCCCACCATAATGCAGCTAACTCCTTATATCAAATAATTTTTCTCAAGATCTCTAACGAGGAAGTTCTGCCATGAAAAGGGACCTGCACTCGCCATTCACCCCTTCAGTTGCTTAACACGAGCTTAATGTTGGGGAGAAGTTCTTGTTTGTGGAATATTGTACTGTAGGTGATACAGTATTTTGGTTTTTAGAAGATTCATTCAAGGAAATGTTCGCTTGCTCGTGTTTCATTTTCAACTGTTTAAGCCACAGGCGGGATGATATTTTGTGGAATCATAGAACTTTTCTGGATTGCACCATCTGGGGAAACTATTCTTTTAATTTCCCAGAAATCTAGTACAACCAATTCTTCATAAACAGAGACGTTCGTGACAAATCGCTCCAGGAAGAGGGAATTTGCGCGGCATTTGTGAAGCTTTCCTGTAGTTTGAGTCTTGTTTGTCAGCTGCAATATTTCAGCACTTTATAGCCTTATGAATTGGTTGCCTTCAACCCAAGACCATTGGATTCATCTGCATTATAATTTCCCAAAGAAAAGGACATGGAAGATCGAGGTAAGAAACAGCCTGAGCTATGTACGTAATGACATGATGAAGAGCCCAAAGCGACTGAATTGAGACTGAACGCGCACTGTAATTGCAGCAATGTATAGTATTTTGTTGTTAAATGGAACAGTAAATAGATAAGCTATGAGAAGCAGAAAAAGCATTATAGGTTTTAGTGAATGATATTTTGAGTAAAAGCTTTGTAACAGCTGGTACATAAAAACTTTTAAAAACGCCAAAACATCATCGACCCGCTGATCAGAAAATTGCATGGTACATGTACGTCACAAATAAAATCGTAGCAAAGAACCATTGATACATGTATATTGAACAAAAGTTACCTACAGTGAAGGAATAAAAATTACATTTTTTTTAGTTAATGTTTTAGCAATTTGTGTACTAGGTTTTCTAATAATTAATTGAACAGACAAACTGAAAGTTATTTGCCGCCACAACAACGTACAGTGTTTTGCCCCATGGTCATGCTGTATTTTATCAGAAATCCAGAATATGTGTATTTGCATGATTTTCATAAAATATTCTTATAAAGGATGGATTCATGATGTTTGATTTCGAATGAACCTGAAATAAAATGTTGTTTACGAACAAGTTTACTGTTCTCTTACAGGGAATATTTAGATTGACAATTCATTGTAATGTAAGCTGTTTTCCAGTTATTTATATTTACAACGTAAGTAAAAGATAAATGTACATAAAAGGGTCTAAGAATTGTTAGAAATGACTATGCTCATCAGAATGGCAGAACCTCCACTATTGTTGTAATTTCAGGATAGTTAACAACCCACTTGAAGACTGCCGTCTTTGTCAAAATGTTTGTTAGATGAAACTAGAGCAAATCTAGAAGGATATACAGTATGGTCTTGTGGTGTAATGGTTTGGCTTTTAAGAACCATTTCAAAATGTTTTTGCATAACTTCAAGAAGTGTAACATCCACAACGTAACATCCAGAACAATGTTTTGCTACCATTATTTCAAAAATGTTGTTGTTTACCAGAGAGTTCTTTTTACTAAAGTGTTTCTATTGGATATCTAGTGGTGTGACAGAAATGGTTTTAAAATCTTTTTTGTACTTATTTTGCAAAAGAAAAAAGATGGTTAAAACATTGCGGACGTCACATAACGTCCGCAACGAAACTTATTTTTGTAAAAATCTGCTTTTTAAAAAAGTTCAGGGTGAAGTTTATATCATTTATGTATTAACTCCAGTGAGGGACTTTTTCTGAGACAAGTGTTTGAAGTCCCTTTTATTTTCCAAGATTGATACCGCAAGTTAAAAAATTTTACTTCTTGCTTGTTGTTTGCTGTAAAAAAATAAATTCTTACTCTGGGGACGAGGGAGCAGAAATTTATTTTTCTGTGTACTTTAACTTGTCCACAATGAATGAGAACAGGGTATAATTTCCTGTGCAACCTCTTTTCAAAAATCTGGATTTTAACACCACTCATGTGGAATTGCCCTAACACAATTTTTTTCCTTGGCAATGAAACTTAAATGTCCTTGCATTTAGCAAACCAACTTTATCAAAAGTACAATACAGTCAAAATTGACAAACATGCAATGGCTGGATTATATGTTGACAGCAACATAATGTTAGTCACTTATTAATTTTCACGTCATGTTGTGTTTGTGACATTGTTTGCGTCACTTTAATTTCGTGATTTTTGTTATCGCAAAATTAAAAAAAAATGTGTTGCAAAATTTCATGTAATAAGGTATTAGGCTAAATATTGGCATAACAAGATGAATTTGTTCCCTCCCATTAACATGAAAGTCATCCGGTGTACTGAGGTCAAACGTCGAACTTCATATGAGACAACTGAACTGAGCAAATGAAGGTCATTCCCAGTATTGCATTGCACATCCCTATTGTGCATAATTTCACCCATGATTAGCGCAGGCACATTAAGAAATGGCAGCTTTTTCTTTATGGCTGGACTAAGAAAATGAGTATGGTGACCTAGCATTTTTTCCTGTTGTTTTTAATTGAGTAATAAACTTCTCTATATAAAATAACTATTGTTAGAAACGTGATTTTAGCAAGAAATCGATCGTGACTTTAATCAGGGTGCTATAATAAGGCATCTACTAAAACCTGAAACAAAAAAACCATCAAAATGAAACCACCAAATCGAGCGAAACAACCAAAACGAAATGACCGAAACAAGTAAAAAAGGACGTAAATAAGTAAAAGAGTAAAAAAAACCAGCCTTGATCTCTGGCACGTTACTATGGAAATATAAAGAAAAATATATGCTTCTTTGTAAAGTTGCCCTGATTACCCATAATGCCCATTAGAGCATGAAGGGGTCTATTTAACAATTAGACCCGTGGCACTTGAGGGCAAAGGGTCTAATTGTTTTAGTATGACCCAACTAGTTGGACAGAAAAAGCAATAAAAAGGTTAGAAAATGCAAGTTGAAGAAATATTTATTTGGGGAAAAAAAGGAAATAAAAACAGGTAAATTTTGCTAATAGTCCCCTATTCTCGCCGGCTTCACAGTCGTGAATGAATTTTAACTAAAATCAACAAAAAATCTAAGGAAATAAAGAAGCAAAGTATGTGTATTGATCTTCTTACCTCAACCCAACATTTTATTAATTCTAAGCTTGATCAGTAACAAGAAATTTGCAAACAAACTCACTGCGACGATCTTGCACCTGTTGATTTTTAATGCTGATCTATCCTGATGCTTATTTGACCATGGATCGATTCCCATTGGATAAATACTTCCTTTGGCTTTATAGCCGATTGCTATAGAACTTCAAAAAAAAAATCTAAACCTTTGTAACGCGAACTATAATAACATCTTCTCAGTAAATGGTGTACAAATTTCACAGTGTCCCTTAACTTATCTGAAACAAATAACCACACGAATAACTGCCACGTTCGGTTAACAAACGGTAAGACCTCTAAAACTCCAGAGCTGGATAAACAACACACGAAACTTAAAACTGCCGCACCTTAAAAACTAGCCAAAATTAACATATTACGCAACTGGAAAATAAAAAAAAAAACGCATGTGAGAACGAAAAAAATGCACACATACAAAAAACTAATTAAATATTCGCTACATCTCCGCCCCCAAACAGGGACCAAAAAGGGAACTGTTTAACATACATAAACATGAAACTACTGAACAAGTATGAGAAGTTGTCCTTTGAATGTCAATACGCTAAGACTAATAGAAATTCTTGACAGTTCCAAGTCTCGATATGTCGAACTACAGGCACGAAAGTTTCACTTTTGTGCACATTCTAACACGCACAGCTTAGTTATAGGCCTAAGAAAAGTTCCCAACTTAGTTTTAACTTGCGCAACGCGCACTGGTCCGTCATCCTTGTTCGGGTAGATCTTCAATACTCTCCCCAATGGCCACGAACATCTCGGTATCGAGTCATCCACGACTAGAACCAGGTCTCCAGCGTCAACATTTCGTCGAAACTCGGACCACTTCATACGTCTCTGCAACGAAGGCAAATACTCTTTAGTCCACTGCTTCCAGAACATATCCGAGAGGTACTGGACCTGCCTCCAACGCTTCAGGCTAAACTGATCATTCTTTGCAAAGATTCCAGGAGGGCACTCCGGTCCAGCGCGCAAAAGGAGTAAGTGATTCGGGGACAAGGCTTGAAGGTCGTTCGGATCATCTGAAACCTTAGTCAGCGGTCTGCTGTTGAGGATAGCCTCTACCTCACACATCAAAGTAGACAGTCCCTCGTCATTAGGACTTTGATTTTTTAGAAGGGCGTTGAGGACTTTGCGTACCGACCTGATCATTCGTTCCCAGATCCCACCCATATGAGATGCCGCTGGCGGATTAAACACCCAACGCACTTCTTTCTGAAGTAGGAATTCGCCTATCTTTGATTTGTTCCATCCACCAATAGCTTCTCGTAACTCCCTTTCTCCACTCGTAAGGTTAGTACCATTGTCTGATCTGATTACGCGCGGCGATCCGCGCCTTGCGATAAACCTTCTAAGGGCGTTAATAAATGAACTGGTATCCAAACTATGAGCGACTTCAATGTGAACAGCTCTCACGGCTAAGCAGGTGAAAAGAACTCCGTATCTTTTCTCCATGCAGCGACCACGCTTAACATAGAAAGGCCCGAAATAATCCACACCGACAAAAGTAAACGGTGGTTCTCCAGGCGTAACTCTTTCGTAGGGCAAATCTGACATCTTCTGCGAATCTGGTGGTAGCAGTCTCTGTTTGCAATCAAAGCAACTGCTCAGCACTCTGCGCACGGCCATTCTTCCTTTGATGATCCAGTACTTCTCACGAATTAAGCTCAGAACATGCTCTCTTCCGGAATGTCCCGCCCTCGAATGGTAATGTCTCACAAGCAGATCAACAACATGGGCCTTCTTCGGCAGGATGATAGGATTTCTTGCTTCAGCTTCAATACCGGCGTGTCTCAAACGACCTCCAACACGTAGCAAACCGTCTACCATAAACGGATCAAGCTTGCGAATAGAACTCGATTTGTTAACTGACTTTGTCATGGTGCTATCGCTAAGGCTGGCTTCTGTAAGCTGCTTCACCTCTTTAGGAAAGGCCTTTGTCTGAACGACCCTCAGCACCTCTTGCTCGGCAATTAACATTTCATCAACAGTAACTCTTCCTTTCATTGGCGAGCACTGACCCTCGGTTTGCAATGCACCTTGTTCAGCAACCTTGACTTGAAACGCAATATGTACGCCACTGACTTTCTAAGCTTGTCCCAAGAAGAGAAATAGCACAATAGTTTCTCAACAGTCTCCATAGACTTATCGAGCTCAGCTGCGTGAACACGCACTTCTTTCTTGAACTCTAGATCATCATCAGAGATGTTTTCTTGACGAGCAGGGGGTGCAGGCCAAGAAGATTCGTGTTGCCATAGGAAATCCGGACCTCTTCTCCATGAATCGTTTTCTAACAAAGCCTCGGCAGACAACCCTCTAGAAGCAGCATCGGAAGGATTTCGCTTGCTATCTACGTATTTCCATTGGTCAGGAGTGGAACCATCGTGGATCATGGTGAGCCTGTTAGAGACGAACGTGTGGAAACGTTTGTCCTCGTTTTCAATGTAGCGGAGCACAGACGTACTATCTGTCCAAAACACGGAACGGTTGATTGGAACCTCCAATTCTTTTCTAAGCATCTTGTCTAGCTTGACGGCAAGGGTTGCGGCTGTTAACTCCAGTCGGGGAATTGACAGTGATTTAAGGGGGGCTAAGCGGGACTTGGACATGACGAACGAACAGTGAACTTTACTCTCAGCGTCGACGAACCTTAAATAGGACACAGTACCATAACCAACCTAAGATGCATCAGAAAAGTGGTGGATTTGCACGTCTGCAACCGTACCAAACTCTTTAGGCTTGTAGCATCGCTGGACTGAAAATTGTTCCATAGCTGGCAAGGACTCGAGCCACCACTGAGTCTGATGTAGACTGTCTCTCGGAATAACATCATCCCACTTCAGCTTTCTCCGGCAGAGATCTTGAAGGATTATCTTGGCGGATAATAGGAAGGGAGATATAAAACCCAGTGGATCATAAACTGAGGAGACCACGCTCAGCAAACCTCTTCGTGTAGGAGGCTTCCTTTTGAGTTGCATTCTAAAAAACAAACTGATCAGTCTCGACGTTCCAACGTACTCCAAGAGCTCTTTCAACTGGAAGAACTTCACCGCCCAAGTCCAGGTCCCGCACTCCACTCGCACGAAGTTGTCGAGAGATCGTCTTAAGGACAGCTCTAGAGTTAGAGACCCATTTCGTCAGGTTGAAACCTCCTCGTGCTAATAAGTTTCGCAGCTGATCAACCAAACTTATTGCCTTCTCGTGGGACTCAACAGACTTCAAGTAGTCATCCACGTAAAAGTTCTTCTCCACTGACCTAGCTACTTCAGGGTCAAAATCATCGCTGTTGTCTTTCGCAGTTCTCTGCAACCCATAGTTAGCGCAACTAGCTGACCACACCCCACCAAACAAGTGAACGGCCATATGGTACTCCTCTGGCTCTCTAGTCAAGTCGCAATCAGGATACCACAAGAAATGCAGGGCGTCGACGTCATCAGGATGGACTTTTAATTGATGATACATAGCTTCAACATCGGCCATCAGTGCAACGGGCTCTTTGCGAAATCTCAACAACACGCCCACCACCTTATTAGTAAGGTCAGGACCTTGTAAAACTTGTGCATTTAACGACGTTCCACGGTATACAGCTGCACAATCGAAAACCACGCGAACTTTGTCGGGTTTCTGCGGATGTACTACAGAATGATGCGGAAGGTACCATATTTTCCCGTGGTTTCGATCCCGAAGGTTCTCCGTCACTTTCTTAGCGTAGCCTTTATCGAAGAGGTCTGTCATAAAGGCGGAATATCTGGAATACAGCTCAGGGTCTTTCAAGAGTTTCTTTCGTAGGAGGTTAAGGCGATGCTCTGCAAGCGGCTTGTTGTTTGGCAAATCAGGATGGTGATATTTCCAAGGAATGGCAATCTGATAGTGACCATCAACCAGGCGAGCAGACGCATCGTAAATGCTCAAAGCTTGCTTGTCTTGACGAGACATTGTGTTTACTGCCTCAGGAAGGGATTCGCTGAACTCGAAATTCATGAAGTGATGAAATTTCTGGCTTAAAACTTCGTCTGCACGAACAAAATTTACATCACGCACATCGGAACGCCCATGTCTGCCCAAAGGACCATTCAAAGTCCAACCAAATTTGGTTTTCGTAGCGTACGGCCCACTGCCACGACGGGTCCTGATTTCGGAGGGCTTGAGCGCCTCGGGAACATCTTGACCAATCAGCAACTCCACTCCAATAATGTACACCATAAGCGGAGCATATTCAGGTTTTATAATTTCATATATCTGTTATTGCACAAGCTGGAATTTTCCGTTGCAGCTATTTGGCAACGTTGTTTGTCGTACATCCCTGAAACTTTGGCAGGTTGTTAATTTATTACACTTCTACAATATATCAATTTATTGAATGGCTCTTGTTCAAGAGTGGATGGAAAGGTCATTTTGTGAAGGTGACAAAGCCGACTTCACTGCAAAAAAACAGCTCTGGATGAAGTTTTAAACGGAGATGCAAGCAAAAGAAGACACAAAGTCTGTCTTTTTTTCCCTTCTTGGAAATACCATATTTAAAAACCCTCCATTTTTAAAAGTTACTGGAGTGAAAAGAGAGAGGAAGGTGTCCCATTATCAGTATTTGAAAGAGAGGTCCAATTCCACTCAGAAAAAATTGAAGATTGCCACCCATGAAGCAGAAGTCTCAAAATACTGCCAAGATGACCAAGTTAAGGTGACCGCTGATGAGGAAGATCGTCAATGTTTACCAGTAAAAACCGACGAAGAAATGGTCGAGGCTAGTCACATGTCTGAAGAATTCGTGCCATCTGAAATCCAAAGCCCTGCCAAGAATGCCAATGCATTAGATTCTGCAAAATTTGGAAATGGAACTGCGTTCGAGCCCACTTCAGAAGGAGACGAACAACAACCTAGCGTCGATGAAACCATATTGTTGACTGACAATGAGGACGAGGGGCAAGTTAATGCCTTTGATGACATTATCGAAGACGACTTCGACACAGATACTGAGAGGAAGTCACAGGAAAGTGACGTGAAAGAGGACGAAAAAGCTACTGATGTATCTTCTAGTTCCAGTAGCAGTGTTTCTTCTGCCAACGAAGTTATCAAAGATGACATCTTTCGGAAATTCCACAAACACGTAGATCATCTTTACCCCTTTCACCTTCCTGGAAAGCCTTCAACGTTTCAAGAGTATTTAAACGGCTTGTTTCTTGACCCGTTAAACTTTGTAGTTGAAAGGACAAGCATACACTCATCCTCCGCCAAAGCATCCAATTACGTGGATACCCGCATCAGAGCATTTCTGGCGGCGACCTTTCCACCAATAAAAGTCGGCAGTCTCGCTGCTGCGGCTATTGAAATATCGTTCGAAGGCGACATATTTCCTCAATTCACCCATGTCGCCAAAGGAAATTACAAATGCGCTGTTTGTATACCTTACTTAAAATGGGCAATTTTTCACAACCATCCTCATTCAGTTGCACGCTCAAGAAAGGCAACTACCGAGGCCATTTTAGAAGGGACAGCTGAGCTCGAGTTCTCTGGCCTAGTTCAAGTGCAAGAACATAGTTTGTCGAAGTGTCACAAGGAAGCTTGCTCCTTCTGGAAGGACCAGAAAATGGAAAAAAGTGCAGAGAAGCCTTCGTCTAAATAGGAAGGAGAGCAAAAAAGGAAGACTATTGATCAGTATTTCGGGAAGCCATCAAATCATTCAAACTGGTAACAACCTCGGAGGCTCTACAGCCTGACTCCAAAAACAAAAAAGTTAGGTGTTGTTACCTCTGGGACTCTGAGGTTGTTAAGCAGTTTGCCAATGATCAACAAATAAGAACAACAACTCCAAAAAGGCTCTTCTGCGAACGTGTCAGAAATGGGACCATAAAATGCTACAAACAAGATCCTGGACATGCTCTTTGCTCCAGTTATAATGACTGGAAAGTGAGACACAGCATGGAGGCATCTCTTCTCAAAGACAAAGCCACCTCGAAATTCAGATCGATCTTCGTAGCAATATCAAAAAAAGTCTCTATTCATGGAAAAGTTGTTGAGATAAGAGGAGGGATCAAAAGCCTGGATCCACCTTGCCAAGAAGAAGCATTTTCGGCCAGTGACCATCCCTATACCTGTGATAACTGTCACATTCAATTGCGTGAGTTAAAAGACATCATTCAGCATCGCAAATCAGGTAGCTTACATTTAAAGGCCAACAGACTTGGGCTCTCTGGTTTCAATAAACGTTACTCCAGGAGGGGTGAGGCCATCAATGCTCTGGAAGTCAAAACGCAAAAGCATAAACTATCTGAGGCAAAAATGAAGCAGTTGATCACAGCAAAATTTTCTCCAAAAGACTGGGAGGAAAGTCTTCACTCCGCATGTCTCGATGGTGAGGATCAAAGGCTCGTGATCAATCTTGTCCGCCTATTAAGGATGGGTGTAACAGAGCGCAACCCAATGCAGATAGAGGTCATAAGAAATTTGGTTTCTAAGCTTCAGAGAGCTAACAATCACAGATACGTTGATTTGGTGAAAGATGTCAGCGCTCTCTTTAAGAACAAGCTTGGTCCAACTAATTATTATCTTCTCGCTGACATATTTGGACTTGCGAAGGAAACTACAGCCGCAAACCACTCTTCTCAGATAAAGCTAGATCCAGGAATAAACTGGCATGCTATGGATCTAGCGGCTGAAACGTTTAGAGGTCTTCCAGTGAATGAGGGTAGTGATGGTGCAAGACATCTTCGTTTCCTGGAGCCTCGCAAACTGAAAACGGGAGAGATCATACTAGTTGGCCACATTTGGGAACCTAACGTCAGTACCTGGCAGGAGCAAAACCTTCGTATTCCTAGGAAGGACAAAAGAAAGAACGATCCAGAAGACTTCACTGCTTTGAAAAGGCTAACAGATAACCTAATCAAGACAGAAAAATTGGCCAAAACTGTGTCTGTTCACAACCTCTCAGCTATCGCGGCACTCAACAAGCCCACGATAATTAACACCATGTGGCCAAGTCCTGATCGAGACTATAAGGCGCAGCATCTTTTGCAGTAGTGGGAGGCTCTCCGGCGGGCTTGTTACTACGACAGCTCAGGAAATGTGCGCAAAACGCCGATTAATCTGATCGGTTACTCTACCGATTCCACAGGGTTTTCTTTAGCAGCAGCAATTCAACTGATGGCGCCAACAGAAGAGGAAATTAAGGAAGAGGTACAATATTTGGCCCTTGGAATTGATGAAGAGGAGTTTGCTTCTCCATGCTATTGGCATCTGCCCTCAATCGCGTATCTAGACTACGACCATGAACAGAGGCTGTTTCTTAAGAATTTGAAGTACGACACGCGTGAGCTAACGTTTTGGGAAGACGAGGGAAGATCTTCTCGGATTGCAACAATACGACACCTCCAAGACCTGAAACACCGATGCCAAGAATTAGGATTAGACTGCAGATTCAATGCCTCTGACCTTTTGCTCGTTTATTTCTTTGATCAGAACTCAGACGCCTGTGAACGGCTGTTCACGGTCCGTACTGCAGACCTACTCGACGAGCACATTCCTGGTTCCAGTGGTACCAGTCTTTATGTGAGAGCTGTTTATCACCTGATACAGCCTTTCAGAGTTCCTGATTTCGGCTCTCCAGAGGACGTTCAGAAATCAGTTTCCTGTGCTATCACGATATTTTGTTTGTGGAAGAAAGTCCTGAAAAAGCTTAGCCTTCACTCTAAATCTGGTGCAAAACACAATCCGGCAAGGCGCGGAAAATTCATCACCTATGACTGTGACAGGACAGCGGATATCCTCTTCTCTGCTGCCACAATTCACCAACTGGCCATGTTCCTCCATTTTAAATCTCTTGGGTCTATTTGGGCATCCCCCTACAATTCTGGAACAAAAACAACCGAAAGAATCATAGGGGAAATGCAAGGAAAGACAACAGAGCTTCAGAACCTTGACTCCCAGCCAACGTTTGGACATATGCTGGAGCGGTGTTCCAAGGTACAATTCAATCTCAACGCAAAGCAATGCCTGAGCTCTTCCAGAGCAAGCGTAAAAGCGTCCAATAAAAGAAAGAATATGGCTTTTGCTTTCAAGGAAATTAAACGCATCTCAACCCAGAGGAGGTTCAAATAGTATCCCACGATGCACCTGGTTTCATACTATATTATCATTTTGAATCGTGACGTCATCACTTATGTTGAACTTCAGAACAGATAACAACAGAAGCGAGCCGCCATGTTCTTGCACACCGCTCGTGGTGTTACGGCTTCGGCGTTCAAGAACGTGGAATTGCTTTACGTTCATTGTGTGTCTGAAGAAAAGTTTAGGGTTAGTTTGAAAGGATTTACATGTGTTACACTCGTTTGTAGAGAAACTCATGTGAGCTCCCTTGAAAGCATGAGCAAACGACGTCGTTGTCTCATCCCTGATGTGGTTGAGAATCAATCCGTGGAAAAGCAGCTCCATTGTTGGTTCGCGTTAATTCTTCGTGTGATATAACGGTAAGTTGTGAAAATAAAAACATAAGCTTATGTTTCCCGGTCATTTGACTGTTTCGCATTCTTCGCCTGTGTCACATGTACAGTGAACCGCTTTTCATGAGCTCTCGTTTGTTCATTAAACCCCAGATTCTGATTAAACCCAGTACATTTTCTAATAAGCATATGTTAATCATTTTCTTTCGCAGAACCTTGATCCAAATAACCTTAGCGATGAAGGTAACAAATCAACACTGCTGTGGTCTTTTGACGTATTACCTGTGCCAGCTGCACAATTCGTGAAACCAAACGTGGTGAAGGAATCTCCGCTCGACGAGTACTTTCCACCTGTGATAATTTATGCAGAATCTGGGTGCAATTGTGCAAGTCCCTCACCGTATTGTTTAGTTTCCATGATTGCCAACGCTGCAGAGAATGAGGTTTCTATCGCCAGCGATCAGGAGACCGACAGTCCCGCTGTATCCAGTGAAGAGGAGTGCTCTGCTGGCGAAGAGGTTGAAGATGTCTACGCCAAGGAATATTTCACCGACACATTTGCTGTAAAAGGTTCTTTTTGGGAGGGCAAATACCAAGAATCGCTCATCAAATGTGTAGAATGTAAAGCAAAGGGGGAAAACGTTGGAGTGAGAGCTTGTTTTGAAACTGACAACTTGAGAGACAGAAATGCCATAAAATTTGAAGTTCTTTATTTTGCTGCATGGCATGTGATAGGCTATTGTAGTGTGGAGAAAATTTCAAAACTAACCAAGGCCTTAAGGAGAGGAGAATTATCAAGCTGCAAACATAAGTACATTAAGAGGAAGTGGATACAACATATCAATGCTTTCAGATATTATGCAACAGTTTCTGTAACAAAGGAAGGACAGTGGGACAGAAATGACCCAAATAATAAATATAATAGTGTCTTAACTCTTTAATCTCCTGTAAATGTATCTCACAATTAAAAATCTCCCTTTTTAAAAGTTGACCTCTTGCACTCACTTTATTTGGTCTCCAACTCTACTACTGGGGAGGGAGAACCGGCAATAGTTTACAACTGACCATGTTTATGGGAATAAGTCACCTAAGTTTTTCAGTGCTCTGTGAATTGCAACCACCTTTCCTCAGTGACCAGGTTTTCCAAATACCAAAAGTTTTCAAGTCACATCACTATATTTAAAACATCTTGACTGTAAGTGACTGCAACCACTTTTTTAGAGCAAAAAGTTTGAATTTTTTTGGTTTTAACCTGTGGTAAACAACCATAAGGCATTCTTGCCATATCACATTCCTGGGTAGTACAGAAATGTCTCAATGGGAAGTGCTGGTTCTTTTTCTTAGAATTCACTTTTCATATGAATAAAACGTTTATAAGATGGGCTAAGACTCTGCAGTTACCGAGTGCTAATGAGGCAACATTTTGTCACTGTATTTATATGGTCTCGGTCTCATAAGTGACCACTTGCTGTAAGAGACTACCTAGACTTGACATTTTGGGTGGTTGCCTATGGGAGATTCAACTGTTTTTTTTTTGTCGCAACCTACATTTCAATTAGTCTTAGGAAAATTAAACATTCACCTTTTAGAGGGGCAATTGTTGACTACTTCAAAGAACTACATAAACACTCTGCTTATTAAAATGTTGCTGCCGCAAGACAACTGTTTGTAATTTTTTAACACAAAATAATTATTTACAACATAGTCTCTGGAAATTAAATTTAAACATTTGGTGGCAAATGTCCTTCTGGCCTGTGAAGCCTTTCACGAATTGAAAGGCCGCGTGCAAGAACGTCCCCCTGGTTTTTCGGCTATTTTTGAAAGTGCTCAAAAATAGCTGAATTTTGCCATGTGGGTTTCGTTTCACCTGAGAAACACTGCTCTGAAGTTTTTTTGGCTGGGTTGCTCTTCGTTTTCAAAATATTACGTATGCAAAAAACCCGTAGTTTGTGGTCACGTCAGCATGTGACCGCAAAGGCGGTAATTTCACTTAAAATCAAGGAAAATATTGATCTTTTGCAACGCGCAACCTTAAGAAATGTTCATTTCAGGTAGAAAACACGTCAAATTAACGTGCGGCTGCAAAGATTCGTTAATTTCACTCAAATTACCGCTTGAAACTAGGGTTAACGTTGAAAGTTAGGGTTAGGGTTTAGGGTTTAGGGTTAGGGTTAGGGTTAGGGTCAGGACCAACCTCGAGAGTTCACAATTTGGTTCCCAAGAAGCTGATAATCAAAATATCGATATTAGTCGCGTTTTCTTATTTTTTTTTCTTTCCTTCTTTAGGCAGAGGGGCTGACTTTTTTGTTCGCGACAATGGATAATTGGTAAGGAGCATTCTGAAATATGGAAAACGAAAACCCGTGGACATTTCACCGAAGCTCTTCATAGTTATGTCACATCAAGCTGTTTTATTTTATAGTTAAGAAACTAAACTATGGCGTTTGAATTACCTAATCTACACGTTATCAGACGCGGTAAAGACTTATTTTATTGTATTTTAGAGGCTAGGAAAAAATTGCTCTCCGCGTTTTCTGACGAATACTTGAATAATTGCATAAGGACTCTCAGTATAGAGACACTTAGCTGTAATGACGGCGAAACTAGTTTTATTCAAAACTTCCTCCCAGGTGAAATTGGCCCATTCTGGTTAATAAGTGAGAGCAATTTACTGCGACTAAATCAATTCATGATACATTCAAGACATATAGCATGCCAACGGGCAAGCTTTGGATACCAATCTAGTCCCAATGTAAATCCGTCCAATTTTGTGCAACACAGTGAATTTAGCACCTGGAATTTTCAAGGGAAAAATTCGGATGAAAACTATTGATTCTGCAGCTGCCGTTTCTAACGAGGCAACAGTTAACAAAGGTCTCGAATCTTCTCCAAATCTCGAGGCTGTCGAAAGCGATGATGGACAACACCTTCTGCAGAATCATTTGGAAAATAGAATTTCGGTGCCGCAGGGGAAGGGTGAAACTTCCTCAAAATCTCAAGTGTCTGCCACTTCTAGTGAAAACAAGAAAATGTTCACACTTTCTGAAGAAGAAATGTCCCAGCAAACAAAGTCTGAATTCGCGGAAATACGCAGGTTTTACGCGCTTGAAATAAATGCAGACCGCGAAGGCAATGCCATGCAAAATGTGACAATTACAAAAATGTTTGAACGAATCTGCAGATTTCTATGGTTTTTACAAAACGTGAAAAATATGGAACCAAAATTGACCTCTTGCTCAGACCCACAACTAGTGGAAGAGTTTGTGCACTATATGATGCAAGTTCGCGGGATCAAGTCGATAACCTGCAGTCGTTACATTACTGCTTTTATCAATGTGGCGAAAGTGCCCATAATCTCTAACGTAAATCAGAATCTTAACGATTCAATTGAAAAAATTCGAGCGATTCAGAGACAGCTAGAGCGTCTCGCGAGAAGGGAGCGCGTTGATGATTTGGCGAAGAAACCTGAACTGGAAAAAATTGTCTATCCCGAACTGCTGGAACTGTGTCGCGAGCTAAAATGGGAGGTTCACGAGAAATCAGGCCAAGCTCAGGCCCGGAGTTGTATGAATCTCTGTCTGTTGTTACTCTATTGTTCAGCAAATCCGGGTCGTTCCAAGGAGTACATTTCGCTTCGCATTTATAAAGGTCAGTCAGACGAGGATTGCAAAGATCAAAATTTCATATGCTTTCACGACGATGGCACCGTAATGTTAATTGAAGACAGTTACAAGACTCGAGGCACGTATGGTGTTAACAGAACAGACTTGACACCGTTAAGTTTTCTGACATATTACTTGAATTTGTACCGTAACAAGATGCGGCCGTTATTGTTAATCGGTAAAGGTCACGATTTCTTTTTCGTGAACCAGCGTGGTGACGCTTTCACACAAACCTCGTATAGCAGTTACGTTTCGGCTATTTTTGAGAAATACTTTTCGCTAAAGCTCACCAAGATCGACATTCAGAAGGCAGTGGTCAATCACTTTCTTTCTTTGCCACAAAGCGGCGACTCTAACCTGAGAGAGTCTTTTGCGACATTGATGAAACATTCAGTGAGATCCCAAAAACGATTTTATGACGAAAGGCCTCTAGCGGCCAAAAAGAGTAGGGCACTCGATCTTCTAAGTTCCATGGCCTCTAGAGGCTTAGAAGAAGATGGAGTGCAGATAATCGAAGATGAAGATTTAGATGGACACATCGAGTTCTTGCCAATACCGGGAGAATTTGTCGCACTGGTGGCTGCCAATTCTACCAATTCTAAGCCGGAAGTGTTCGTAGCAAAGGTTCTGCGTTTGTCGGAAGACCACAGAACGGCATTTCTAGCTGATTTTTCGGAGCTTGAGGCCGGAAAATTTAAACTGAATGCTGGAAAGAGTTATAAAGAGGAAGTCAGTGCTCTGATCTATCCAGTCGATGTCGTATATTTGCAGTCCAACGGCCTCTACGAACTAAGAACGCCGAAAATTGACATTCACAAACAGGTGTACAAAGAGCTGTAAGTTTTTTTTGTTGTTGTTGAATTAGTACTGTCGTGGCTCAACAAATTTTTCTTCGTTTTTGTGTATCGTTACTAGATATGAAATGGCAGGAATGACATCACTTGTACCGGATCAACGATTTTTTCAAGTCCTGAGTGACATACAGCTAATTCCGCAGTTATACGAAGAGTTTATCATCAGCCACGAAAGAACTGTGCTATGCTTGCCACATGCAAATTACTCCCGTTCATTGTCATTTCAATTTCTAACATTTGTCAGTGAGTTTTACTGCGGCCTTCTTCGCCGAAGTGATTCTGCGCGCCTTGGTAGTATCTGTGGACAGCTTCATGGACTAAAATACGTGTGTTTGCCACACTTCTGCTTCATTTACAAAGGTTCACTGGACCTTCTCTTGGAAATTTTGGAATGGAGACGTGGTTATCTGTCATTTGCAGATGACCTAGTATCGCTGGTACAACTCTGTGGCTATTTACTGATCGAAAAGAATGTCGTGCATGCGTTTTTATTAAACTTGTTGCCTTTGGACGAAGTCGTTAAAGCGTCGAAGAGCGGAGCAGTCTTTGTCTACGAACTTTACAGGAACGGATTTCTTGCTACCAGTGAGTTTTATGCAGAAGGTATCGATCATCCATCTTTTTGCAGCCTCTTAGAAACCTATCCGAATTTTAGAGACCTTAAACGGAAACTTAGAAGCTTTCATCGTTACAGACACTTTGCGCGAATGTACAGCTATCCATCTGGTAGAGTCAAATTTTCAAGGGTACGAGCTGCAGCGTTTTGGGATTATTTTCAACCTCCGGAATCCCTTGATTATCCAGATTGGTGGTAATTTCACTGTTGCGTTTTTCTTTATTTCATTTCTTTTTTGGTTAGTTTTTGGGCTTTTGACAAGCTCGTGGTTTCTAATCAATGCAGAGACGTCTGTTATCTGTCCTGCATTTGGCCGGAAACTTCAGCTTAAAAAAGCTCATTCTCAAAAGAAAAGGTTGTTCAAACAATGTTTGGTTCAAGTTTGTTTGAAAAATCTTACTTTTGTGTGTTAACAGTCAGGTACGCCGTTTTTCTACCATAACAGAGATGTCTGTCAACTGTCCTGTGTGGTTGGAAAACTCGGCTTAAAATATGTCAGTCCAACAAAAATAACAATTAAAAGATAATATTGTAGATTCTTGTAGTATAAACGATATAAGATTTTGTTTGACAAGGACAACGGAAAGATTTATATATCAAGGTGTAAATTTTGTTTCTGTTGCGTGTCGGTTTTGTTAGCTTGCAGTGACGAAAAGTTGTTCACGCATGTTATTTTTCCATAATTACAATGTACGGTCAACTCTCTCTTAACGGACACCTCTATATAACGGACAGCTGGTGTCGGTCCCTGTGTGCCGTTTTTGAGTCATTTTTCTGTAACTCTCTACTGATAAGCCGGACACCTCTCTATAACGGGCAGTTGGGGCTGGTCCCGATGGAGTCCATTATAGAGAGAGTTGACTGTAGTTCAGTTTTTTTACATCTCTCTTTTGTGGGTATACAATACAGTTCTAAAGGCAAGCAATACAATATACAATACAGTTAGGCAAGCAGTTTTTTTTAACACAACAGAGATGTGTCCTGTATATGGCGGGGCAAATTCTGCTTTGTATATTGGTTTAGTTTTAAACATTTTCTTTGACGATCTTGATATAGATATTGTTTGACATGGAAAATTATACGGGTTAGTGTTAGATATAGACGTTTATATAAATGGATAATTTATAGTTATGGTTACTGTACCGTTGTTAAGTTGTTAATAAACGTTCTGTGAGCTGGAAAAATACACTGACGTGTTTTTTTGTTCTTAATTAATCCCTCACTTGAGAGAAAGGGAGAACCTCACCCAGTTGCAACCGCCCCAAGGGGGTGGGGGGTGGAGGTACTCGCAGAATACTTGACGGGGAGTCCTACGGAGCTTGATATTGCGAACCCAAAAAAAATACATGAGCCTGCAATTTTAAGCCCCCAAAATTACCTGGCACGGACATTTCCGCCGTTGCATATTCCGCGGCATGCACCGGGAAATACAATGTATTCCACGGAAGTTTCCCGGTATTCACCACGGCCTACAAGTTTTCCCACCAAAAGCCCGACAGCGAGCGGCGCCATTTTTTATTCAGCACAGTATTGATTTTGCGTACGATTTAAGGCCAAGTAAAAAAATACAAATGTTTCTCGTCCGGATTTCTATAAAAAAGAGAGCGGGCGGGCGCTTGTTATTGTTATTTATTATTTCCGATTGATGCTTTTCTTACACAATTGAATGCTTTCTTTAGGGAAAACTTGAAGTTTTTAGGTCAAATGTTAATCAAATGAAACGTTAGATCTTGATTTAACACAAGTTTGTGTTATTGACCTATCCACTGCGCACCTATCGTACCAAGGATTTAAAAATTTTAGCCCGTGTTCCAGTTAAAACGCACAAACGTTACTAATAACAAATAATAATAAAAAATGAGGCGGGCGGGGACGAGAAACATTAGTTTTTTTTACTTGGCCTTAACGAGATAATTACTTCGAATTCAAAATTAATCTCTGAAAAAAACTGATACTGGAAAGGTGAACGTTTTTGCAGACGTCTAGGAATTAGAGAAACAGCGATGGAAAAATAAGAAACGATAGAAGAAGAAAACAGCTAGAGACTTGTGTCACGTTCATTCAAAACTAATGTTTTGAAGCAAGAATTCTCAACAAGAAGCAGCAGTAAGCAGTAATCTTTATTTGAGCACGTTCAATTCATCAGCAATTAAAAATACATATTTAACAATACACTACGCTAAAATTATTAAAAAAAAATTCAAACTATAACTGTATAACTAAAAGCTGTTTTCCGTGAATGCCGTGCGTTCGATTTGAATTTGAAAGGAATAATTCTCAAGGGCATCATCACATGGTCTACAATGGGACAACAAACAAACAAAGCTTAAGAGGTCTATTTATCTTAACTGATTGTACCTCAAAGTTGCTGTTTTTATTGACGTGTACTTGTAATTATCCATCAGGCAGTGTCCAAGTTACACCAGGCCCTCCAACAAAGGTGGCAGCTTGCAATTCAACAGTCATATTCCATTGGTAATTTCCTATCTTTCTGTATACAACAACACCGCAGATTAACAATCCTTCCAGAAGGTGATCGTCGTCGTGGAAGACCAAGGGTAGCTTCTCTTCTCGATGTTCTAGACGGAATTGAAGGCTTCACCTCCGCCTCCAACTTACAAGACCAGTTATTATTATTTCAGACGGTATGCCATTTCCCTCTGCTTATGTATGTGAACGAGCCTCTATCACATCTGGTCATTGGTGAGGTACGGACAGCTGTAGAAAATCTAACTGACAGAATACATCGTCAATGTGAAGTTCCACAAAATATCCACCATGCACACATCAAAGGAAGTCATTTCTCGTCCACAGTGTCAGACACCCAGAGTCCCCCACTGTCGGCTCCCATCAATTATCACACAGTAACACCCAATGATGGCGATGGACTTGTAACCAACATCAATGCAAGCCAGAGAGATCCCCTTCATGGCGCCGTCCATGTACGTTTTAATGGTATTGATGCTCCTGAATTGTCAGCTGTACATTTTTACAAAACAAATGACCTTGACCATGTCTTTGTCAAGCGAATTGGGCATTTAAGTCTGTGCGCTGTACACTTTTTTCTCCGACTGTTTGTACTTGAAGGAACTGCTGAACTATGTGAAGAGCTTGTTCGTGAAGACTTTGAACAGCCTGATGATGTGTATGGTCGCCCACTAAAGGAATACTGGTTTAGATTTCCATCTGCGAGTGTAACCCGAAACGAGCAAAATTTCATTGATTATTTAGTAACACTGGTTCACGGGAAAGCAGAAGCGCGTGAGCGATTTATGTCACCATTTCACATCTCAGCAGCAAGCTCTTCAAAGCCCTTTCTTATCTCACTTAATGCACTACTAGTCATCACTGGGTTTTGTCATGTTTTCACCAAGTACTGTCAAGATAATCGCCTACTCGCCCTGCAGGCAGTTGCCAAAGACAACAAATTGGGTCCCCTCTGGTGTGGTCCGACACGTAATTATATTTACGGTGCCCAGAGTAACACCTCTGAAGATGCTGTCCTAAATCACTTCACAAATACTACAGTTTCAAATGGCACATCAAGTTACTACACCGAGAAAATCCTGCCATGGCATGAAAGGAAAGCCACTAAACAATTGTGCTCTGCCAAAACAACACGATCACAGGCGCTTGAAAACCTGACAAAACCCTTGGTTCAGAAAGAACCCTACAGTGGAATGTACATCGACATCACCACGTAAGTAATTGAAAATATACTGTACTAGTGAACTTATTGCAAAAAATTGTGCTTCAAGACCTGCAAATGTTTGTTTTTTCCACTTAATTTAAAAAACAACATTTGACAACAGATTTATGTTGGGATATAATTTATTATTCAACACTAGCTCAACTTCTTGATCACTGAAGCACATTATCAGTTGCAAAAAGTTAAAAACATGTTTGTCTTTTATCAAATTAAAAGAATTTGAAATGATATTTTTAAAACTAGTTGTTTTAGCATAAGGGATATTGGTGTTTATTATGTTTTGCATCGGAGTATCAAAACTGTACAACTTCTATAGTGAATATTCCACCGAAATTGGTCTCAGTTTTGCAATCTCAGTTGACAAAGCTCAGTCAAAGAACACTAAATCCACTTATTTAAATGTTTGTTTATGATGACACAATCAGTAATAAAAATGTAAATGCTTAAGGTTTAATTATACTTCTAAACTACTTGGATAAATATTTTAATTAAAAAAAGAACAGTATACATTCAGTTCTTTGAGTTTTTCATGAGAAGTTTTCAACTGAGACTGTAAAACTGCTTTCTAGCATAAAATTGTGTGTCTTATTTTACCCATCTCAGGTCACCTGTTGGAAGTCAGACGCCTTACAATAAAACACCGTCTGGAGAAGCCTATTTGTATGTATCGAAAAGTAGAGTTGTTGGTGTAGGAAATGCAGACACTGGTTTGGGCCTGTTTACATATGAATACATACCCAAAATACATGTGTGTTCTTATGCACCTACAGCAAGTCTGAAGTCCACTCCCCAAGATGGCGACTATGCAATGCAACTAACTGTAGCTGGTGAACGCATTTTAGTCAATGGGAAAGAAAACCCCAATGAAATTGGCTTGGGAATCTTTGCGAATGATGGCTCCTTTCCTCTTAGCCTGGTTCCTGAGAAATTTTCTCGGCTTGTTTCTGCTAGAGTGAACTGTGAGTTCTCAAAACGAGACAATGAAGTGTGGATTAAGACAACAAGAGATGTCAAGAAAAAGGAAGAGCTCCTTGTCTGTTATTCATCGAATGGTTCTTATTGGAACTCCCTTTTTAACCACAATCAAATCCGAGAAATCAAGGAAGCCCTTTTGAGGTGTGGACCAACTCTAAGAGATGCTGAAATGGCATATTCCAGTCTAGACATTTCGAGGTAACCAAAACAACTTATTTGTCATTAAACATGCCTATCATTATCAATTATTAGAGCAATAATATTGTGGACATCAGCCACTACACACATCCCAGGAAGATTTTCATTATGGATCGGTCTGCCATATAATAAAACATGCATCCAAGATTTATTTTTGACATATGATGTTAAATTTATCTTTCCTCTTATAAGAACTACATCGGACTGACAGAAGGGACGTTTAAACAAAGATTTTCACAACACAAAGCGACATTTAAACACAGGAAAGACACGAACAGCACCGAACTCTCCAAATACATCTGGAAACTATGTGACAATAATCAAGACTTCAACATTAAATGGACTATAATCACCCGTGCAAGACCCTACAACAACATTTCTAAACTATGCGACCTATGCTTAACAGAGAAGCTAATGATTATTATTGCAAACCCCGACAGAATCCTAAACAAAAGATCAGAACTGATTTCCAAGTGCCGCCACGAAAACAAGTTTTATCTTTGGAACAATTGACTCAAAAACAATACTCTATTAGGTTTTTCTCATACCTAATTGTGATTAGAACCACACTGCCCTACTTTTTATAAACAATAGACGTGTGTATATATATAACTTGATAGGTTTATTCTCCATTAAATACTGTCTGATGAGTGCGTGAGCACGAAACTCGGAGTAACAGGAAATTTTGTGTCTTCGTTATATCTTCTAATTCAAAGCTCTACACCTTAAAAGTGTATTGAGCACTGTTTAATGGCATTAGCCACTTTATTACATGTATTAATGAAGCCCATGTATTTTACACTAAGTTTGTCACATAAAGAAATAAACATGAGGGTTAATCAAATCTATTAGTCAATCAAAAATGAGGAAATGAACAAAATCAACCTTGCAATGCAAGGTATGTAAACAAAACAACCTCTTCTACGTTCAGTGGCACTCATCAAAACCCTTACGATAGCTAAAATGACACTTTATATCTTCCAGGGAGATCAGACGGATTGTTTATATTCCATTCACTGGTGAATACATTAGGGTATTGACAACGGACGAAATAAGGGCTTATATGGAGTTCCAGAGAAGACTCGATACAGGAGGACTATCGGAATCCATTAGGGCATTAATCGCATTGGGAACTCACTTCACCGCAACTGGAGTGAAAGAAGTCACCGATGAGTACATTGCCACTGTTGCCGCTATTCTCGCAGGAAGCATGAGTGATGTGGTTCCCAGTTATGCCATTGTATTGTGGTTTGCCAAGCTGGTACGGTAATTAAAATTTCAGGCCATAGCTAGTAACAGCCAAACAGAGGCACTTGCCTCAGTCATTTCTTTCGTTTTTGTTGTTTAGAGTCATCATAAATGTGACCCTAAATATACCGAGGGAGATAATTTAACCACGGACTGGCTCAGTCACGATTTTTATTGTCATTGCCTCAGTAATATCTTCTTCTGTTTTGATCCAGCCCTGATATTGGTTTAAATGTAACTATATCTGACAATTTAGGCTCAGTGAACATTATTTTATGAATGTAATTTACCTCAACTGTGTCTCAGTAAAAATTCACCAAAACTCACTGCGCCAGCCTGCAGACAGGCTCCTGGCTGGGTTTTAGTGCAAGCCAGTGTCAGGTCTAGGGTGAGTGGGACGAGCTGAGAGCAATCTGGTGATGGGAAAGAAAGCATGGGAGACTGTAGACATTCTATAGATGCCACGGTTTCATGATACCAGCTACTTGTATCACGATCTGATTGGTTGAATTGATCACTGTTGAGAACTTTTAGATAACTATTTGACAGATATTAATGTTACGGCTTCGATAATTTTGCCTGACCTATTTGAAGATGGGGTCTGGCATGCAAGCATTGCACAGATCACGGACATGGAATTTGAGGCAGCTTTGAGCAATTCTTTCAAACATTTTCTTTATATCTCGGTTTAAAACATGAGCAGTAGCAGTGACAGAAACTGTGATGCAGAAGCACTATGTTTATGGAGGTTTCAGGAAGAGTTTCATTTTTCAAGTGCTGCTGCATCTACTTTGACAGGTCAAATTGTCTTCTTGATTGATTTGTAACAGGCTAATCATCAAGCGGCAAAATGCCTATAGTCTCTCCAGCTCCCGCTCAATTCACTCGCGATTTCTTTATAATTTCATGCTAATGAACGGCTCGCCTTGCTTACCAAATATTTTACCACCCTTGTTAGGAACCAGTTTGCCTAATAATTTTGGTATGATTTTTGGTATTGACATATTGTATTATCCACTTATCTATGGCGTTTTACCCATTGACAGTGCATGAAAGTAATCGTTGGTTAATTGAAAAAAATTATATGATTCCTTTCACGAAGTTAAGGTACCATTCAGAATACATTATTGAGATATTCAAAAGTTTTCTTGGTTAATGCTAGATAAACTAGCTTCTTTATTCCAACAGCAAATTACTTATACAGTCAATGGAAACGAAGAAAATAGTTATAATAATTACTTTCAACTTTAACTTTTTCCAGATTTGTAGTATCCTCTCATGACTACAACAATGTATTAGAGTATTTTACGACAACGGTAGGCCCATTTGTAGTGAAATTTCAAAGCCAGGACCTAGAAAGGGACCAGTTGCGTGATGCCCTGATGCCATCTACTTCCTACTTGCTGGAAACTTTGATCAATGACATAGTTAATTTTGTAGTGGAATCAAGTGCAGGAGAGGTAACCACAAAATATTATTGTCATTTTTATTCTAGGCTTAAAAAACGTTCCTCTAACAAGGGTCAAGGTCAATTATTTACATTACTTATTTAAGCTATATAGCTATGAAGCCATCATGATTTGCCTCTCAAAGATATCACTTGTTATACTGTGATGAGGTTAAGGTTCGCTTTGTTCAAGTTTAAACTATTTACCGTGAGGACTGTTCTTTTTTAATGTACTAAATTACACTTGGAACAATCTTGGCAAGTGAAACAAGTGATCAGCCTTGGTAGGATAGAAACTGACCAGCGCATTGTTGTGCAACCTGTTTTTTTATGACAAAACCCCATACAGAAGTACAGAAGTCCATGCCATCCTTCACAAGCTAAAGAAAGGGAAGAGCCAATCCCGAAAAACAAAAACATTCGGGTGACATACATTTACCAAAGTGCTTTTGGTGAGCAGTTAGAAACATCCATTTACCAAAGTGCTTTTGGTGAGCAGTGAGAAACCGTGATAAAAGGTAAAAAAGTTTAAAACACGTAAACAGTACCACACTCAAAGTATTTTATTTACTGTTAAATATTCCATGCACTTCAATAACAGGGACTGCATAGTAAGTTTTTGAGTGGGGGGTGGGGGCTACAGAAGAATGCAATTGGACAATTTTTTGAGGGGGGGGGGAGGGGGGCATGCTTGGGAATTGTTTTATTTTTTCTGAGGTAGAATGCTTTTATAACAATAAAACTTTTTTTTTTTTTACATCTTCAGTGATGTTACGTAATCAGGTCTCCGAATTTGCCATCAGTAAATTGAAATATCTTAGACTGTTAAACTACTGATATCAACTTTTAATTACTCATCATCATCATCATCTTTATTTGAAAACAAGGTGTACACGTGTATAATTAGCAATTATAGGACGAGGCTGAGGATGGTATGAAGAATTAAGCAGATCAAAATATGCAGATCTTGGAGCCTGGCCCAGGAGCCAAGCTTTTAGGCTGGCCTAAATATATATAGATGTACTTCTATCAGGGTAAAGTGACTCTCTGACCTAGTTTAAAAAATTTGGGTAGCACGTATTTCTGATCTTTCCATATTGAATATTTTCTTATTTTTAATTTTAGCCCTGCAAAATAAACTGGAAGGGAACACAGCACAAGACATTAGAGAGAAATGTGACAAAGAGGGTGGAAACGGAAAGTGATAGAAGGAAGTGGAGGTGAAGATGACATAAATGAAAGTAGCCAGGAAAATGACAGAGAAAGTGCAGAAGAAGGAGTAAGTGAAGAGAAAAGCAGTAAAGAGGAAACGGTGAAGAAGAAAGTAATGAAAAAGGAAGAAATGAAGAAGAAAGTAGTGAAGACGAAAGCAGGGCAAAAGAAAGCTGTGAAGAAGATAGTGGGGAAGAATGAAGTGGCGAAGAAGAAAGCAGTGAAGAAGAAAGTGGCGAAGAAAAAAGTGGCGAAGAAGAAAGTGGTGAAGAAGAAAGTGGTTAAGACGAAAGTGATGAAGATGAAAGTTGTGAGGGAGGAAGTCAAGTGAATAGTCGCCAAAAAAAACAGTAAGAAAAGGGGTGATGAGAATGAAGAACTGGATGAAGAACCTGATGATGGCAAAACAGAGAAGAAAGCTAGGCCCCAGTCAAAAAAAAAAACAAGAAAGGTAATCACTTTGAAGTTTACTTTTTAATGAAAGGACTCTCAAGCTAAGTTGGCACAAAAGCTCCAACAAGAATAGAATATTAAAAGTGGACATTACTTTGTTGGTAGACTTTCAAAATGCATAGTTTCCTTTGGTAGAAAGGCAAAACCATTTCACTTATAATTCTTGTCTTTACAAGAACTCACCTGTACAATATCAAATCAAAATCAAGACTTGAATGAATTGAAATCAACTTTTTCTAAAAACTGTTGTCAAGAGTGAGCCATGACAGTCCGTTCAACAATAATTTATTATAACTTAAGATCATCGTCACAGCTATTACTACAACCTTATAATGCTACAAAAACAAAAAGACATTGGGAGACAGAGCATTTCAAGTTGCGTCTCTGGGACTGTGGAACAGTCTCCCAAATGACATTAGAAATGCTAAGACAATGGACGTTTTTAAGTCCTTAGTGAAAACTCATCTTTCTAGGAAAGCATATGCTTGTTATTTTTAGAATTTTACATTTTTGACTGTGTAATTTTTAGCTTAGATATTAGATATGGTTTGGATAGTTTTATTATATTAGATTTATTATTTTATTATTATCTTAATGTAACTTGTAAGGCGCATTTGAATATATTCATATAGATATTTGTGCCGAATAAGTAAGTAATAAATTAAATTAGAATATTTTCAATGTATTTTGTTACAGGAGCAGGTAAAGAAAACGTGTCGGGTTTCACCGATATCTCATATAGTGTAACTTGTCTAGTAATTTCATATATATATACCAGTAATGTAGACTAAATGTATTAATCAGTCACTAGAAAGTTGTCTGGGAAACTGTCTCGTTTGAAAAGTAAACCTGTGTGAAAAAATGTTCATGCTTCACGGTTGAACGCAAATGGTAGTATTTGTACCAATGATAAAAGGTTCAACTTGAAGCTGTTTTACGCATTAATAACTGGATTATTCTAATTTGCCAGCTGGTAAGAGTGCACAGGGCAACCTCCAAAGGAACAAATTTGACCAAAAACGAAACCAGTATACTAAAGGAGGCCAAGATGATGATTAGAGGTCATCCATACCAACCATTTTGTAGTTAAGAGTCTCTCGAAAAGTATTTCAAGAATTTAATTTCAATCAAATCAATCATTGTGCATATTGAGTTTGCCTGCATGCTGCACATTGCTACCTTGTGTGCCTCACAGGAACACATATTGTACAAACTCAGCGAGTGACGATTAACAATGTACTAATTAAGAGCTTATTGGGGGCTTTTAACATGAAAGTGTGGATAAATGCTCTTCAGCTGTTTATGTGTCTATGTTTTTTTATGCAGGGTCTACTCAAGAATTGCAGTCATCCCATTTAATAGGGTCTCCCCAAAGCAAGATCTAGGGAAGTCAATGGCCTTCCAAACAGACTTAAAGCCGCTGTTGGAGAGGGCCATTGAGAGAAATGGTGTGATACTTGAGTTAAGCACAGCATTTAAAATGATGCAGAGCGATAGTATTTTTAGTGAAATCCTAGCAATGAGCAATGAGCTGAGTGATCTAGATATCAGGGCCCAGTTTAATTACTCATTGCTGCTCTTCTCGACTGGAAAGGTATATCATTACATAATTATGTTACTACTTCAACCACATGATTGTCTAAATCTATTTGCAATCATAAATAATCTGAGTACATGTCTAAGCTTCTCATCAAGCAAAATTCTCTCAACTCCCGGAGTCAAGATCAGACGTAAGTCACACTTGTAAACCTTATATATAGTTCGTTATTTCTTCTTTTTTTTGCACGGAGTACCATCGTAATTTTCGCTCCTTCTGATGTAAAACTCGCACGTTACCTTTTAGTTTTCACCGCAAGTGCTGTAATAGATGTACTAGTTTGATTTTAATAAAGGCGTTGAATCTAGCTGAACCGCCTAGTACTTCAGTGTGGTCGACCTGGCGAACTCCAGTGCCTCATGCCACACATCTACGACACTGGAAATGTGACAGTGAAAAGTCTGTGGCTGTCAACAACAGAGGGCCGAAAGGTAAGCTGTATCTAACCATATTTAGAACCGGAGACGCAAAAAGATGAGAATAAACGGAGAGAAATTCTTAAGTCGCGTAAAAGGCTCCCAATTATCGTTCAATCTGTTGAAGAGAATCGCACCATCTGTTGTTTGTTCTCATCATTCTTCACGCCGCTCATTAGTGTCTAGTACTAGCAGCACCGCCAGTAGATTGCAAGTGTTAACCAATGCCAGGGCCGCGAGTCAAGAAGCTTAGTACACACGCCTCATAGCAGAAAAAGAGCTTGAGCGCAGAACACGTGACACCAAGGCGGAAAGGATTCGGCAACAAGAGAAAGCGCAATACGGAAAGGAGATAATGATACTAGGAGCAGGTAAAAAGGCCATTATAGCCAATCCGAAGCTAAAGGTTTTTGAAGAAGCCCAACTAGAACAAGAGTTGGAGAGGGATCCTGAATTGCCATCACTCCAAGTTCCCAGAATAAAACACAAAGAGCGCACTTCACAATGGGTAGATTCTTCGCACAGGCTTAGCAATCCCCCACCCACGGATTATCGATCAAACCCCAGACATACACAAGAATCGTCTCATACCACAGAACAATCGAAGCTCTTATCGTCCCCAGCAGTAACAAAACGTCCATCTTTTAGCCAAGATCCGGCAAATCAATTGTCCGGAAACGAAGATGAGAGTGCAACAAGACACCCTCTGTAATAGACAGCCAATTATCACCTCAACCCCCTTAACAGATGTTACCGGAAGCCAGCTAATAGAGACATTGACATCAGTAAACCAGCAGATTGTCGCGGGACTTGCGCGACAAAATCTTCGTAAATGCCAGCTGGACATTTTCAACGGGGACCCCACTCTTTTTCACCCGTGGAAAGCAGTGTTTAAAGCCATGATAAGAGACGTCAGCATATCCCCCGTCCAAGAGATAAACTACCTGCGTAGTTTTATGAGTGGAGAGCCTCAGAAACTTGTTGACAATTATCAAAAAAGGAAACATCGCGACCCCTGCGGCCTATTGAAAAACCTCTGGGTGGAATTGGAGAGGCGTTTCGGCAGTGCAGCGACAATCACTAATGCACTATTAGAGCGAATGCACGCCTTTGCCGCGCTCAGAGAGAACGAACATGGCAAGCTCCAAGAATTTGCACCATTGTGACCAGCCAAATATCTTGCCTGCCTTCTCTCGCGTGTCTCAATTTCCCCGATGCAATACAGCCGATCGCAGCTAAGCTTCCACAGTGGCTTCGCAGTAAATGGGAGAAAGAAATCGCCAAGTTCTCGGAGAACAATGGAGATGCCTATCCTGGCTTTCATGTTTTTTCGGAAGTTATTCAAAAACATACCAGGATAAAAAACAATCCGAACATCAATATTGGAGTTAGACTTGTCGATACTCCCATTCAAACGCCACGTCAAACGGGACAGAAGAATATGGCGTTTAAAACAAACACTGAACTTAATGAAACGAACGCATCAACAAGAGACAACGAGACAAAACGTTGCCCATTCCATGACAGAGATGGACACAGCTTGGAAGAGTGCAAAACCTTTGCTGCAAAAACATTAGAGGAGAAGACTGAATGGATTATTCAGGCTGGACTTTGTTACCGTTGTCTATCCCAAGGCCACAGAGCAAGGGACTGCAAACAAGCGACCCAATGCCCCATATCCAAAGAGAAACGCCACAATGCACTCCTGCACAAAGAGAAACAGAGAAAACCTGAAAATGGAACGTCGGTCGACTCAAAATGCATATCCCTGTGCAGAGCTAGTAAGGGCGGCATCTCATGCAGCAAACTAGTACTGGTATATGTCTTCAGCAAAGAGAAACCGGAAAGCATTTGTAGAGTCTATGCGATAATTGACAACCAAAGCAACACGTCCCTGATCACCAGCAAACTTGCCGATGAATTGGAAGCGACCGGCCCACAAGAAACGTACTACCTAACCACATGCAGCTGCTCAAAGTGCGGGAGTTCAGAAACGGGCCAAGAGGAGCCCCGTGGGCTCAAAAGATATCGTTAGGCTGGACGATAATTGGACAGATGTGCCTAGACCTTGCCGGAGGACCTGTACACGTGCACGCCTGTCGCACCAGTCTTCTCGCAGCCAATTCAAGGGAGATGTCAACAGAGACAAACAATTACGAGTTTTTGCCATGTCCTAACCAGTTCAAAGTGAAAGACAGTTCTCTTGAGAACAAGAAAACCTTAATGCACGACGTATTCACGACCAGTCGGGAAGATAACGATGTGAAGATCGCAAATTCTTAGATATCATGGAGACTGGCGTAGATAAGAACGAGCAAGGGAACTGGGAAATGCCCTTACCTTTCCGCTGTAAAAATCCTCATTTGCCAAACAATCGGAGTCAAGCAGTCAGCCGCTTAAATGGTCTCATTCGCACCTTAAAAAGAAAGCCTCAGATGGCAACAAGACTACATGGAGTTCATGGAGAAGATCATCAAAAAAGGCCATGCCTCCCTGGTGCCAATAGAAGAATGTACTAGGCCCCAGTCCGGTCAGGTGTGGTATCTTCCACACTGGAGTTTACCACCCAAAGAAGCCAGCCCAGATCAGAGTGGATCTAGATCTTCGGCACGACAGCTTTCCTGCACAGCGCTCACTAGGAGTCTATTGGAACCTCGAGGAAGACACCTTCACCTTCAAGGTCTGCCTTCACACGGAGAGGAGTACTGTCGGTCGTGAACTCAATTTACGATCCATTAGGCCTAGCAGTGCCAGTATTACTTGAAGGAAAATTACTGCTCCAGCAGCTAGTACTCTTGGGGAAGAAAAACAATAAGGAGAAACCTCTAGGATGGGACAACCCTCTACCAGAAACCCTACCGTCGCAGTGGCAATGTTGGAGAAATTCGCTTCTTCATTTGGAGAACATTTCAGTACCCCACTGCTACCACCCAGCTGGTTTCGGGAAGGTCGTAAGAAGAGAAATCCACGCCTTTTCGGACACCAGCAAGGACGCAATTGGAGCTTCAATATACTTACAGCTTTTCAACGACGGAGGAGAAATCTCCACGACCTTGGCCCTCGGTCAGTCAAAGGTAGCACACGCTCAGACCACGAGCATCCCTCGCCTAGAGTTCTGTGCCGCCGTACTTGCTTCACAAGCCGTTCACAAGATCGTGAAGGAGATGAACATGGAGATTGACGAGATCACATTCTACATGGACTCAAAGGTCGTCCTCGGTTACATTCGAAACGAGTGCCAGAGGTTCTATGTCTATGTGGCTAACCGTGTTCAAACAATCCAAAGATTTCTAACCCAAAGATTTCTGAAGTTCCAGCGACCGTACCTTACTTAGTTTTCCGAATATTAAGGTCAAGGCTACTCTCAGTGAACGGGCTTTTGTGTTTGCCGCACCTAAGTTGTGGAATGCTCTGCCAAGATTTATTAGGAAAACTAATTCTATTGACAGTTTTAAAAGACAGTTGAAGACTTATCTTTTTAAAAAGGCATTTTGCACTACTTAGATTATGATATCATATTTTTAGCTTAGACTATTTCTTAATTTTAACCCAGAAGATTTTTATTCTATTATTCATTGCTATTGTATTATTGTTGTTATGTTCTAATTTTTATTATTATTATTATTATTAGTATGGCGCATTTGAATATATTTATATAGATATTTGCGCCTTATAAGCTTTTAAATTAATTAAAATTAATAATTAATAACCCCAAACAGTGGAAAAATGTTGATACAAACGAGAACCCAGCAGACCTGAGCATGCGATGCCTGAATGTCCAAAATCTCACGGGATCAAACTGGCTAACTGGACCAAGCTTCTTGAGAGACCCGAACAGAACATCAGCAGCAGCAGATGAAGAAGATGAGATACCACTAAATGAGAACGACCCGGAAGTACGCAAGGACACCAAAAGCCTACAAACGCAAGCCAGCGAACGTCATGGTCTCGGTACAGACAGGTTTTCACGATTCTCGAGCCTCCATTCTCTGCAACGTGCAATTGCACATCTCATCGTGGTTGTCAAGGAGTTCAAATGGAGAAAGAGCAAGGGTCAGAAAAAGATTGAGTTGAGGCCACCAAGCAGCAAGAACACACAATTGACACGACAACCAACGGCAAGGGAACTTCAGGAGGCCATTGCAGTCATAATTCGAACAGTGCAGAGTGAAAGCTTTTCGGAAGAATTGGGAGCGGAGCGAAGAATTTCAGAGAACAACAAACCAGAGACCGTCAAGAAAAGCTCAAAGCTGTACCGTCTGGACCCCTTTGTGGATGATAATGGTGTTCTACGAGTCAGCGGCCGTCTTCAACACACTACTCTAGAGTTTGGAGAAAAGCACCCCATTCTGATGCCGAAAAAAACCATGCTGCTGATCTCATAACACGTCAATACCACTGACAAGCCCACCACCAAGGCCGTCAGATCACGCACAGTGCCATCCGCCAAGCTGGGTTCTGGTTGATTGGAGGCCACGATACGGTGTCACAGGAGTTAAGTAAATGTGTTACATACAAAAAGCTGAGAGGACCAGCCGACAGAACGGAGGTAGCCCCTCCTTTCACAAACGTTGGTTTCGATGTTTTCGGTCCCTGGACGATAAGTTCTCGGAAGACACGCGCAGGCACAGCCAACTCTAAATGCTGGGGTCTGGTATTCACTTGCCTCAGCAGCAGGGCGATCCACATTGAACTACTGGAGTCCATGGATGCTAGTTCCTTCATCTGTGCCCTAAGAAGATTCTTTGCACTTCGTGGTGCCGTTTCCATTCTCAGGTGCGATCAGGGGAACAATTTCATTGGTGGAAAATCAGAGCTGGGAGATGCCCTGAGAGAGATGGATCAACATAAAGTGAAATGTTATGTAAACGACCGTGGGTGCGAGTGGATCTTCAACCCACCACATGCCTCACATTTTGGTGGCGCTTGGGAGCGCCAAATAGGTACCATTCGCCGTGTACTAGATGCGATGTTTGCAGAGCTTGGCAGTCATCAACTTACACACGAACTGCTCGTAACGCTAATGGCTGAGGTGACTGCGATAGTCAACGCTCGACCCATATCTGCTATACTGACAGATACAGATGAACCTCAACCGCTGTCACCCTCTATGCCCTTGACTATGAAGACACGCCAACTCGGCCCACCACCTGGCAACTTTGTTCCGCCCGATGTATACGCGCGACGCCGCTGGAGACGTGTCAACAACAACAATATTTATTCACTCACACTTAAGACAAGTTACAGAGGATCGTTATGTACATCACAGGTTACTTAAGGAGAATAATTAGGAAATTGATTTAATTAATTGGAGCCTAGAGGCCAAAGGAACCGTAAGGTTTTCGAGTTGTCCAGTACCTCGCGGACCAATTCTGGATACAATGGAGGCGAGAACACCTTTAGGGCATGCAAGCCAGATCCAGGTGGGAGAAGCCAAAGAGAAATCTACGCACAGGAGACAGTTCTTGTAAAGGAGGGAGCGTACAGAAACGACTGGCCCATCGGCAGAGTTTCAGAGGCCATAGCGAGTGATGATGGTCAAGTGAGAAAGGCCCAAGTGGAGGTATTGAGAGGTGGTACAACTAAAATGTTCCTACGCCCGATTAACGAGCTTGTTCTTTTGGTAGCTGCCCTTTGCCAGAGAAGAAGTTAACTGGAGCAAGGATCAGCGATCCTTGGGCAAGGAGTATCACGTCATCTGCAAAATGACATTTTAATTGGTTACATTCAAGGACTGCTTTTTCTTTCATAATTGTACCATTGTTTATTTTATCGCATGATCATTATATATCCGTTCTTTGGCTAGGCGTATAAAGCTATATTCATTTTTCGTTTCCTTTACGTCAGAAAGCATGTATTAGATTAGTCTTTTCCTAAAGCATGTTTAGTCAGTTGTAAGGAGTCCACCACACTCTTAGGAGCTACCGGAGAACCTTACGAGTTGTTTCAATTGTAGAAGAATTGGAGTTCTCTCAACTCCTGGAGTCAAGATCAGACGTAAGTCACGCTTGTAAACCTTATATATAGTTCGTTATTTCTTCTTTTTTTTGCACGGAGTACCATCGTAATTTTCGCTCCTTCTGATGTAAAACTCGCACGTTACCTTTTAGTTTTCACCGCAAGTGCTGTAATAGATGGACTAGTTTGATTTTAATAAAGGCGTTGAATCTAGCTGAACCGCCTAGTACTTCAGTGTGGTCGACCTGGCGAACTCCAGTGCCTCATGCCACACATCTACGACACTGGAAATGTGACAGTGAAAAGTCTGTGGCTGTCAACAACAGAGGGCCGAAAGGTAAGCTGTATCTAACCATATTTAGAACCGGAGACGCAAAAAGATGAGAATAAACGGAGAGAAATTCTTAAGTCGCGTAAAAGGCTCCCAATTATCGTTCAATCTGTTGAAGAGAATCGCACCATCTGTTGTTTGTTCTCATCATTCTTCACGCCGCTCATTAGTGTCTAGTACTAGCAGCACCGCCAGTAGATTGCAAGTGTTAACCAATGCCAGGGCCGCGAGTCAAGAAGCTTAGTACACACGCCTCATAGCAGAAAAAGAGCTTGAGCGCAGAACACGTGACACCAAGGCGGAAAGGATTCGGCAACAAGAGAAAGCGCAATACGGAAAGGAGATAATGATACTAGGAGCAGGTAAAAAGGCCATTATAGCCAATCCGAAGCTAAAGGTTTTTGAAGAAGCCCAACTAGAACAAGAGTTGGAGAGGGATCCTGAATTGCCATCACTCCAAGTTCCCAGAATAAAACACAAAGAGCGCACTTCACAATGGGTAGATTCTTCGCACAGGCTTAGCAATCCCCCACCCACGGATTATCGATCAAACCCCAGACATACACAAGAATCGTCTCATACCACAGAACAATCGAAGCTCTTATCGTCCCCAGCAGTAACAAAACGTCCATCTTTTAGCCAAGATCCGGCAAATCAATTGTCCGGAAACGAAGATGAGAGTGCAACAAGACACCCTCTGTAATAGACAGCCAATTATCACCTCAACCCCCTTAACAGATGTTACCGGAAGCCAGCTAATAGAGACATTGACATCAGTAAACCAGCAGATTGTCGCGGGACTTGCGCGACAAAATCTTCGTAAATGCCAGCTGGACATTTTCAACGGGGACCCCACTCTTTTTCACCCGTGGAAAGCAGTGTTTAAAGCCATGATAAGAGACGTCAGCATATCCCCCGTCCAAGAGATAAACTACCTGCGTAGTTTTATGAGTGGAGAGCCTCAGAAACTTGTTGACAATTATCAAAAAAGGAAACATCGCGACCCCTGCGGCCTATTGAAAAACCTCTGGGTGGAATTGGAGAGGCGTTTCGGCAGTGCAGCGACAATCACTAATGCACTATTAGAGCGAATGCACGCCTTTGCCGCGCTCAGAGAGAACGAACATGGCAAGCTCCAAGAATTTGCCGACCTTTGCACCATTGTGACCAGCCAAATATCTTGCCTGCCTTCTCTCGCGTGTCTCAATTTCCCCGATGCAATACAGCCGATCGCAGCTAAGCTTCCACAGTGGCTTCGCAGTAAATGGGAGAAAGAAATCGCCAAGTTCTCGGAGAACAATGGAGATGCCTATCCTGGCTTTCATGTTTTTTCGGAAGTTATTCAAAAACATACCAGGATAAAAAACAATCCGAACATCAATATTGGAGTTAGACTTGTCGATACTCCCATTCAAACGCCACGTCAAACGGGACAGAAGAATATGGCGTTTAAAACAAACACTGAACTTAATGAAACGAACGCATCAACAAGAGACAACGAGACAAAACGTTGCCCATTCCATGACAGAGATGGACACAGCTTGGAAGAGTGCAAAACCTTTGCTGCAAAAACATTAGAGGAGAAGACTGAATGGATTATTCAGGCTGGACTTTGTTACCGTTGTCTATCCCAAGGCCACAGAGCAAGGGACTGCAAACAAGCGACCCAATGCCCCATATCCAAAGAGAAACGCCACAATGCACTCCTGCACAAAGAGAAACAGAGAAAACCTGAAAATGGAACGTCGGTCGACTCAAAATGCATATCCCTGTGCAGAGCTAGTAAGGGCGGCATCTCATGCAGCAAACTAGTACTGGTATATGTCTTCAGCAAAGAGAAACCGGAAAGCATTTGTAGAGTCTATGCGATAATTGACAACCAAAGCAACACGTCCCTGATCACCAGCAAACTTGCCGATGAATTGGAAGCGACCGGCCCACAAGAAACGTACTACCTAACCACATGCAGCTGCTCAAAGTGCGGGAGTTCAGAAACGGGCCAAGAGGAGCCCCGTGGGCTCAAAAGATATCGTTAGGCTGGACGATAATTGGACAGATGTGCCTAGACCTTGCCGGAGGACCTGTACACGTGCACGCCTGTCGCACCAGTCTTCTCGCAGCCAATTCAAGGGAGATGTCAACAGAGACAAACAATTACGAGTTTTTGCCATGTCCTAACCAGTTCAAAGTGAAAGACAGTTCTCTTGAGAACAAGAAAACCTTAATGCACGACGTATTCACGACCAGTCGGGAAGATAACGATGTGAAGATCGCAAATTCTTAGATATCATGGAGACTGGCGTAGATAAGAACGAGCAAGGGAACTGGGAAATGCCCTTACCTTTCCGCTGTAAAAATCCTCATTTGCCAAACAATCGGAGTCAAGCAGTCAGCCGCTTAAATGGTCTCATTCGCACCTTAAAAAGAAAGCCTCAGATGGCAACAAGACTACATGGAGTTCATGGAGAAGATCATCAAAAAAGGCCATGCCTCCCTGGTGCCAATAGAAGAATGTACTAGGCCCCAGTCCGGTCAGGTGTGGTATCTTCCACACTGGAGTTTACCACCCAAAGAAGCCAGCCCAGATCAGAGTGGATCTAGATCTTCGGCACGACAGCTTTCCTGCACAGCGCTCACTAGGAGTCTATTGGAACCTCGAGGAAGACACCTTCACCTTCAAGGTCTGCCTTCACACGGAGAGGAGTACTGTCGGTCGTGAACTCAATTTACGATCCATTAGGCCTAGCAGTGCCAGTATTACTTGAAGGAAAATTACTGCTCCAGCAGCTAGTACTCTTGGGGAAGAAAAACAATAAGGAGAAACCTCTAGGATGGGACAACCCTCTACCAGAAACCCTACCGTCGCAGTGGCAATGTTGGAGAAATTCGCTTCTTCATTTGGAGAACATTTCAGTACCCCACTGCTACCACCCAGCTGGTTTCGGGAAGGTCGTAAGAAGAGAAATCCACGCCTTTTCGGACACCAGCAAGGACGCAATTGGAGCTTCAATATACTTACAGCTTTTCAACGACGGAGGAGAAATCTCCACGACCTTGGCCCTCGGTCAGTCAAAGGTAGCACACGCTCAGACCACGAGCATCCCTCGCCTAGAGTTCTGTGCCGCCGTACTTGCTTCACAAGCCGTTCACAAGATCGTGAAGGAGATGAACATGGAGATTGACGAGATCACATTCTACATGGACTCAAAGGTCGTCCTCGGTTACATTCGAAACGAGTGCCAGAGGTTCTATGTCTATGTGGCTAACCGTGTTCAAACAATCCAAAGATTTCTAACCCAAAGATTTCTGAAGTTCCAGCGACCGTACCTTACTTAGTTTTCCGAATATTAAGGTCAAGGCTACTCTCAGTGAACGGGCTTTTGTGTTTGCCGCACCTAAGTTGTGGAATGCTCTGCCAAGATTTATTAGGAAAACTAATTCTATTGACAGTTTTAAAAGACAGTTGAAGACTTATCTTTTTAAAAAGGCATTTTGCACTACTTAGATTATGATATCATATTTTTAGCTTAGACTATTTCTTAATTTTAACCCAGAAGATTTTTATTCTATTATTCATTGCTATTGTATTATTGTTGTTATGTTCTAATTTTTATTATTATTATTATTATTAGTATGGCGCATTTGAATATATTTATATAGATATTTGCGCCTTATAAGCTTTTAAATTAATTAAAATTAATAATTAATAACCCCAAACAGTGGAAAAATGTTGATACAAACGAGAACCCAGCAGACCTGAGCATGCGATGCCTGAATGTCCAAAATCTCACGGGATCAAACTGGCTAACTGGACCAAGCTTCTTGAGAGACCCGAACAGAACATCAGCAGCAGCAGATGAAGAAGATGAGATACCACTAAATGAGAACGACCCGGAAGTACGCAAGGACACCAAAAGCCTACAAACGCAAGCCAGCGAACGTCATGGTCTCGGTACAGACAGGTTTTCACGATTCTCGAGCCTCCATTCTCTGCAACGTGCAATTGCACATCTCATCGTGGTTGTCAAGGAGTTCAAATGGAGAAAGAGCAAGGGTCAGAAAAAGATTGAGTTGAGGCCACCAAGCAGCAAGAACACACAATTGACACGACAACCAACGGCAAGGGAACTTCAGGAGGCCATTGCAGTCATAATTCGAACAGTGCAGAGTGAAAGCTTTTCGGAAGAATTGGGAGCGGAGCGAAGAATTTCAGAGAACAACAAACCAGAGACCGTCAAGAAAAGCTCAAAGCTGTACCGTCTGGACCCCTTTGTGGATGATAATGGTGTTCTACGAGTCAGCGGCCGTCTTCAACACACTACTCTAGAGTTTGGAGAAAAGCACCCCATTCTGATGCCGAAAAAAACCATGTTGCTGATCTCATAACACGTCACTACCACTGACAAGTCCACCACCAAGGCCGTCAGATCACGCACAGTGCCATCCGCCAAGCTGGGTTCTGGTTGATTGGAGGCCACGATACGGTGTCACAGGAGTTAAGTAAATGTGTTACATACAAAAAGCTGAGAGGACCAGCCGACAGAACGGAGGTAGCCCCTCCTTTCACAAACGTTGGTTTCGATGTTTTCGGTCCCTGGACGATAAGTTCTCGGAAGACACGCGCAGGCACAGCCAACTCTAAATGCTGGGGTCTGGTATTCACTTGCCTCAGCAGCAGGGCGATCCACATTGAACTACTGGAGTCCATGGATGCTAGTTCCTTCATCTGTGCCCTAAGAAGATTCTTTGCACTTCGTGGTGCCATTTCCATTCTCAGGTGCGATCAGGGGAACAATTTCATTGGTGGAAAATGCCCTGAGAGAGATGGATCAACATAAAGTGAAATGTTATGTAAACGACCGTGGGTGCGAGTGGATCTTCAACCCACCACATGCCTCACATTTTGGTGGCGCTTGGGAGCGCCAAATAGGTACCATTCGCCGTGTACTAGATGCGATGTTTGCAGAGCTTGGCAGTCATCAACTTACACACGAACTGCTCGTAACGCTAATGGCTGAGGTGACTGCGATAGTCAACGCTCGACCCATATCTGCTATACTGACAGATACAGATGAACCTCAACCGCTGTCACCCTCTATGCCCTTGACTATGAAGACACGCCAACTCGGCCCACCACCTGGCAACTTTGTTCCGCCCGATGTATACGCGCGACGCCGCTGGAGACGTGTCAACAACAACAACAACAATATTTATTCACTCACACTTAAGACAAGTTACAGAGGATCGTTATGTACATCACAGGTTACTTAAGGAGAATAATTAGGAAATTGATTTAATTAATTGGAGCCTAGAGGCCAAAGGAACCGTAAGGTTTTCGAGTTGTCCAGTACCTCGCGGACCAATTCTGGATACAATGGAGGCGAGAACACCTTTAGGGCATGCAAGCCAGATCCAGGTGGGAGAAGCCAAAGAGAAATCTACGCACAGGAGACAGTTCTTGTAAAGGAGGGAGCGTACAGAAACGACTGGCCCATCGGCAGAGTTTCAGAGGCCATAGCGAGTGATGATGGTCAAGTGAGAAAGGCCCAAGTGGAGGTATTGAGAGGTGGTACAACTAAAATGTTCCTACGCCCGATTAACGAGCTTGTTCTTTTGGTAGCTGCCCTTTGCCAGAGAAGAAGTTAACTGGAGCAAGGATCAGCGATCCTTGGGCAAGGAGTATCACGTCATCTGCAAAATGACATTTTAATTGGTTACATTCAAGGACTGCTTTTTCTTTCATAATTGTACCATTGTTTATTTTATCGCATGATCATTATATATCCGTTCTTTGGCTAGGCGTATAAAGCTATATTCATTTTTCGTTTCCTTTACGTCAGAAAGCATGTATTAGATTAGTCTTTTCCTAAAGCATGTTTAGTCAGTTGTAAGGAGTCCACCACACTCTTAGGAGCTACCGGAGAACCTTACGAGTTGTTTCAATTGTAGAAGAATTGGAGTTCTCTCAACTCCTGGAGTCAAGATCAGATGTAAGTCACGCTTGTAAACCTTATATATAGTTTGTTATTCCTTCTTTCTTTTGCACTGAGTACTATCGTAATTTTCGCTCCTTCTGACGTAAAACTTGCACGTTTCTTTTTAGTTTTCACAGCAAATGCTGTAATAGATGGACTAGTTTGATTTTAATAAACGCGTTGAATCTTGCTGAACCGCCTAGTACTTCAGTGTGGTTGACCTGGCGAACTCCAGTGCCTCATGCCACACATCTACGACACTGGGAATGTGACAAAAATCGTCTAAAACAACTACAGATGTTGAAGCTGAGGAGTTTTTTAATGAAACTGTTTATCAGGTGGTGATACACAAGCTGTACCAGAATCTACACCAGAAGCTGTTGAGAACACTTCCCCAGTTGATCCAGAAGAGGACACAATTCAATCACTGCTTGAGAGGATTGGACTTTTCGCAAGTCTCCTCTGATGAGGAAGAAATTGCCCAACTAGAAAAAGAAAATACCGTTTTGTTTGAGTGTCAATTTTCTCTTGGCAAGATAAAAGATGATAATGCGGCAATTCTGTTTTACACTGCTTTTTCAACCCATGAATCTTTAATGAGCTTTTATCACTATGTAGAACCGAAACAAAAAAATGCAATCTTAAAAGAAAATCAGCCTGGTCCTTCCAGGAAACTTCCACACCTTGATGAATTTCTTCTTGTCTGAGATTGAAAGCAGGACTATTTGTCCACGATGTAGCAGAAAGATTTGGAACAACAGTCTTGTGAAATGCATTTGCATCACATGGATAAATTTTCTTTATCCAGAACTAAATGACATACTTCCCTTCCTATCTCAGGAACATTCTTGTAAGAACAGCCTCAAGACTTTGCGCAATACCCTACGACAAGAATTAATGTGGTCTGCAGCAAAACATTCATTCAAAGGCCATCTGCGATACTTGCACAATGTGAAACATGGTCAGAGTACAAACGCCATAACACTTGGAAAGTGTTCGTTGGAATTACCCCAATGGTCAGGGATCTTACCTGTCAGACTTGAGGGGTGGGAGGGTATTTGACAAGCAAATTACTCAGGAAAGTGGTGTTCTGGGCTTGCGGGATGCAGGGGACAATGTAATGGTTGACCCAGGTTTTGACATTTTAAACCTAGTGCCTGACCGTGTGACTGTTAACATGCCACCCTTCTTGACTTGAAGGGACCAAATGACTGCGGCTGAAACAGAGGAAACCATGAGT
Organism: Micromussa lordhowensis; assembly: GCA_964020085.1. Taxonomy (NCBI): domain Eukaryota; kingdom Metazoa; phylum Cnidaria; class Anthozoa; order Scleractinia; family Lobophylliidae; genus Micromussa; species Micromussa lordhowensis. The sequence goes on along the minus strand of OZ026596.1, from coordinate 38,690,288 downwards.
ATTGCTTTTGTCCGCATTCATGTTGAACATGCAATTGGGAGAATGAAAACATACCACATACTAGATGGCACACTTCCGAACACATCAAGTCCATATGCTACACAGATAGTCACAGTTTGTGGTTTATTGACAAACTTCCTTCCTCCTTTGTTAAAACCAACTAACCCTTAGGGACATTACATTCTACTGTCGATGATACTATTTGGTCAATGATACTTGCAAAATTTGCTTTATTTTTATTTTGTAACGATGAATTATGCTATTATTCCTCACCAAAAAACTATTAATATTATGGCATGTGGCAGGTTCTACTGAAGCTTAACTTCAATCCATTTATTGAACAGGAGTATTGCGTACATGGCAGCCATCCACCATGCAGATACAAAATTTTTTCCCTCCTCAACTCTCTTTAGGGACCTTAACACCTGACAACGGAGGATGTCTACGACGATGAGTGGAAGTTTAAAATATTTGCTTGCACATTTCCGGTAGCCGTTGTGCAAAATTTCCCACTGGAGCTGTGCTGTTTGCAACGTCAAAGCAAAGGGTTTGCCGTTTTGTCTAAAACATGATTAAATTTCTCTTATTTTTTTTAAGGCCATTTCATAGGAATTTATCAAACATTTTCGATTTGTAGTGAAGTGACAATTTTTTCCTTGCTTGTGACAATTGTAAATAGGTTGTAGAACACATTTAAAGGCAAAAACTGACTGAAGTTTCTTTCTCCTCCTATAAGGATATAACTATGATTTTTCAGATCAAACATGGAGTGGAGGGAGGAACATGACAACTACTTGTATCAAGAAATTTTAGTACTTGAACCTTTTAAGTACAGAAAAGGAAGTATTTCTAGAGGCCAGATCTGAACCGCCTTAAGCTCCCCCAATTCAAAGTCAGTAAGCATGCTGTTAGACAGAGATACACACTGCTGAACGAGAAATTTAAAGCAAAGATGAAAGACGAAGAAAAGGCAAGTGTGATCCGTATGATGCGGATTATGTCGGCTACACATGCGGACAACTGTAAACACGTTCTAAAACCAAACACGATATTCTAAAATGAAATATTTCGCCAAAATTGAGCTGATTTGCCTCTTTTATTACCAAATTAGCATAAAATTTTGGCAAAAATTGGCCTTTTAAGACTCTTGAAGAACCGGTTACCTATTCTTCCGACAAAAACAACCATATTTTAAACTAATTCTACCAACATTCACAGGTTAAAAAAAGTAAGCGTTCGTTCTTAAACTGACATATTTTATCATTTGAGTTACAGTATGGCAAATAATTCTCTTGGGTCTTGATTTTTTCCAAACGAGAGGGTTAAAATTTGAGAATGTTTGCCGATTTTTGTTCAAAAGGGGAAAATAATAGCAAAATACTCTTAATTATATATTTTTTCGCAAAAAGCTAGCAATATTTTTTTCTTTGGTTAAGAAATGACTTATTTTTTCCAAAATTAAAACTTTGTGGTAAAAATTGCAATTAATTGTTGTAAAACTGTTACTGTTATTTTCTACGGGTAAAAGGAAAAGTCGGCGGAAATTTCCAGCGACATTTAGCTGTGAGAGAAAAATGTCGGTGGAAATTTCCAGCGACATTTAAACTGTGAGAGAAAAGTTTTGGTAAAATTTACAGCAACATTTATAGAGAAAAACGTCAGTGGAAATTTTCAGCAACATTTTGGCTGTGACAGAAAAATGTCGGTGGAAATTTCCAACGACATTTTAGCTGTGACAGTTTTTACCGAGAGTTTTTCTGTCACAGCTAAAATGTCACTGGAAATTTCCAGCGGCATTTCAGGTGTGACAGAAAAGAAGCTGTGGAAATTTCCAGCGACATTTTAGCTGTGAGAGAAAAATGTCAGTGGAAATTTCCAGCGACATTTTGGTTGTGAGAGAAAAATGTCGATGGAAATTCCAGCGACATTTTAGCTGTGAGAGAAAAATGTCGGTTGAAATTTCCAGCAACATTTTGGCTGTGAGAGAGAAATGCTGATGGAAATTCCAGCGACATTTTAGCTTTGAGAAAATTGTACATTCAAAACAAATTTCATTGTCAGTTCTTAGAGAAACGTCTATAGAAATTTCCCCCAGCATTGTTGCGCAAAGGAATACTTTTCCAAGAACTTGTTTTTAGTGTCTGTAGAGATTTATTTACATTAAAATAACGATCATGCTGTTGCTGTTAATTGTCCATTGTAATGAAACAGTTACATCTCTCTTGGAGTTCTATAAGCTCCAATTGTTCGCAGGGACAAGGGAATACCTTTTGAATTTTGAATGTTGATCATCTTCTAATGTGTTGGAAATTCGTTTCCATTGAAGTTGAACGTTTTGATAAAAAATGGCAAATTAATACAACAATTTGGCGAACAAAGGCAAGTACTATTCAAAGAAAGATTTCATTCGCCTAGCTCATTTCTTCCAGATCCTGATATGTCTTTCTGAGGTATTTGTAAGTTTCGTTCGTTAGTTTATTTTCCTCGTCAAGGTGGAAATCAACAAGTAGTATACAGCCATTTGGTAAGTTGTCAGTCCAGTTGTTTCCATTTGGAAGTTTCCACGGCTTCCACTCCTTTCTCCAGCTCCCCTTTAAGTATTCGATATCAAACGTAGAGTCATCTTTTACCGAAATCACTTTTCCTATCACAGGAGGTTTCTTGTAGCCTTGAATGTGGACAGCTACCAACACATTCTCACACAACACTTCCAGCGGGTTTTGCACCCTGTTGACGTGAGCAGCCAATGTTTGAGGATTCTTGTATCGACCGGAATATACCTGAAAGGAAAGAGCAAGTTGCATGAGTTAAAATGACTCAAATGACTATAGTTTCACATTGTACACATACAGAATATTATGTAATGCCCGGTATTGTAATACATACTGTATTGTATGGCACGTAACTCTTTCATTTCATCTATTTAGCTCTACAACTACTTTTTGACACCAAAACGCGCATCATTGTTTTGTTTCACTTCTAGAAAAAAATGCCTCTAGTGAAAAACAGTCTGTTTTTTATCTGAGACCTTCCTCCCAGTGACCTTAAAAGTCACTAGAAAGGGAGCTTGCACGTTTTTTTATCAGATAACGCCAGATCAAGCGCAATTGGGTTTCTTTTTATTAATTTGCTCAAAAATTTACTTCACGAGTGTGCTGGTTCTGTCCTGGGTACCGGTTCATAAGGGAATAACCATTATTCCATCTTTGTTTAGGCTTCATTGGTTAGCTGTTGCGTATTTGTTTGGTCTTTTGGATCGGCTCATGTGAACCGGCACACGAGGACAGAACCGGTGCCCTTGCAATTTCCGTTTTAGTTACCTCGGGTAACTCCTCGACTTGATCTGCAACAAGCTTCTCAATTTCAGGAGGAGCGTTCGCCGGTCTTGGAATCTCAAGGACACTTGGTGTTTCGTGTTGGCCTTCAGCAGGAACTTGGTCACGTTGCCTCTGTTTTGTCAAGATGATGTCGTCCAAAGGCCACGTTGCTGCTTTTTCTGGGGTCTTAAATATACCTTCCTTGTCACTTAAGAAGTCGCTCCACCACTTGACGTGTTTGTCTTCAAAGCACCTAGAGTTGTAAAACTTTGGGATGTCACCTTTCAGCCTTTGAAGATCAATTCTTTCGTTGGATGGTGGCACACAAACAGGTATCCCAGAAGGTAGTTTCTCACTCTACTAGAAAGCGAGAAAATCCATGAAGTTTACCAAATACAGATGTAAAAGTTATATTTTTGTTGAACAAGGTGCTTGTAACTTGCATATCTTTAATGTCCTTAGGCTAACTACAAATCACGTTTTTGTAGAGGTTTATCTCTTTTGACAGGCATGTGGAAAGTCAAACGTCCTGTTACAATTATGGTGTTCGATTTTTTTTATTTCTCCGCTTATAATTATCCCTGTGCGATAAAACATTTACGCAGCTCGTACATAATAGGTTAAGTGAATTAATTCTATATGAAATCTACATACTTGTAATATGACAATGCCTTCATCAGTCACATTACTTGGCTTCCACGTCTTATCTCTTGACCAGTTTTTGTACTTTAAAACGACATCGCCATTCGTGGCTTCTTTTATAACGAAACAGTGGGGGTTGGTGATGTTATGCAATTCAGCTTCAGCTGAAGCTAACCACGTGCAAACGTCGTAAATCATGTCGACAAACTCCACAAACGGAGAAGGAGTGTATGCACCACTTACTGCTTTCATCAGTTCTATAAAGTAACAGGTTTAATATATGAGTTACGAATCAAATTTAAAGTGAGAATGACCCAGGGAAAATAAATTTTAGTTACCTAGTAAGATTCTTATGTTGTTTTTTTCCAATGTTTTCTGCAATTCGGCTGAAGAGTTGTTTGATGTCCTCATGTGTATGCCCGACCATCAGGAAGTTTATTTTTACCTGGATGAGAAACAGAATGTATTAAGTGCATTCAATTTGATGTTTATTTATTTACAGTGTCCCCAATTAGCACTGCAGTGCTAAATACACTAGACACTTAAATAAAGTTAAAAAATTCAAAACTCTAGTTTTGAAGTTTTAAAATCCAACTTTTTTTCAATCTTGTAAGTAATTAATATTATTTTAATCTTGTAAGTACTTATTGTAAAGTTTTAATAAAGTTTTGTCATTATTATTATTATTATCATTATTATTATTATTATTATTATTATTATTATTATTTTCAAGTCTGAACCCGCGAAGTGTTAAAGAAATATAGCTAGGCTACAATACTTAGGAACAACACCTGTAAGTCTACAACAGTACCTTTTTAAACACTTTGTGTTTTACTAAGACTGCCAGAAAAATCATCACGAACTGATTTTTGTTTTCTCGCCAGCAGTTATCCATTTGTAAGCAGAGCACATCTGGAATGTAGTCCATGCGCCGTAAAGTTCTCAAAAGAATATTGATTGTGAAGTTGGAGTCATGCCCCCATTGCTGCACATCTATAAAGGCAAGGACCTCCCTTCCGTGATTGATGACTCCTAAAACAAAAACAAAAAAGAAAACGGAACCAGCAACTTTTCAATATTCACATGAAAATGATATATTCCAGAATGTAACTCCATCCTTTATTCACACAGGTTTAATTTCAATTTATGCATTCATTTTCGTGTTGGTTATAATAACATTATACCATGAATACCAAAAAGAATATTGATACAATAAATGAACCAACGACGACAAACCTGTCAAATGGGTCTTCAGTCTCCAAGCGCTGGCGTACGTTTTGGCTCAATTAAGTAGGGCGGGAAGTAGGAGCTTGCTTTGGTCCATCCCATCCATAATAATGCACATACAATTCTTGCTAGTCACTGTATCTTTGGCTTTCCCTCTGTGATAATAATACTTTTCTCTCTCTTCCCTGTAATAAGATGTCGCACAATTAATTAGGGGGATATTTGTTGTACTAAGGTTATTCACCCACACACGAATTTGCAGAAACGTTCGATGGAGAGCAGTAATTATCAGTACTGGCAATTTTCCAAAGGGGCGCGAGTTATCGGTAATAGCACTGAGTCACCATGTTGGATAAGAATAATTGGACGTGGATGTTGAAAGAGTCAGCTGATAGTGGTATTTCCTCATCGTTAAGTCTTGCTTCAACTCATCCCGTTTTCTCTCTCTTCATTTGTTTATTGTTTGTTACTAGTTCCCAAGCCTCTCCCGAGTTCTAAATCTAAAATGACATACACCCGGTAAATTGTGCTCGTTAGCTGTATCACGCCCGCATTTAACTACCTTGGATTCACTTCAAAGGACAAAAAAACCTAACCGTTTTATTGTCAAGCACTCATTTTATATACCATAATCTTATCTGGCTAATTCTTTTTCAACATTTTATTTGTACTTAACATTCGCATAACACGAGAGCTAATGCATGCATAAGTTTCCAATAAAGTTGTATAGTTACCTTTGTAGATCATTGTGATATTGATACAAGTTGTCATAATATGACCTTAATGTTTTATCCATCGTCTTATTCTTCTCCTCCTTTAGAAAGGTGCAGATGTCACATTTAGTAAGCCTGTTTACCTGCCCAAAAGATCAAGAACGTAGCAATATTCTCCGTGGACAAATATTGGGGAAATTAGAAAGCGTTTTATTAAACCGGGGGACTATTAATTGTATATGCCAATTGGCAAAATGATTGATTTGCAAGCATATGATGTATTGCAATGCTGTTATAAGATGCTACCCTTCTTTGTACATTGTCTACATAAGTCCCCGGCTATCAGCCATATATTACAAGAAAAGACGTTCTGAATGTGACCCCCGGAAGGTACTCCCATAGAGGAGTGTGCGGCGGAATAGGGTTGGGTTTTTGACGTTCTCAATCCTTTCATAAAGTTTCATTTTTGGCGCTACTGGTATTGTGTTTAAGGTGTGATCCTTGGATGGAGTACGTTAATTGTATCAGCTAAAATTGCAGTGCATAAATACCCAGCTAAAGGAAGAACAAATGATGTGTTAAAATAAACAATTCATTCACCCCCAATGTTACTGAAACAATGTGATTTTCAACGGTCCACGTTTTGCGAAGATCTTCCCACGAATAAGATGTAATTTGGGTGGGGGGGGGAGGAGGGTTGGGCCTTGATTCGGGTGTCGTCTTTTTATGTCCTGTATCCTTAAAAAGGGGGCAGGGTTTAACACCACACACGGACAAATAACTCAAATGTTTGGCAAAATTTTGAACTCGACTATACCTCATTTAAACGGCATGATCGAGTGACACTTGATGAGCAACATTACACTAAATATTTATAACAGTCAAGGTTACCTTTGGAATAAAAACATCAGGAAAGTCTTTATTCATAATGCGGCAAAACTGAGAATAGCATATCGGTTGTTCCTTCCGTTGCGCCAAATCATCTTTCAAGTAACCATAAATTATACGGTTGTCTAGGTAACTGGGAAGGTTGATGGCTAGTGAGTCAGGCATTTTGTCTCCAATTCTACCGAAAAATAGCCTCATCCAAGCTTTTGCCACATTTGTTTTGTGTCTTTGGCCCTGTGTGTGTGGCTGAAGCTCAAAGGTTAACACGCCATCCAAATAGGTCTTAAAGATTTCCTCTAAGTTCTTGCTGCTGATGCCATAGACTGCCTGCCACGCAGTTTTACAAGTCTGTCCATAACCACGCACAAAATAGTTTACGTCATTAAGACTCCTGCAAAGAATGGATTGTATTAATTGAATGCCAATTTTTAATACTATGGGAAACACCGTTCCGTTAACAGAGAGGGATATTGGGAGGTACTTAATACCGCAATAATGGAAATGGACGAATTGCCGATACCACATTCAGATCCCTTTGTAATCGGTCACGCTCACATCTAGTGCGCTTATTTATCTCTTCTTTTATAGCTTACATATTAAACTTTATAGTTTTCTGTGTTCTTTTTTGCATAGTGTATTGACCTGCATGAGACAGAAGAGCGCAAATGAACAGTACTGTAATATAAAGGACCTTTTTAGTACGAAAAACACATGCAGCTTAAGGTATGAAAAACCGCATGCCTCCGGACTAGATGATACCGAGATACCGCACGCTAAGTTACCGAAATACCGCATGAGTGAAAAAAAGCTCAATACTGCAATACCCTAAAAACCCAAATGTCCCCCTAAGTACAGTTGATTGATGTCGATCGAGGAAATGTACTAATAGATAACATACCTCTTTTCCCTTGAATGATCCCATAGGTAATCTAATATCCATTGCCTTTGATTCCAGCGAGACATCATTAAATATTTTCGACGGGATGTGAGTATCTCCGCAAAGTCCATGTTGCGCAAACATTCCTGAGGGCAGCATTTGTATGCGTGCACTTGAGGAAAGGAACGAACAAAGATGTGCAGAGGTTGGGAGCGGGAAAGGGTAATTAATTGAGCTTTTTGGGTGAAAAACGCTGATCCCAGTTATTCAATGGGTAGATAACGCTACCCACTATATAAATCACTTACAAGTGGAAGCCCCGTTTTACCAACACCTATCATCGGATTGTGATTTATTCGGTGGATGGCATCAAAAATAGAAACAACATTTACGTTACCTTCTAACGGCGAAAGCTTTGAGTGATCAATGTTGGGCCTGATTTGTTTCTCTTTACGGTTGCCTGATTCGTGGACCTGAACTACACTGGGAGGTGCTATTAAAAAAGGGGAAACATTACCTATTGTTGGCCTCTAATAATCGAAATAACTATGTCTGCAGTATTAAATAATATTAGTATACAATTAACTTGATATAATATAATGATTTTTGTCACTTTTATAGATTATGAAGGACTGTGTGACAAATGCCTACGTGGAATTGTTTTAAGTTCATCAGATCTCCACATGATTTGCCTTTACAATATTTTTTTTACTGTACTTTGCAGAAGACAGTCACGCAATTAAAATGTGGTTTAACGTGTACACGTGGCTAAAAATCGGACTAACCCTCATAGCTGGTAAGAAAAAAAAAACTTATTTTGCGAAACATGAGCGCTAGATGTCAAACTTTTGGATTACCCACTTCCGGTTGCCATAGCATGAAAGAGTGCTCATATTCCTTTCTGTTGTTCAAGCTTTCTGTCTATTAATTGTTCAACTGATGGCAGTTTGGAACGGAGAGCGTCTACTCCTTCCCATCGTTTGTCGTCTGTAGCTTTTTTTGTGTGTTCAAAACTATTTAGATGTTTTTGAAAGTCATTAAAATGAACCTCACAAAGTTCGCAAAATGTTATTTTTCTTTCTCTGTCAATAGGCCTTGTCTCCAACACGTGTGGTCCCCGGGAAAACATAGTGAAGGCATCTGGCCATTCTTTCGATTTCCAAAACTAAAGGCCTGTAGCACTCACTACGGTCAACAACCTTGATGAATGGTGGTCGTAACTTTCCCACTTTGACTGATGGCGAATCGTTGGGCAAGCTTTTGTTACGTACACAACGGGGTGGAGGCGTTCTTGTTAAGAGTTCAAGGTTCATTTCCTCCAGAGAAATGACATTAATGCCAAAGTTTTTAGCTTTTTCAACAATATTTCCATTATCTTGTTTCTTAGTTGTTCTTGCAAGAATCATTGCACCACGCGATGATGGATCTGTTAAGAATTTCTTTGATGTTGAGCTTTGATCTCTTTCTAACTCTAAACATCTGTTTGACGTGATCAAGCGAGTTATTTTCCTGTGAAAAAACTCACTAAAGCCCGCTCCACATTGCGTGAGAAAATTGATAATCTTCCTCAAATTACTTTGCGATAAGCCAGGCAAATGTACAAACACTAATGCTCCTCGTAACTGACTGAATTCAAAGCTTGGGGTCTCTTTGATAACCGAATCTGCAAATTGGTATAAGAACAAGCATTTTGCAGTTGTTTCTACTGAAAACTACAGTGTTTCGCTACTAGTTACCAATCATACCGGTCCTTTCGCTAGACAAAGAAATTATACAGCATTAAACTAAGTAAGTACAGTTACTATGAACAAGAAAAACTCACTTTTATGTCTAGCAATACTCAGTGCAACGATATCTAATTGATAGCTTGCGTCAACCTGACATCTATGTGTGTTTAAGAAACTAAATTATAAGCTTACATAAACTTGACTAACCTCATAATGAAGATCCTCCTTCATCATCCGAACTTTCTAAAGGAAAACAACCAGTGTCCTCGCCGTCTCGGCCAGCCGTATCTAACAGTTTGTCTTCTTCATTTTCGCTGAAATGCTGCAGTGACTCAAAAATGTCGCTTGTGTTTAAAGGACTGGTTTCGCCGCGTTCGCTGATTTGCTCAAACAAGTCGCTTGTCTGAGGGCTTTCAAAGTTCGTTCCATCTTTTTTGTTTTCGGCCTCACCCGCTTCATCATCGCAAGCCTTAAACAGGTCGCTTGTGGTAGGGCTCGATATCAAATCCACATTAGACAGCCTACGTGGCCTTTTCTCTCTGCCCTCAGTTAAAGCATCGAAACTTGGCTTTCTCTTCGTTTCCATACTTTCAGCGAAAGATATATGGTGTAAGTCTTCTCTGGATCACTAAGAAATCGGAATGTCATAGATTCGTTTTACCTAAGCATTTTGTAAGAAGATTTAAGTGAAAGACCGACATTTCTCGCGTGTTCTACACAACTTTTGATACCGGTAATTTCCCTTTGGTCAGTCTTCAAATATCGGCATGTCAAAGACGATGTGATAACTTTAACCGCAAGTCACGTTTCCCGTTTATACTTGGCCCCTTTGTTGGGTATTCGGCAATACAATAGTTCTCTATTGTGATATGATATAGTATTTAATAGGCATTCTGTTGTGCTGCAAATTATTGAGTTAACTTCCAGTCTGTTCATTGAACTGAAAACAACTGTACGATAATGTCAGCACCCAGGCAGAGTTTACGCCCCTCTGAAACAAAGTGGTACCTTGTAAAAGAAGAGGATACGAAAGTGTTCATTTTCAAAAACAACAAACGTCTAAAGAATAAAGATGGCCAGGATTTCGGAGAAATTTGTAACATCTCCACCTCTCGAACAGACGTTAGTGACGAGAAGTTGAAGGTAATTGTTTAAACATCGTTCCTTTAGTCTTCAGCTTTTCGATTAGTGATTTGTTACTACAAGCATGCTATTATGTATCAGCTCTTTGCAATTATAGATACGAATCCAACGAAGCGGCTAAATTATAGCCAATTGATCGCTTAAGCATAGGCGATTTTCCATCTAAATTGAATGATCTGAATTTTTGCTCTTCTAGGTTGAATGCGCCAACGATAATGTTGGCTTACTGGTAACCATGTTCGACTTTTCAAAAAACGACTTTTCAAAATTGTTCAAAAGCACATGCCATTCAGCTACACAGTTCGTGAACCACTTTTCTGAACTGGTATGGAAAAAGACCGTTTCACCAGATCCGACAGAACTAGGATCATGATCAGGACTGCAGCGCCGTTTGCCAGGTCATTTCCACAGGAAAAGATGGCCACAAAAAAAAAAAACACGACAAAACGGAAAGGTCCAATAACTGAAGAGGTAAGCCCGCCTGTTCCAGAAAAAAAGACCAAGGCGCAAAAGAAAATTGATAAGGAGGCCAGCTGCCCTGACGTTACATTCTTGCAGGAAGTGAAGAAGCACTCAGTGCCTGGTAAGTTTTACTTTGTTTTACTGAGAACAGGTCACGAACTTCAACCAAACATCGTGATAGTTATTTATTGTATTTTCTTTTTTTGAGTGAGATAATTTATGCACATGTAGTAAACCGCGAGGTCTGTGACACTAGTATAAACTTTACATTGTTTGTAAAAACGAAATTATCTAGCTACATTTTTCGTCTATACGCTGACGCCCGGTATCACTGCCAAGAGCAGCAAAGAGTTGAAGCTTTATGGAATTTAATTGAGTTAAATGTTTTTATATACCCGTTATCACATCGGCTCACATATCTATTTTGAAACCGCCTGCTATAATGACATTTAATAAATGACTAGTGAGCAGAACACATATACTCCAGGGAATATTTTCCACTTGGAATAAGGAGAAACTATGCTCGCCCGGGGCAACGAAAATTTTTGTGGGCTTTTCCTCATATTAAAGATATCGCTAAATTATACACATTCATAAAACGACTCGTTTTATGAATAGAATAATATGCTACAGAACAGACAACAGGTACGTTAATTGTTACGGTTTATTCTTATCACAGGCTTGCACAAAGTGTTGGCAACATCTTTGATACCGCCCAGACCTGAATTTACACTTCTGGGAATTGGATGAGGTCCACCTTGCAGTGCTCAAAGAGGAACTTGTATCTCAGCCAACTTCCTGTGGGAAACCAATGATTGTCATAGCAAAGGGCCTAACGAATGCCTCTGAATTTGACACGAAAGACCTTGACGGTTTTGAGTTAGAGGTGATTGGAGGAAACCACCGACGAGAGGTGATATCCCGAATAATGGCAACTTCCCCGGACGCTAAAACTAAAGAGCTGTACAAGTTCGTCTACGTGCAAATTTATGCCGGTGAGTTGTTTGTGGTAGTGTTTGGTATGTAGTACAATAGTATTGCATACGTAATGTGGATCGTGCTTGCGGATCAAAACCGGTTTGTCGGTGACGACCTTTGATTTCCTTTTAGCTCCTTTTGTAATTGCATCTATGTTTATCTTTTTCTAATCAGAAATACCGGAGACTGAAACCGTATTGAGGTTGGCCCAAATCCACAATAAAACGGACAAAGTTCATCACGAATTTAACACCAAAGAAAAGGTATATGGCTTAAGGGGCATAAGGTGTGAACTAATTACATTGATAGCTATTGGTGTTATTGTTAAGTTTATGTACATGTACATGGCTGTTAAAAAAAAAACAGCTCCGGGCTCGGATAAAAAGATAACAAGATAATTCACGCGGCACTGTTGTTGGCAAACGCCAGCCTCTGTATCCACACATATACTGCTAGCGTTTAGAAGTCATTTTAATATTCCTTCTAATAATAGTTAAATAAATAATACACTGTATTCTATGATTTTATTGATGATGGAGTTAGGGTTAAGCCCCCCTCTCTATTAAGCCCCCCCTCAAAAGTGCTTGAAAAAAATAAATCCCCCGGGGGACTTAATAGAGGGTTTACGGTAGACAAACGCTTTAAGAGACACTTAAACCAAGCAATGGCATTTCCTGCATTTTAGATCGTTCTGTGCAAACAACAACTAATGACCTCGTTCAGTGGTAAAAAATGCATCGAATGGAAGAATTCATGTGCTAGCATAGCATGGGAAGAGGTAAGGTATTTTTCTTTACCGTCTTCTCATTAAACCTGATGACTGTCTACAACCATGAGAGTAAAAAGCAGGTTAAAGTAATTACTGCTACGTCAACTCTGTGGTTTAAATTAACTGCACCCGAACTAAAAGCTGGATATTTCTGTTGTGATGCGCAGTATTGGCGAAGCTCGGATCCCAGGGCATGGTTATCTATATTCACTGAATTAGATTCAGATAATGTGGCAAGGGAAATTGTAGTCGTGGATGAAGACTCAATTTCAGATTCATGTCTTGTGAAAGCTGCCGAAGCTGTTGAAAAAGGGGTGTTGGATGAAGATCTATCCCAAGCTCAATTCTCAAACTCCTGTGAAATTAATGAAACATCGGTATCGCCAAATTCAAAGTGTTATGAAGTTGTCAGAAAAGTGGGAGATGCCGTTGTGGAAAAACATGAGCTAGAATTCAACCCAGCCACAGCAGACATGCAATATCATGTCTCGCCATGTCCCTACGGAAATAACTGTCCCATGTGGATAGAAAAAGATGGCAATATTGTTGACGAGCAAATTTGTCAGGGATGTGCAGAAGAATTAAGAACATCGGCGAGTTTGGTTAAAAACCCTCCAACTCCGCCACCGTTGTGGGTAGCTAGCCCTCCCAATAGTTGGGACTCTGATAACATAAGAGAACATTTTGAGGGAAGTGCAGAATTACCTATCATATTAGATCAATCTCACGATTTTGATTTCTCGTTTCCTCGCTGGCGACCAGACAATGATGATCCAGTATCTCCTAACACAATGTATGAGTTCTGGAATGACCCCCTTGATTATGAAGGTGATGGCTATCCCACTTATCCAGAATATAAGCACTCCCATTTGCAAAATTTTATTTCATATGTGGGAAGGAATAAATGGGAGGAATACCGTGAAAGGGCAGATTATGATTTACAACGGGAGTATAGCGAGGATGAATTAATGATGATGTTTGTTGGTGATCATCCTGCTGAGTATAACGAGTTTCTTTCAATATAGGCACTCACGAATTAGTCGTGCTATGTCCTGATTGGTTGTAAGATGCGACACGTCATCAACTTACGTGATTATACATTATATAAGAAGGAGCTTTCTCCGTTTTTCATTAAATGTTGTTTAATTTGACAGCGAGTTTGATTAACGCAACATGTCTAACCCAGCAAAACGAAAGTATCCAAGTACAGAAGATTTTGACCCTGATACATCAGGAGACCAAACTTCTGGTTTCGGAGGCGCTACAGGAGGCGGGTCCAGCGAAAGTGACCAACCCAACAATATCACTACCGGTGATACTTATACTCCTACTAGTACTGGTTTTACTTTCAAGCGCCTTTTCAACCAGTATATTACAAACACTCCTAAAACTATTGCGATTGACAAAGCCACTGCTTCCAAAGCTGGAAAAATTTTCTGGAATTGGTTTAGAGTCCCTATCGATGACCTCAGATTCTACCTTACGCCCCGAACAACTGATTATATAATCACATCGGGGACAGAGTTTAAGATCAACAGTGTCGATGTTGAACTAAAACAATTCACAGTATTTACAGATCAAGTGTATGCTACAAGTACTGGCGAGAAATTCACCCAGTTCCCAACAACAAATCCATTTGTCTTCTGCTATGAAGACAGAGGATTTCACCTGCTTCGGCGAGATTACAAAGAAATGCAAGAATGGGAAATCAAGACTAACGCAACCCATCAACAAGAAAGGCAATCTTGTACACTTAAGAAATTTGTAACTAACATCCCGGTTGGAATGTCCGTGGATGAAGAAGATTGCGAGCTCTTCAACACAAACGACTGGTTCATCAAAGATCTCAAACAGCCAATCAAAGTCCACAGAAAAGTAAACATGCCATGGTGCAGCATCGCTGGAAATTTGTTGAGAGAAGCGAGAAGTGGAGACCAAAAAGCACTGCCATACAGGTTTCCTCATATAAGCACACTGACCAATGACGGTATGTACGATATCAACAGATTGGATACAAATGTCGATGCCGAAGCTAAAATAAGACAGATCCTTCAAGAACCAGACAACCTTAAAGCATGGGAGACGCCAAAACAATCGATGCTACTAAACGACAAGCCATTTGGGGGACCACTCAAAGAGTTCCTGATAAAACCAGTGCCTTACAGCATATGATACAGCACAAACTCTCATTTACAGAACTAAAAAATGAGGCAAGCCATATAAAAGAGATTAAAGAAGTACAACGACAATTTGTCAACAGAACTGGCAGCAAAAACTGGGAGGAGGTTATTAAGAGGTGAGTTCATTATTTATCATGATATTGCTCTGATGTGAACGACACTGAACAAAGACGACGACGACTGTCTCAACCACCAAGCGTCTTTTTTAATTCGTTTTAACCTTTAGATATTTCATACCTCAGCAGACCATCAGTTCAAACGTTTTTCCCATTGGCATTGAAAGCTAATTTTCAGCGAAGCACTCATTTTGTAACCTTCTTTCTAGATTTATATCACACTCACGGTTAGCAATATCTGCTTTCAAGCACTTAATGACTGGGCCACAAGGGAAACATTATAATTAATTAGGAACAGCATATTTTGTTGTAAATTACACAAATACTTGTGACCGCGATCGAAGAGCGAGTTGACAAACATGGGCGACCCACTTTTGGCGCCAAACCAAAAGCTTGGAGATAACTTGCATGTGTTTTTGCGACTATAAATCCCCTTTCTTGAATAATGACTAACGTCTCTAATGAGAAACTTTATCTTACTTCAATGGCCTTTTAACATCAGGCCGACTGGTGCACAAATTTCCCGCGGTTTCAAGGTGCAGAAGCTGATCACGTGTGAGTCGAAAGTTCAAGTTGTTGTTTCCCAAGGGAGTTAGTGAGTTTTGTCCCACGGCACGTGACGCGTTCTCCTCCAATCAGAGTACGTATGTGCGTTGGGAGGTATAACAATGATCCTTATTATTTCATGATTATCATCTGATCATATAGCTTTGCTTGCCTGAAATAAGACAGAACACGGTGTCGTTTTGCTTTTACATTTAAACTTTTAAATCTTCAGATTTCCCGAATGGATCGAAGAGGAGAAGCTTCAAGCCTTCCGAAAGAAATGTAACGCAGGTCTAACAAGTTAGATTGCGAGAGCCTTGAAGTGGGAAGAGGAGAAGAGCAAATCTTCCAATGAGATAGTAATAATGGCAGCGAATGGGAAGAAGACGGCAATCGTGTTGACGTCTAATATAGACGTACGCAAAATGAACAACCTAGATTTACAAGGCGAGGCACCTTTCTTCAGTGGATCGCCGTTAACCTTTTTGGAGTTTCCGAAGGTAGATAAATGATCGCATTGGAATAATTAATACTACGTACTATTGTACTTGAGGAGATTTGTAAAATATACACCATAATTAAATCCAAATGAAAGCATCATGGTAATGTGTTTTTATTTAGTGAAAACTTTAATTTTCTTCACTTTTAGGACTGGGATAGCGAAATGCTAGAAAAGTTTCTTCGTAATGTTAAATCAATTAACAAGAGAACTGATGTGGCAGCTTTCCACATTGTTGTTTTCCCGCCATCAACAGAGAGGCTTTTGGCATTTCTTGCACTTGTGCCAAAAGTATTGGAAAATGCTGGCTTCAAAGTGGAAATGGCGTACACCCATTTGGAGAAACATCATGCAAAGAGCCGAGGTATTTGTAATATCCTCAATAATAAAAGCTATTTTCCGCTATTACGTCATTTTGCTATATAAGTTCAAGAGAGCACGCAAAAATATGCCAGCGTCTCTTATACGATGTTTCAGTCATTGCTTGCATTTCCTAAACCTCGCCGCTGCGGGGCACAACTCGTAAAATATCCCCGCGTATTATCTCAGAAAACATCGAACAAAGTTTATGTACTTACACTCTCTGTTTTCTTTTGATTTGTTGGGTCAAAAGCTTTATATTCCATGTGGTGTACTCTGGTCATACTTTGCCCAAATATGATATTTGTATTCCATTTTATAAAATGACTTTTATAAATGTGTTACTTTGAGACGCAAGAAGGATCGATTTCTTTCAGTCAGTATTATTTACCATGTCATATTTTTCTTTTCCTTTTTTTCACAGATTCCAATAAGCTGTCAGAAGACATGCTACCGTTTATCGTGGGGCACTGCGGGGAATATATGCTTCCCACAAGTCTTAGTAACGTGTTCCATTTCCCACAGCAAAATAAAGTGCCCAAACGTCAAGAGGGTGAAATTGGATTCAGCAGGGAAAAGCCCGTCGGTTTGTTCAAATCACTGGTACGAGCGTATGGATTTGAAGACTGCTGGATCTTGGATCTTTGTAGTGGCGCAGGTACTACACCGATTTGAGCATTTACTAAAACGTTCACCAGATGGGCGTGTTAGCTTTTCAAATGTCTCTTACGCTTCATCAGGAAATTGCAAGACATATATTAGCATGTGCTCAACTCTCTATCCAGGCGAAACAAGTCCTTTCCTCCTACCCTAGGTAATTTAATTTAATTTACTGAACTTAAAAATTAAACCAACATCTATACTTTTCTTATTCCCTATATCGTACAAAAGCCGATGAATTCTTAAACGACCAAGTAATCGTTTACAATTTTATTAATATGCAATTAATAACAATATTACGGTACTTAGTTTAAAATAACAAAAACGTTTTTGTTTAATGCTTCACTACCAGGGTCGGCTGCCGTCGCTTGTTTAGAATTGGGAAAGTACAACTGCATTGTTGTGGAAAAGAAAGAAGAAAAAAGACGAGCCATAAGAAGACGTCTAGTGAATAAGCAGGCAGAAACTGACAAGCCCGGCCAATCTTAACTTATTCTTTTGCCGTTCATTTTGATAAAGTATAGAGAACCCGATTGATTATCCACGATATGAACTCAGAGTTTGCAATACTTGCACTGGAAATTGAAAAGATCTGTTTCAGCCCTAAAGTGTCAATTCAGCCCACCTTGTTTAAGCAACTGAAAAAGAGCAAAACCATGTTGGGTTGCCAAGTTGACGAATAATAGCAAACACATCTTTCATAAGGAAATTATTCTGTCTGCATTTTCTACTACATCTGGTTCCTGTAATAATGTATCTGTAACCCCTGATGGGCATTCATCAACTTCACACCAGTTATTACTATCTTCTTTTTCACAACCTGGATTTTCATCATCTGCATTGGAAATACTCTTTTGGCAATCTTGTGTTTTATCCTCTGGAACAATTTCATCTGCGTGTGTATGTAAATCATTATTACTCGGAATATCAGAGTTTTCAATAAATTCACTCCACTCTTCATGGGCACTAGATTGCAAACTTATGTTATCTAACCAAGCATTTCATACCTCTTTACCTTTTCTCTCGAATAAATCACTTGTGTCTACATCTAATACTTTCTTAGGTCTAACATTCCGAAACTAGTAATGATGCTCATAGCTCAGACGCCTTTTAAGTTTTATTGGAATGGTTTGTGATTCATTGATGGGCCTTGGCAGACAGTGAACAATTGAATTTACATCACTAGGTACATTGACAATGTTTCCATGAACTGACAACTGGCCACTTCTTGGTAACTCACAAATTTGCATAAATGGAATACAAGGTAATAGAAGCCATTCTTCCATGGTGTTAAATTTAACAAGTCAGGATCTCTTTATTGGCTTCGAGAGACTGGGAAGCCTGTCTTTCTTTACAAAATTGCTGCATCCTTTAGTTACATGTTGGCGCTCGATGAGCCACTGTTGCTTTGTTTTCTTAGACGACGGGATCTCGGGACACCCCGAGAGGGTTTCTGCATCTACAGCCAGTTTCTTGCATCAGAAGGATTTGAAGCTGGGTGGTCTAAAGCTGAACAGAGAGAAATCTATGTTAGAGCCAATGCAAGTCGGTCAAATGGCTGGGCTTTGTGATTGACACAATTACGATGCAGCTTCGAGTCCTGCCTAAGAAAATTGCCAAGCTCAAGAACAACCTCAATTCCATGATTTCCTCAAGGAGCGCTACTTTTAGGGGTCTTGCTCATGTAGCCGGCTTCATCAATTCGCTGTATTTGGCAGATGCATGCAACTATTCAAGCCCGTTTGTTCTGGGATTGTCCATTTTCTCTTTCTCCGCGTTTATCGGAAGAATTGCGTTTCTGGTTTGCTAATATTGAAGCCTTTAACAGGTATGGAATTCAACCTAACTTTACTACAGGTGCAGTAATCCTTTGCGATACTAGCAATTACATCTTTGGAGGATATTGGATCAAATTGAATGATCAGCCTGTCAGTGGCAGGCTTAACCATTTTGAGAGTCAACAGAGTTCTACTTTCAGACAGCTTAAAGCAATTTTCTGTTATCAAGGCGCATGTTGCATCTCTCAGGCACAAGACTGAAAGTTTTTGCGGATAACGAGAATGCCTTTAGGATTGTTTCAGTTGGCAGCTCAAAGCATCATATTCAGTGTCTGGCGCTTGATATTTGTCAGCTTTGCCTGGTGAATGATACTCAGATTGACACACAGTGGATTTCTCGTGATGCGAATGTTAGAGCTGATCTTTTAAGTTGCTTTGTGGACAAAGATGACTGGTGTTTAAATTGTGAGATTTTTGCCCAGTTAGATTCCAGGTGGGGCCCGCATTCTGTTGATCGATTTGCCTCTCATTATAACGCTCAGTTGAGCAGATTTAATTCAAGATTTCTGTCGCCAGGCTGTTGTGCAGTCGATGGCTTGTCTCAGGATAAGCATGATGAAAACAATTGGCTCTGTCCACCAGTGTCTATTATTGTGGATGTTATTAGCCACGTGCGTGCATGCCATGCGGTCGGCACCCTCATCGTTCCTGAATGGCCGTTGCTGACGCCTCGCCCTTCCAAATCTGCTTCACTTATTGTAGATGTCGTATGCTTGCCCAGAAAATCTGATTTGATGATAGATGGTCATGGAAAGATTTTTATCGCAGCAAGCCCTCAATTTCTTTGGTTGCCCAAAATTCACCATGCTGGCCTTGCGCATAGATTTCCGGTTAGCATTGCCGACCTGTCTGTTTTTGTTTATATGTTTGTCTTTGTCTTTATCTTTAATATGCTTTAGGCTTTGCTTGCATTGTTCAGCATTTGCCTGCGGTTTACCGATTGGCCGTGTGTAGCATGCATTTGCTACGGTTACCGGGCGGCATGGTTTGTGTCAGTTGCTGCACTCATGCAAGTTTTGAGAGTGGTCCTAGTTGTATACCACGAGTTAGCACGTGAAGTGCGATGCCGGTCTTACCGAAGAATTGTGTTGCCTACCTTAGGCAGATACATTAGAGAGGTTGCATTGTTTGCCCCCTGTTTTGCCAGTTTGTTGATAGCTGGTCCTGTCTGGGTTGTATTTTTTTATCTTTGCACAGTGGTTGTTTGTTGCTATATTTGCTCGCTAACCTTATTTTTGTTTCTGTTTTCTATTTTCATAAGATATCATGCGAGACAGGGGCTTCACAGCGAGTCTCCAGGATCCGTTATTGCAGTCAATGGTTTCACATCTTGTTGATATTGTGTTAGAGTGTAGCGCAGCAAACACAGCCTATAAGTACAGCAACGGGTGGCAGAGATGGAAGACCTGGGTGCAGTCTAAGCTGGGTGTACCTGTTCTTCCGGCAGTTCCTTTGCAAGTGGCCTTGTATCTGACTGAGCTTGTGGAGCGTGCAGTACTTGAGGGCCATTCTGCCTCCGTGAATCTGCCTCGTACAGTATCTGATGGGGTCACCATCTAGCAGGGATGGACTCAACTACCATGCACCCCTTAGAGTGCAGGATGTTTCCATTTCTGATGATTTCATGAAGGTTTATCTTATTAAGCGTAAGAATGATCAATACAGGGACGGGTATGTTTCGGTAATAGCTAGGTCTCGGAAGCCTACTTGTCCGGTGGGGATAACTGAAGGAAACATATTGTTTAAGTTACTACACATACATCTGTAAATCCATGGATACAGAGAAGTACATGTATGATTGTATATGATAACAAAGCAAAACTAAACTACAGACTACTGCGGCATATGGCCTACAAGAAAGTGTTGTGATTGTCTTCCAAAGTTATCAAAGGGAAGCTATAGCATTGAACATTAACCTGGATACATGTGCACATATATGTTTTACAAGATTTCTAAGTGCATCTTACATTGGATTTAATCAAAAAAACAAAGAAAAAGTAGTGACATACTGCACTAAATAAAACCATGGCTTATACATGTAATTAAGTAAACAAGTGCACAAGTTTAAATGCTGGGCATGGGTCTAAGTAACACAAATTCGGTAACTAATTATTTTGGTTAGAAATTCCTGTTGAAAAATCAATAAGCAATATTAATATTACACATACTTTAACTGCTATTTGGAGGCTTATCTTGGACATAAAAATGTCCACTTTGTGCAAGTGTAGCACCCTCTTCTATCATCTTGCCTTTCAGACTTTTTACGTCATCAACCACTGTGAACAGCAATATGTTGAATGATGTTAGCTTTGTAAAGTTGATGCGAGAAATTGCACCAATAACAATAGAAGCATTCTGAAAGACATGAAAAGCACAGTCAGCTAACTGCAAATTATTTACTTAAAACTGGTAAGGAATTCCAAAAATCTAAATGGCAAAATGCAGCAGGAATTCAATCAGACTTACCTTCCAATGTTCACTAGCTTCCCCTATTGCCAAAAAGGCTCCTTTAAAATTTGGCAGCTTGGCAACAGCATCGTGCTCAACATCAAGCAGTGTCTTACTGAAGATGATTCGCCCCAATGCACCCAACTGCCCATTAACAAGATCTGCGACATCTAAAGCTCCTCCATCATTCTTTCTCCTTAAATACACTGTACTCTAAGAATTTTTGAAACTCGTGGGACTGTTCAAATTCCTTTCCCTGAAAGATGGGAATGAAAGCAATTGGCATGTAACATAGATTCATCAAAAGAATATTTTATCCAGGTTAAACTTCTTGTGGACTGATGCTGCAACAACAACTCGTATAAATAATGTTTCCACTCAAAACTTTTAACTGGTGTTTTAAAATATTTAAACTGTTAAGAATCGCCACCAAAAATCAGCTTTTCCAGTTTGAAGGAAACTTGTACGAACAGGTGGACGGTGTGGCAATGGGCTCGCCGCTGGGGCCTCTCATGGCAAACGCCTTCATGTGTAACATTGAGAAACAGCTGGAAACAGAAAACAAGATGCCCGCCTTTTACAAGCGCTATGTTGATGACACCCTTAGCGCAATGCCTGATGTTGAAGCAGCTATAGATTTCTTAACGACACTAAACAACAGTCACCCTTCTATTGATTTCACAATGGAGCTTGAAGAAAATGGCAGACTACCCTTTCTTGGAATGAACGTAATCAGGAATGGATGCTACCTGAACACAACGGTGTACCGAAAACCAACTGACACCAGACTGTTGTTACATTATCACAGCCACGTTGACGCGAGATATAAACGGTCACTGATAAATACCATGCTTAACCGTGCGTTTAAGCTCTCGTCTACATGGAAGGCCTTTCACGAGGAATGTGAACGCCTCAAAGAGATCTTTTCCCGTCTGTGTTATCCTGAAGATCATGTACAGTCCACCATCCGCCTTTTCGTTGATTCAAAAGTTTCCGAGGAATCACGCACACACGTTGATGAGAAGCGTGGGGACCCAATCAGAGTCGTGTTGCCCTTCAAGGACCAAAAATCTGCGAACGCCGTACGGAGACAACTTGCCGACCTAAGCCGTAAGATCAGTGCGGATATTACCCCTGTCCACACGAGCAAAAAGATCAAAGAAGAGATCCGGATCCGTGAAGAGAAGCCACCCCTTGTAAGCCAACAGTGCGTTGTGTACCAATTCAAGTGTGACCTGTGTGACGCAGGTTATGTCGGATATACCTGCCGGCACCTTCACCAGCGCATTGAAGAGCACAAAGGGGCAACCATCGGCGACCATCTGAGAGAGAAACATGCATTGGAACCTAACAACATCGCAAAGAGTTTTAGAATTCTGAGAAAGTGCCAGAACAAGTTTGATTGTCTTGTTTTTGAAATGTTTTTTATAAAAGAACTGAAACCATCGCTAAACAAACAGTGTGACTCTATCCGCGCCAAATTATTTGTCTAGAACAGTTCTTGTAATTAATTATTTTTTGTCTATTGTTTTCTCTAGCTACCGTTCATTACTCCATATATTTTTAGCACTTTTTACACTTTTGTACATATTTTTATCATATTTCGGCGTTCGCCGCATTTTTATCTAGTTTTTGCATATTTATGCTAATTCTTAAAACTTTTATTCTCACTTGAAAATGACCTCCGAGGGGTCGAAACGTCGTGACTTTTTATCGTTAGTTTTTATTACAAAATTTAAATTATTCAGTGCTGAAACTGCCACAAATTGGCATAATCTCAAACATGGAAACCTAGGAAAAAAAAAACCAATTATTTTTGATTACTCACTACAAACTGCAATAGCTTTTCAGGGTAAACAGTACTGCCAAACTCATCTATGACTTCCTCCCAAGTATTCAGTTTCAAAAAGCGAGCAATTGCCTCCTGAATTGGTCTTAACTTCTTAATTTCTGTTGCAACACATTTAAGTTCCTCCAGGCTGATCTCACATTTTGGCACCTGAAAAAAATATATTTGTATGATTTAAATGTTAACTTGCCAAAACACCTACTGTACAGTTGTTTTTGTAAACAATCGCAAGTAAAGGCTATGTTACATACAGCAATTTTTCTTGTAAGCAATGCAGCATTTCCCGGTTGCCAAAAAAATATCACATGTAACACCGATGCAACAAAATGCTGTGAGCAAAAATTGAGAACATGTGACACCCCCTCTGCAACTAGAAATACTTTCAGTGGTCTCTATGTTGCAAGAAAAATTGCCTCGTGTAACATACCAACCTTGTTCCCGGGTTATAATCTGCTTTCAAGATGGCAGCTGGGCTTGGAACAAGGTTGGAGGATTCCTTTTTTTCTAGCTCTGCTAAGCTACCAACATTCAAGCAAAATTCCACAATGTATATAAAAACTGTGGAAAATTATATGGAAAACTGTCTTTTATGAAGAAGTAATATCATCAAAGACTAATGAGAAAAACTGAAATGGACATGTATTACCAAGTGAACAGTTATGCATACCTTTTCTAAAAGAAGAGATTGGTCTTTTGGTGGGAACTTGCAAAGGGGTTTCAACTGCCACTGCCTCAACAAAGGTTTCCCTTTCTTGACAATGTCAGTGGCTTTAGCTTTTTGACTCTTCAATTTACCTTTTTCATACAGTGAATTAAGAGTCAGGAAGTGCTTCCAGCCTTCTCCTGAAAGCTGGGACATGGTAAAAATTTCACTCAGGTTTCTTTTCTATAAATAAACACAAATATGTTTATCAGATAAATATACTATAAGGCTTGGGTGTTTGTACTTAAGCTTAACTTTATAAAGCATGTAACAACAGCTATATAGTTTATTGTTATTTGTTCCAATTTATGTTTAAGACAATGGCTAACTGTTAGACTCTATCACCTTACTTGGTGTTGTAAACAATCAATATATATGGCACAGCTGTTTTTTTTTTCATTGTTGTACGTAATGGACAACGCGTACACACAGTAGACTACACTGTAGTGTCACCTTAACAGCGAATCAAAACTTTATGAACCTCCATTTCTATTCAAGAAAAAGAATTGGTCTGAATGTCAAAACTGCAAGTAATAGTCTTATCTTTAGTCAATATATACGCGTAAACAAATTGAAAGCACATACGGGTTTGTTAAGTAGACTCGAGCACATATCTCTTCAAAACTCAGGTGGAGAAGGTGGATCACTCGTGCAATCTTGGGCTGGCATGAACAGCTGCGTACGACTTATCTCTACCTTTGAGAATAAAACAATTTAGAACTACAATTATTAAAATTCAGAAGTGTAACACACCATCTGTATACTCTTCTTGCCATGCAGTATAACTTCAAATATCCAGACACATGATACTGCAGTGAGAAAGAAAATTAATCTAAGCAAAATCAATTTAAAATCCATTCAAAATCCATTGAATGTCCCCCGTGTTCGTCCTAGTGAATTGTGTTCTTTTCGCCATGACACCATTTTGGATTGCTTTCCGCTGTTTAAAAGGCCTGCAGTCCCATAAAGCTCCTTGGGGGACCTACATGTATGGCTTGGTACATTGAATGAGATGAATTTATCGTAATACTAAATAGTAATTTTTTAAAAAAATGCTGTCATCAAACAGGATGGTTTTGGATTGCCACATAACAAAGCCAGCCCAAGGTGCTTATGCTGCATGTAAAATACACATACAGCACCATAGTTACCTTTGGTAAGCTGACATGTGGGAAGTACTGATTAAAGATGCGGTAGAACTGTGACAAACCAACAGATGCAACTCCCAAACTGTCATGCTCTTGTACCATTTGTTTGTAGATTGACAGTATCGTGAAACAAGAGGGCAGATGTATTGTTTTCTGGTCTGGCTGATGCTGGCCCACACAATTTATAAAGAATTCCAGCCATGCAATGCAATCTTTAGTTTTTTCTGTCGGTCGTTTGATGCCTAAATGTCCATGCTTGATATTTACTGCCCCTTTCTCAAATTTTCCATACATTCTCCTAAAGGTTTTCTTTTTTAATATAATGAACAAGTAGCCATGCTTCCTTGCAAACTTTTCTTCCCTTGACAACAAACTCTGTTACATAGCCACCATTGTCATCGTGCTTGCTGTGGCTATGAAGGTAGTCCAACAAATAATTCCGTCGGTAGGTCTGTCTCTTGCCTTTAACGTTAATTTCACAGTGGTTGATATCTTCAATGGACAATTTTTGTCAACATTTATTTGCTCAGCAACTAATTGTTACCAGCCACAGAATGCATTCATCTGTTCTTGAACTGCAATCTATATACAGCAATCAAACCAGAATATTAGATATGGTACATGTATGTAATTGTGATTCAGCATCTGTTTTTCAGTTATTGACATTTTTCCTTTGTTCCATTTTTTCTTTAAACTGTTTAAAAGTAGTTCCTCTCGCAATTGAGCTATCAATACCCGCAAACAAAGAATCATCTTTGGCTGCAGAAGTATGCCTTACAGACATTAAATGAGTGTCCAGATCAGTGTACATTCCAAAACATAACTCACAGGTTTTTGCAATCGAGGATACCTTTTTTCTATATGTAGAAACATTCTTCTTGTACCAGGTTTCAAAAGGAGATTGTGACAATGGTACATCAAAATCAATAACTGGAATTGATTTCATTTCCACAAATTCAGGCCTGTATCTATGCGATCTGTCCTCCACTTTTATGATGGAGCCTTTAATTTTTTTGCTTGTGAGATTTTGGTGTACTCTACTTGCTTTTGTAGAGGCAGCCAACACATCTTAAGTAGGACTTTGCAGTCATAAAGTGGTATGTTCCATCTTTTTCCGATTTCCTCCACAGAGCACGAGCCATACTTGGCTTTTCCCATTGTTGCCTTAATTATTTGATGAACTCTTGACTGACTAGTAGATTTAGTAGTGTAAAGTTCATTTTTGTCGCCTCTTTGTCCCACAATAATCAAATCAACAGTTTTGTCTAAAAATTCTGTCACATAGGCTCCACATTCAGACAAAAAAGTTTTTATCTTCTCCACAGCTTTAGTACTGCAAGTGCTTAGGTCGATAAAAACTGAAGAATACAATTCAAAGAAACTTACCAATCCAAGTAGCCAATAAAATACATTACAGCTTTACAACAAAAACGATAAAAGACTGGAAACCTGGTGGAGTTAAACGACGAGTCAGATACTGCTTCAATAGCTTTTTAAAAGAAATAGCAGAGGATGACTCTATTTATATTTTGTGAATTATGACTTTTACAGCTTATTAATTAATTTCTTGTTCGGTTTCTTTTCAGTGTGTTTTTAACATCAACAGTGATTACAAATTTACTCAGTAGATTTTACCCGGGATTTTAGAGTTAGACAATATAGAGCGACTACATGTTAATACTGCATAAGCTTATGCTTTAAGCTCATTTGTGTTAAAAATGTTCTATTTTTCTTTTCCCAATACAGATCTGACCAGTGTTTCCCATATTGATAGTTCAATAGAACCCCATGTAATAACAATAATAATAATAATAATAATAATAATAATAATAACGATTTATTAACAGCATTTCTACAGAGTAGCTCTACATCTGTTAATTAATTAAATGGAACTAAAATACATTAAAAAGTTATTTCTATATACTCATACATTTTACATATTACTTACATTAAAATATAAAATCATGAAATTACCAGATATGGAAATTAACCTAGCCGCACAATAGCCTTAGCTTTTAGGATTCTGGCACTTTCCTTAACAAAAAGACAGTAATCTGGAATAGAACTAATGCTGGCTGGTAAATCATTGTACAAGTTTGCAACGGAGTCTTGAAATGTTCCTTTTAAAAGGGAGATCTCCAAAAGTGGTGTGCTACTTGGTCGTAAGGCGCGACTGGGATTATGTCTAGAGAGTGTCAGGTATTCGGGCCAGTTGTTGTTGTAAAGAGCACGGTGCCCGAGCTTTAGGATGTTCAGTTGAGTGCTTTCTAGTGTAGGTAGCCAGCCGAGTTTTAACACATCTTTTTCTGAGCAAAAATTATCCGGGATCCCGGGCGGGATAGGCGGTATCCCGGGTGGGATAGGCAGGATACTAGGTGGGACAATTGGGATCCCGGGTGGGACACTTGGGATCCCGGGTGGGACAATTGGGATCCTGGGTGGGACAGTTGGGATCCAGCGTGGGACAGTTGGGATCCCAGGCAGGACAGTAGGAATCCTGGCTGGGAAAGTTCGGATCCCGGGTGGGACAATTGGGATCCTCGCCAAGACAGTAGGGATCTCTGGTGGGACAGTAGGGATTGTGGGCAAGAAAGTTGGGATCACAGGCAGATTACGTGGGATCCTGGTTGAAACATTTGGGATCTGGGGTGGGATTTGGCGTATAATAGTCTGGATTCCAAGCAAGTAGTACAAATATTTTTTTCTGAGATCCCAAGCAAAAGAGTTGTGATCTGGCAGGATATATAAGTGGGGTCTAGGTGGGATGATTTAGTAGACTACTCTAGATAAAAAATGTCACCGAGTAGTAAATACAGAACAGGTTTTACTTTGTTCCTAACTACATTTCCCAGATGCAGCATGTACAGTATACAATTTATGAACACAATGTACTTGTACAATATGCCATGTTTAATTTCTTCAAATAATATTTTTTTTGGTCATCTGCATGTATAACCATACTGTTTTCTGTCTGTAAGGTAAATGTAAAGTCAATTTCTCTCCATCAGATTAGGGAATCTACTTATGAACACATCATTTTTCCCAGCAACCTCCACCTTGACAGAAATATCCCTCAGTTGTTCCAACTTTATAGCAACAAAAATGTTACAGTACACTACTTGTGACATGTGATTTAAAAGGTTAAAGCCCTTGTAGGTTATGAAAGAACCAGGCACTGTCCTGTGCTGCTTGACAATGGCTAGGGATAAACCTTGGTGGTGGACATAACAACAGATGTCTCCAAACTGGCTTTGACCACTTCTGTCCTCGTATTGGACTGTGTAACTACAGGTCATTTTAGCTCTCTCATATAGCAAACAGGTGATTGTTTGCCCCCTCATCTTCAAACGGTAATACACATCAACTTTGTTGGCAAGTAAGAACATCCCTTGACCGGCAAAAAAGGTGCTAAGGGCTTCCCTGTGTTCTGGCTTTAAATGCTCACTCTTAGGCTTTCCAAGGGAGAAGTACCTTGGCTGGCATTCAAAGCTTAGGACAGAGCTGAAAATGAAATAAACAGACAAAAAATAAATAAAACAGAATAATACAAATTATTTATTAGACAACAATGACAAAGGAAATGAAGTGAGGCTAATTTCTGGATGTACATGTTCATGTTTCAAATATATGATTTGTACCAAAAAGTAGCATAATTTTTCATTGATTTCAAATGTTAATGCACTTGTATGATAGACACCTGCACAGCCCTAAAATGTTTTAAACATTGTCAATATTAATGGCATGTAACAAAGCTTTTAATACAGAGCCGTGCTCTAGCAGAGCCCAGGTGCCACAGGCGACTTACTTTTCCCTTTGGGCGACTTGAATAAGTTTGCAATCCTGTGAAAGCTTGACATTTCTTACAGCCTCTGGCCACCCTGCAGTTATTCTAAGAGCACAGCTGTGTAATAATTCTACAAACAAGGGAGACTAATTTTCTTGTCTTCTTTTCATAATCAGCTTGACTAAAGTACAGTGTTGATACAGTATAGAATTACAAAAATAATTCTTAATATCCTCCTGCAACAGCTCTTATTTACCTGGAGTGTTCACATGACAACCTCTTTGTTAATGTCATCACTGATGAAGAGTTGAGTGAGGGATTCAGTTTTGTGACAAGAGATGGAAGATTCCTCAAAACTGACAGTGCAAATGCTACCTATGGAAAGGGAAATTATATGATGTTTCTAGATGTTCAAAGAACACACAACAATTTAAACAATCATGTACTTCAAAAATAATACTAACACTTCTTACCCTTAAATTACTTTTATAACTCCAACTAAACATTTAAGGCTGGAGGTACCTGTTCTGCAATGTGTCTTGTTCCATGGATCAAGCTTGTTAAACAGCCATTCATGGTTTCAAAGCCAAAACAAGAATACACCCACAAAGGACCATAAAGCCTTACAAAATAGACGAAATGACGCAACTGGCGGGCATTCATAGTCATTGCCTTTTCACCTAATCAGAGAAGAACATAGAGAAGAATATAGTCGACAATAAGAAATAGCAGTTTGAAATGCACAAGAATAAGGTAAAGGCATTGCCTAAGATTTCCTTTCTTTTAACGAAGCTATTTTTAACATACAAAATTAATATTTACCATATAAGGTGCCAAGTTCCTTGCAGAATAGGTCTATTATCTTATCTGCATCACTGAGGTCTTTCCGAGATATTTTTTCACTAACAAGAAGTGACATTGCTGTGACCATCAAAGAGTAGTGTTCTAGGTAAGGAGAAGGTAGGATCCCCATCAGCACTGGCACTGAGAAATGCAGTAACCAAGCCCTGAATTCTGTGGCTGAAATGGAAGTATATGTAAATATTACAATCAACTTATTATTAAGAATTAAGAATTTTTACTCTTTAAGAATATTCCAGAGATAACTGTTACACTTTGAAATTCTGCTGAGGTGTGATTTATTTATCGCGCATCGTGTACATATTCCAAGCAGGAAGCATGTTAGACATTTGCATTTTTTATCTTTAGTGAAGAAGGCAACAGTAGTGGTGGAAATGTCCAGTATATATTTTTGGCCAGTGTCAACTTTTTAATTCCTTTTTACCAAATTTTCAACTTATTATTGTTTAGTTGGTAAATGGTAATGTTAAGGCAGGTATGGCATCAAGGTATTTGC
The DNA here is from genome assembly GCA_964020085.1 of Micromussa lordhowensis. Lineage (NCBI taxonomy): Eukaryota > Metazoa > Cnidaria > Anthozoa > Scleractinia > Lobophylliidae > Micromussa > Micromussa lordhowensis. The sequence goes on along the minus strand of OZ026596.1, from coordinate 38,660,057 downwards.
TATAGCTTCAGGCGTGAAGTCATTGCAATGATTAAGTACTTACCTTTCCAATGTGCTCTGTCCTGTAGTGATCTAGGCTTTCGAGAAATAACATCTGGGACTCTTATTGAGGTCAGACGTTTATCTAGGGCAGCAATCTGTAGCAAAATTGATTTGACTGTCTTAACTTTTTAATCTGTGATTTTTTTTTTACAAAACCTCAAACTAATACATTCACGTGCTATTAGCAAGTACATGTAACTAATTAACAATCAAATTTGAATCTAAACTGAATGCTGAATCTCATAGTGTGAGATAAACCAAATAGGATTAAGCTGTTCTGGCACTTCCACGTAAAGCCAAGGCTAAGTAACATCCTTACCTAAGCCTGCGTAGCAAGCGTTTCCGTGGGGCTTGGGAGCAAAGAAAGCACCCCCTCTTTTACTCGCTCCATTTATCACCCTGTAATTCTTTGCTCCTGCACCGAACAGAAACGCTTGCTACGCAGGCTACATCCTCACATGTATACATGTACCTTGTTCCCTATGTAAAAGTCCTTGCTTTTATGTTCTCCATTAAGTCAAAATGCAAGCAAATTCTTTATCAAGCCAAGACAAATGCCATGCATCCAGTCTGGAACAAAGCCGTCAACCAGATTGAACTCCTTGAAAAGCATAAATACACTCGCACCTTTAACTCCTTTCACCTAAAGTACAGCAAATGCAAGAGTGATTAAGAAAAATTTAAAATGTTGCCTATATTATTTAATGAACTGCACACTTGGCCTTAACCCATTGACTCCTGTGCCGGCCAAAATGAGCTGTGATGAATGTTGTTCTTTGTTTCACTTATGGTATTTATTCATCAAGTAAAATATAAGTAGCCAAATAATTTTAATTATTATTTTGCCATTTTCAGATTTTCCTGTTGTTATGGATAGGCTAGAATTTGATTAATCTCAGTTAATAAAGCAGGTTTTGGATTACTAGCAGGACAATTGAACTATAACGTGCAAATAAAACTGTAGAGTGTAGAATTACAAACATACCGGCACGCCTGATTTTGTAGATTCATAAGCACATTTCACCATAGACTTGTGTGTTCTGTAATTCATGTTTGGAGTATGAGACCATACCCTGTGAAGGTTGTTTTTTCCTACAGTCTGCCCAGAATCTAAACATGTGGAACAACTACTTTCCCCATTGTACTGTTTCATGTTTGTTACTAATGATTTGGCCTGAAGACCTTCAGTACATAACAGGAGTGTGGCATGGATCCTTTCTTCTCTCAAACTCACGTTAACAGGAATTCCTACAACAATAGTTTTGAATGATCTGTTAATGATGGAAAACTTTGGAGTCTATTAAAGAACGTAAGTGACAATTTTTTCGAACAACTCTATTGTTTTTTTTCTACTGCATGAGCACTTGGTGTCCTAAGGAGAAATTAGATCATGAGCATTATAATGGCTTTACAGAACTGACTCCATCAAAAGCACTTACCATTTTGGTAGAGATCACAAATAGCACTTATCACTGGCCGTCCAAAAGTTAGCATGTTTGGCTTTTTGCTGGAACACCACAATCCGGCCAAAAGAAGGTACTTTCTGGATTGTCTATACAATAAAGATTGGTATAGAACTAATAAACAAACAGTACATGTATTAATTTAACCAACAGACTCTGTTTTGACACTTGACAAAATGTTGTCCTGTTCTGAGCCAGGACAATGGCTTCTTTGAGGTTATACAGGTTGACAAAATTTTGTACGTGAAATAATCAGCATGCATACTTGTAGAACAGTACTGATGGGTATTTGTGTAAAAATAAACAACAATTTACCTTAAATGGGTACAGCACCTTTGACGAGGAGCCCAACTGACTTCAAAAGGTGGGAGAAAACTTTCAACCCTGAACAGAGTTTGCTTATTTGAAGGCAGGACAATAATTTGGAATTAAGAAGAAAAGGGGGAGTGCAATCCGGGTTTATAATAATTTACAGGAAAGTCAACTGGGACTTTTGTATCTGGTAGCTAGATTATAGGGGGAGGCTGCAGAGGTTCAATGTGGTTACAACACAAGCTGTTCAGTTCATTTTCCCACTTACATTAACTCAGGTGGAAGTTCATTAATCATT
>OZ026596.1:38620442-38655442 GCA_964020085.1 Micromussa lordhowensis | reverse complement strand
CTTTCATGGAATTCTATGTGATACACTAAAAAAAAACAAGGGGTAAAAATTTGATCATAGTACCACTTTAAACTGCGGTAGTTCCACTCTGGTTAAATGCTTGTGTCAGGTTTTATTCTAATTTAAGACTTGCCTCACTGACTCATGACTCATAAAAATCTGTTACGAGAAAAGCGATCCAAATCGTATGGCAAAAAGTTGCATCTCACTTCTCTCTGGAATTTCTTTCTTCTCCAGAGTGACTGGAAAGCATGCAAGAGCTGAGCCCAATATTTAAACACGTAGAAACGTTTAACAATCAACCAACAGAACAGTAACAACTAAAACATGTTATGAAGTGAAGAATGATCGTCGCAGTTAATTTTCCAATTTAAGCAATTGGAAAGAAGAAGCCTGAAAAAAAAAAATCAGGGCTTCAACGGGATTCAACGAGATATGAACTCAATAAATTGACCTCGCTCCCAATGTGTGGCTTCATAGCTCAGTTGGTAGAGCATCGCACCGGTATCGCGGAGGTCACGGGTTCGAATCCCGTTGAAGCCCTGATTTTTTTTTTTTTTCAGGCTTCTTCTTTCCAATTGCTTAAATTGGAAAATTAACTGCGACGATCATTCTTCACTTCATCTACTACTGCAGTTCAAATATATGAATTATTTCATATATAATTCTCATCATTCACTCCTCACGGGAGATATGAACTCAATAAATTGACCTCACTCCCAATGTGTGGCTTCATAGTTCAGTTGGTAGAGCATCGCACCGGTATCGCGGAGGTCACGGGTTCGAATCCCGTGAAGCCCTGGTTTTTTTTTTCAGGCTTCTTCTTTCCAATTGCTTAAATTGGAAAATTAACTGCAACGATCATTCTTCACTTCATCTACTACCGCAGTTCAAATATATGAATTATTTCATATATGTGACCTGATTTGGGAAAACGTACACTAACGGATTTCCGTTTAACGGCTAAAAAGCGTTTTACATCCAATTAATATCCGTTTAAACGGTTAGCAGGAGCGTTTAATCCGTTTTTTGTTCCGTTTGATACACTGTACAGACCGTTTTTAATAAACTATTATCCGTTTTAACGGTATAGTTTTCCGTTTTAATGGAATATTCCCCGGCCGTTTAAACGAAAGAGCCTTCCGTTTAACGGCAAACTAACCTGTTTTATAAGCCGTAGCCCGTTACATAGAAAGAGTTAGTCCGTTTTAAAGCAAGCCGTCCGTTATCTGAAGTAATCTGGCTAGTTTGCAAGTTCTCTGCTTTCGGCATTAGACAATACTGGGTCAACAACTTTTGAAAACTATTCGGTTGAACGCAGAATCAAATTGATCGGTAACTAGCAGAATTGATAACAGCAGTTGCCAGCATCAAGTTATATTATTTCGGTATGTTGCATTATGCGAATGACTGGCACGTTTCAAACAATTTTCTTTTTTGAATGAGCTCCGAGTTAAGCGACAAAGAAAATTAGAGCCAAGCCTGCGAAGCCACACGTGTCGCGATCTCGCACTTCGACGTCACATTAGTTTTTGTCGATCACGCATCAAATTTGCATACTTTCCTTGTCTCCCTATGTTTTGCGATAAAAGCAATGAGCCTGGTTTAATTTATTGATTAACAGCAGAAAGACATGATTGTATTGATCGGAGAAGTTGTATCAATAATTCGGCGTGAGTTGTAACCCAACGGTGAGAGTAAAACCAGAAGTGAAACTATTAAATTAACGAGATATCCCGTGGCAATTTTAGCTCACCTGTATTGCTGTTTTGATTTTAGCTCTCCTCCTTGTTAGATAATTTGCCTCCACTTATATACTAAACCATAGGCAGTACATTATTCGCAACAGACATATTTTGCAATTTTCTTGCGACCTCCATGTTACAGGCCGCGTTAAGCTCGTGACCAATTAGAAGACAATGATCACCGTGTTGCTATGGTAACATCTCGTGCTCGTGTCTCTGAGCGAACACTCATAATTCTCTAAATCTTATCGGTTAACTATGGCGGAATCTTACTTCGAGCAAAGCGAAAATGAAATGGAGATGATAAACAAGGTCAAGCAGTTTTTGCAGGAAGGATGCGGCTGTACAAAAGGAGCTAAAGATGGTCCCTGTTCTAGTTATTTTTCTGAGCAAACTGTTTTGTCAAACTTAAACAACTGCTTCGAATTAACAAGCACGGAACTGGACCTGGTTATTCTGGCCAATATCCAAGCCTTCACTCGAGTGGATCACATTGGCGATAAAAGAAATCGGAGTCCTCGCTGTAATTTCCAGTATCATTCGTTCTCTATTTGCAAGGATATGTTTCTGCGTCTGTATGGCATTAGTTACTCGAGATTTCGCCGCCTGAAGGAGCATTATGAAAACCATGGAATTTCACAAAGAACTCACGGAAACTATAAAAGACTACCAAGTAACACACTCCCTCAGACTGTAGTTGAAGATGTTAACACATTCCTTACAAACTACGTCGAGGAAAACGCGATCTCACTACCCGGGCGGATTCCTGGCTACAAGAACGATGATATAAAGTTACTGTCTTCAAGTGAAACGAAAATGAGTGTTTGGCGCGATTATACTGCAGTGTGTACGGCCTCGGAGAAACAGTCTGTGAGCTATTCTAAGTTTAAAGATTTCTGGCAACAGCTTCACCCAAATGTGGTTGTAGCAAAACCAATGACTGACTTGTGCATGACTTGCCAGCAAAACACTGCGACGCTTGTAAGATCGGCGAATCTTCCAGAAGGGGAGAAATCAGAATGTCTCCGAGCTCAGCAGGAACATTTAAACATTGTCAAAAGCGAGAGAGAGTTGTACAAGGAAGTTTGTGAGGAAGCGAAGAACATTCTCGAAACTGCAGAGCCCCCCATTCGATTAAGCGAACGTCATGATCCATGCTCCCTCAATGGTACAGTTCACTATTCATTCGATTATGCCCAACAGATCCACATTCCAAGCAACCCGATGCAACCAGGGCCCATATGTTTTAAGACCCCTCGAAAATGTGGTATTTTTGGTGTTATGTGTGAAGGGGCAGGACGCCAAGTAAATTATCTCATTGACGAAGCAAGTACTGTTGGAAAAGGAGCGAATTCCACTATTAGCTACGTCCATCATTACTTGGAGACCCATGGACTTGGAGAAACTGATGCTTACCTACACGCTGACAACTGCTCCGGGCAAAATAAAAACAATTACTTTTTGTGGTATCTGGCATGGAGAGTAATAAACAAACTGCATCACTCAATTAACTATTCCTTTTTGATCGCTGGACACACAAAATTTGGCCCAGATCGCTGCTTTGGCCTGATCAAGCGAGCGTTCAAAGTGAACTTTATCTCGTCGATCTACGAATTTGCTCGGATGGTTGACTGTTCGAGTATTACAGGAGTGAACAAAGCGCAGTTGGTTGGAACACACGACGGCCGGGAAATTGTTCCCGTGTATGACTGGGCGACATTTCTTTCACAGTTCTTTACAAAGCTCCCAAACATTAAGAAATACCATCATTTTCGTTTTTCAATGGACGAACCTGGAAAAATTTACTTTAAAGAATACAGATCTTCACCAGAACATTGCCTGATGGTACTGAAGGATCCTGCAATTATTCCTCCATTAGTTCTTCCAGGCAGACTTCATCCTGAAGGTTTGAGCAGGGAAAGAAAGGAGTATTTGTATCAGGAAATACGATCATTCTGTAAACATGGAACAGAGGATCTAGTTGCTCCAGCTCCCTGATGTTAAGTATTTTTCCAGTAAAATTGTAAATAATTTCTGTGTACAAAAGTTAAAGATTGCTTTGGATCCCTGATGTAAATATGCCTTTTAAATGGTTGTAAATATTTTTTTTAGATTTGTGAAATAAATAGAATTTAGAATCTCCATTCATTCATTTTCCATTCGGAAATTTCCAGAATTTCTGGGTAAATGGTAAACAACGACAGTTTCAAAGAGTACAAGGAACCCTCGAAAAATGAAACTACTTCTGTGTAAACACTGCCGCAATGTGTAAACTTTTTCAGAAACTTAAAACCCACACACAATGTGTGAATTTATTCAGTCCACGCACAATGTGTGAACTTGTGATAACTGAATTTTACTACAGGACACGCAAGAATCGTTTACACAGAGGCGGTTTTTCCAATTGACACGGTTTCAAACCTCAAAAACACATTGAAAACGACACGGCGGCCGTGTGAAAACACTGCCGGTTTCAAAGTGTTTACAAAATGAAACCACGTCCGTGTAAACAGTGCCGCAATGTGCGAACTTTTTCAACTCGCAATGTGTGAACTTTTTCGGTCTATGCACAATGTGTGAACTTGTAATGATTGAAATTTACATGTTATTTTTTTTATTTCTACTAACTAAATAAATCAACGAAGCAATCTTCAATTCACAACCTCTAAAGCCTCTAAAACTTACTTAATAGGAGTCTGGTAAGAATTTGATCGGCGTGTGTAAACCCTCGCGCTTTGTGTGAACTTTTTTTATACCCACGTGCAATGTGCGAAGATATGCTAATTCGAAGTGAGAATTTAAGTTCATTAATGAATGTTCCCATATCCATTGCTGATCTCATTAACGATTTGTCCAATCCCATCGCATGTTTTCTTTGAAGTGAAAATTTGGATCCTATTCATACCATATAAAAGGGCCACTTTATTCGGGTGTCCATATCAGCCTTATCAGCTATAAGCCGGCCAACTGCTAACAATATCTCGAACATGTCTGTTAACGATAAAGTTAAAGTTTTGTGGAAAACTAATTGCCAATGGAGAGATCGTCCACATTGGCCTAAGAGAAAAGAGATCAAATTTGCACAGGGAGAATTGGAAGAAACCTTTTCTTCTACGCCGTTAAAAATAGGAGACCTTGTGAAAATCAAATTCAGTTCACGTTGGTACGATGCTGAGGTGGCAGAGAAGTGGGAACCAAAGTCAAAGAAAGGTTAGTAAAGGCCGATTTACACGGTACGACTTTGTCGCATGCGACAAGCTCACGACAGACCTACGACATGAATTGTTTCGTGTAAATCAAACCTACAACTCGCTTACGACTGTCGTGTGCGTCACAAAAAAATGTCGTAGGATTTTAAAACATGTTTTAAAACGCTGCGACAGTCGTAGCCGAATTGATAGAAAATGACATATTTGTGACACATTTCCACTGAGTAGGGGAGGAAGGTGAAGTTTTCTCGCGTCAAAATGGCGGACGAAGTTGTTGTTGACTGATTCACGTGAAGTCGTTTCTCGAAAAGTACTTTGCTGCGTGCCGCTCACTCAGGGTTGTTAGCTAACGAATTGTTTATTTCCATAGGAAAAAAATCATCTGTGCCGGTGATTGACAAAGTGTCTTCTGCCCAAGAAACAGTTCCACCCCCCGTTGCAGACGATCCGTACAAGAGGTTTTTAGCGGAACAGAACGCGTGGGAACTACAGTTGGACGCCGAACGTGCAGCAAAACGAGCAAAGTTACACTCGGCCGAGCGAGCAAATGTCGCCGAACAGAAAGCTAGTGGGGCTGAGACCGATCAGGCAGCGAAACGGGCAAAGCTACACACCGATGGTGCTGAACAGAGAGGGAGTGAGGCTGAAATGGATCGGACAGCAAACCGGGCAAAGCTACAGGCTGAAATACCAGACGTTACCACTTTACGCGAACAACTGGAGGCAAAGACGGCGGAATGTCAGAGCCTAAACAGCAAACTCAATCAAATGGAGAGTGAAATCATGGCCCAGGAGCAGTTAAGCGAGGTATGTACCCTTAGGCCCGGTTTAAACGTTGCATTTTACATGCTCCGAATCGAATTGCCAAATTAAGTGCATGTAAAATGCGACGTCTAAATCAATTAAATGCGACATATTTCAATTCGATGCGAGTCAGTCGAATATTCCACTGATCCAGTCGAATATGCGACTGAACTTCGACAGTTGATTTAAACGCCGCATTTTACATGTGCCGAATTGAATTGAAATTATGTTAAATAATTTATGTTTGCTCGAATGGGAATTTAAAACACGTCACTCGCGCTCAGCAATTTTATTCAGCAAAACAATGCGACGTTTAAATCAAATCAGCCGAACATATTCATTCGAGTCGACTAAAATTAGTATTTGATTCGGCGCATGTAAAATGCGACGTTTAAACCAGGCCTTAAATGTTTTCAACAAAGATTGGGACAAAAGGAAAAACCTCTTCACTGACCACTAAACTTCATGACTGATGACTACAGAGAAGATTCGAAGGCTCGAAGAGTGAAATATATGTACATGCATCAAACTTACGCATCTAACAGTTTTATCAAGTTATTTCATAATCTTGAAATATCGCGGTATTATAGTTTTACTAAGTTATTTAAGTTCGCATAGTGTGATCGCCCGGGTGACTTTACTAGTTCTGAAACTGAACATTTATTCCTCTCGCTAATCGACCACATTCTTAGCTTCCTCGCCAAAATAATCCCCTTTTTATTGTCTTACGGATGATAGTGGGGCTTCAGGATTCCTTGCGAGCTGTTGAGCAAAAAATGACGTCTTGTTTCACCAAAATCGAACAGCGCCTGGACTCCTTAGAAGAGAGAATGATTACACAGAGTGAATTGGTGAGTAAGACCTCTTTGCTGCAAGTATTCAATGAACTCGAGTTGGGGTATACTTTTCAAAAACTTGGAGGACATTTCTTGACGACGAATAAAGAAAAGCGAGCGTATCACAGAATAGTTGCAAATTTAAAGAACTTCTCGTTTTCCTTTAAAATCCTAACCCTTAATTGGCTGACCATAACAAAACAACTAATAATTTCATATTTGTTTCTTTTTTAGATCCCTAAACCTGATGATTTTGCTTCTGCGAATGATCTGTCAATCCTGCATGACGTGCCTCTTACTCCGCTCAACACCAGCGACCTTTGCACCATCGATGCCAGTGCATTAACGGCGACCCTGTGTGGAGATGAGCTCATTCCTTGCCGTTCTCCAGCAGTGCAGCTACCCCCTCAAGCAGTCCAACAGTGCAGTTACCTCTGTGCAGCAGTCCAGCAGTACAGCTACCTCTCCCCAGCAGTCCAAGCAGAGTTGGCGAGGAACTGATCCGGAACTGTGTGACACCTAGGAGGGTACATGGAGTCCAGGAAGCAATGCGCCGTGAAACAAATCCCTACAAGTGCGCGTTAAAGCTGTTACCCATCTTATTTACCAAACAAGAGCTTGCCAACAGTAACACGGATGGTTCACACAAGAAAGGGTCTCTAGATAGCGGCAGGCTAAACTCTTTAAAAACTTTGATATTTACGCAGTTTCCAGTCACCTCAAATGAGGAAAAAGATAAAATCTGGAAGGTTATAAAAGGGAAGATTAACTCTAAGTGCCGATCTATCACATATGCAACAGCTCGTTCTTTTTAACTGTAACTTTCAAAGACATGTCAGCAGGTTCACCGTAGTCATAGTGTAAATTTAGGATTGGACAAAACATGTAGCTGTAGTTGTTAAATAAATTCAGTTGTTTATTAAATCAACTATTCGTCTCCTTGCTTTTTATTTTCAAAGACTCTTGAATTAACCGCGAAGCGCGCAAAGTCTAAAACTGAACCCTGCGACAGCCAGAAAATGCAATTTTTTGGGGAAAAAAGCAAGACCCTCCCTGACGGGACATTTTCTTCCATTTCCGTGGCAACTAGCAACCAATCATCGCGCTTATTGCGCACACTATTAAGGGAAACCGCTGATCATGTCCGCGGAAGCTAAATGGCGTGTCGAATGGCGTGAAATTATGGCCATCTTTGTAGCTTTGCTGTCTTCCTCTCGTTTCTTGTCAAACTATGTTAAAAGGACAAAGGCGAAAAGGAAATTTCGAGACAGACCAAGCGATGTACGCTTTATTGAAGCGAAGTTTTGCCTTGTCAAACCAGCCATTTGTTTGATCGCTATACTGACCCCGCTGGACTGCGTTGTGATTTATACACAAGCTGAGGTGTTCAGTAAAACACCAGGCGAACAACAATAAAGAAGGAAGGTATCTTTAAATGGCAATCTATTTGTTGATGGTAGATCATTTCCTTATAATCTTAACTTGGCCTCCCTATGTTAAAACTATAAATGCAAAGTGGCCCGCGCAGTAAGCCGATTTACGTGTGGCGATTTGCAATTAACGGAGTAAAATAATTTTGTATTGTCCACAACATTACGCATTAGCAGTAGAAATTTACGTTTGATTGTTGTTAATTTATACGCTTCAAAGATAACGGTTGATTGAAACGACTATCCATTTAATTATTTCCCTGTTCGTTCAAACGTTTTGCTAACGGTTATACGCATCCGTTAGAACGATTAAGGAAACCGTTTTATGATTTTGTTCAAAACGTTTGATTATTTTTCTTATCCGTTTTAACGGTTTGAGAAACCGTTTAAACGCTTTTGATGGCCATTAACTATCCGTTCGCTGTCCATTTTTTAAGCCGTTAAACAGATATCCGTTAGTGTACGTTTTCCCAAATCAGGTCACATATAATTCTCATCGTTCACTCCTCACGGGAGATATGAACTCAATAAATTGACCTCGCTCCCAATGTGTGGCTTCATAGCTCAGTTGGTAGAGCATCGCACCGGTATCGAGGAGGTCACGGGTTCGAATCCCGTTGAAGCCCTGATTTTTTTTTTCAGGCTTCTTCTTTCCAATTGCTTAAATTGGAAAATTAACTGCGACGATCATTCTTCACTTCATCTACTACCGCAGTTCAAATATATGAATTATTTCATATATAATTCTCATCATTCACTCCTCACGGGAGATATGAACTCAATAAATTGACCTCGCTCCCAATGTGTGGCTTCATAGCTCAGTTGGTAGAGCATCGCACCGGTATCGCGGAGGTCACGGGTTCGAATCCCGTTGAAGCCCTGATTTTTTTTTTCAGGCTTCTTCTTTCCAATTGCTTAAATTGGAAAATTAACTGCGACGATCATTCCTCACTTCATCTACTACCGCAGTTCAAATATATGAATTATTTCATATATAATTCTCATCATTCACTCCTCACGGGAGATATGAACTCAATAAATTGACCTCGCTCCCAATGTGTGGCTTCATAGCTCAGTTGGTAGAGCATCGCACCGGTATCGCGGAGGTCACGGGTTCGAATCCCATTGAAGCCCTGATTTTTTTTTTTTCAGGCTTCTTCTTTCCAATTGCTTAAATTGGAAAATTAACTGCGACGATCATTCTTAACTTCATCTACTACCGCAGTTCAAATATATGAATTATTTCATATATAATTCTCATAAAACATGTTATGCTGACAATGGTACTATTCAAGATATTATTGAAATGTTACTCCTGTGCTCACCTTTGAAAAGTCGAGTTAACTGATTAGGAAGATCAATCTCCAAAAATTCTTTGGCCGGGGAATGGACTATTTGACATTGCTCATTATTACAAACGCCTGTTGATGAAGGGATACTATCCAAGCATCTTCCACAATATTTGTGTCTCTTTGGTAGTGGTTCCTCAAATAAATTCACAAAGTATTTCTTTAACAAGTAAGCAGAACGTATGAACTTGTGTCCCCCCAGGGAGTAGAAAATTGATCATTTGAATTAGATCTTCTGTTGCCTGATGTGACAGTTTATGTTTCATAATGAAAAGATTGACCATTACATGGGCTGCTAACTTTGATACTTCAGCATTTTGATAAAGTAAAACGTTGTCGTCTTCGTTCAAGTCGCAAGTCTTTCTGCAAAAATTGTCTTCAGTTTCGACTTCAAGTTCCGATTCACTCCCTGACTCGAAAGAACTTTCCTCTTCACTGCTGAACTGTTCGACATCTGATTCCACTTCACGATTCACGAACACTTGGATTCCATCGATGTCCGTTTCTAAAGCTACAGTAGGTAAAGGCAAGCTGTCAGCGCCATCTTCCGCTTCACTTAGGGCTTCATGATCAATATTTATATATACAGATTCGTCACAAGCACTGGTGTCGTTGATAGAGTTGTTCACTTCATGATTGAAAAGGCTGGTAACCTCTTCATTGGTGCTTGTAGTTGATTGCCGAGAAGAAAGCCGCCACTTCGTTGTTTTAGGAATTGGTGTGTTGGGATCTAGCGTCCATGTTTTGTATTTACCTCGTTTTCTTTGAGGACCTTGGTCCGCCATAATTATTGAAGTAGCGTGAGAAGACGGGCGAACTCGGTGGCTTGCATGGGAACTGATAAGTAAAAAACCACCAATAGGCGTCAACTTTTAGTCACGTGAGCTCTTTCAAGCCTTTTGATTGGAAACAAGTGAGTGAAAAGCCTCTTCCCGCGGACGTTCCAGCCTTTTTTGGGGGAGCCCTCACTTTTGGCAACGGTTCGAACAGTGCATTTCACCGTTCGTTCTTTTTCGGTTTTTGATCAAAATGGCAGCTGTTTTGAAGGAAAGAAATCACCGAAAGCCAAAAGGTTACTACTATAACAAATAATGCTTTTACAGTCTTAAATGATTGAGTTGTGTTGCTCTTCAGGTCTTTCAGTTACTAGCTAACGCACTGAATCTGTTGATTTTAGCACCCAAGGAACTATTAATGTTCTTTCCGCAAGACTGCTCTTCAGTTAAACTTTCCAAAAACAAGATTTTAGGGACAGCTCAACAGCGAAGTTCATTACAAGAAAATACTTGGATAGAAGCAGACATTGGTTACGAAGAACCCTGGAAAGGAGTCATAATCAAAACAGGTTAGTGATTCATTCGCTCACCAAATTTCACACTTATTCAGCCGGTAAAGTAGCCGCACCACAAAGGAGCAACAGCGTGGCTGTTGTAATTTAATCAGCTTAAGCTATCTTATTATTTAAGAGAAAAGGCTGAACAACACGGAAACTTGAGGACTTCAATTCAAAGAGTATTTACCGGCATTACATTTTTGTGTTGCTCAATTAAGCTTACAGAATAAAGGGCCTCTGATAGTTTGAATGTAAAGCGTTCCCGCACATACCGATCGAAAGTTAAGCCTTAAAGAGTCGCATTGTCGGAAGAGCGGGAAAAAAGTTATCTGCGCGCGTTTCTCGAAAGATTGAAATTAAACGTTTTGGGCACCAAAACCTCCTATGAAACGCATGAACTCTCGGGCCGGAAAAAAAATCACGTAATTTTCTGGTGCTCATTTTCGAAAGTGATTTTTTAAACAGCAAAACAAAAAATATCAACTGCTTGTGGCGTAACTGAAATAATAACAGAGTTCAATTCCGCTTTACAGGACTCAGGCTAAAAAACTTGCACACTAGTCTGAAGAAAATTCTTTCCTAATTAAAAACGTTTCTTATGTCAGAACGGCAAAACCAGTTCATATGTCGGAAATAGAAAGTATCATCCATCAAGTAATTGTACCAGTGACAGGTCCGTCTAGAATTACAACAGATAATTACCATTGTAATCGTGGAACGTAAGTTATTCTTCCCCTTAAACAAGGGAGTCGATGACATGTACTGTGAGTAAAGCGACTCAGGATTCTTTTTGTGATTAAAGTAAGAGAATTTATTGGTGAGGTTTGCCGTGGATTCCATAATGAACGGGGACATTCTCGACACATTAACACGCATGAACCTGCAGATTATAATTTGTGGTTTTAATTAAAAATTCTTCTTGCGCATAAAAAACTTTTTACTTTTCAGGACAAACACGCAACGATCTTGCGAGAAGCGAAATTGCTTTCTTAGCATTTCTGAATCGCCATTCCAATGACAAAGAAAACATCCCACTAGATGAATTCTTTTCTCAAATGAAGGACTGTGACAGTGATGATGAAGATCAAGACTCTGTATTTGAGATCGAGGTATTGATCACGCCTCATACATAATCTAGATCTGCAGACTGCAGTGTGATTGTAATTTTTTCACACAGTTAGTTAATATGGGGCGAAAACTTTCCACTAGCGTTTCTATTTATAAACATGTGTATGCGTGAAAGAAATTCTGAAAAAACTAATAACTGGTTCAATGTGTCTTTGACGTTTATTACTTAAATACAATTAATTTGAAACCTTAAAATTCACTACAAATTCAAAAACATGTCAAAATGCTATTAAGTAATACAGTATGCACCCCTTCAAATTTGCTGCATTAAAAAATATTTCACAGCTTTTATTTGGTGCTATTGCAAATTTTTATTTCTAATAGCCATAGAAATAAAAACATTCCAAACAACATATTCTTTCATACCCAGGTTAAAACTACGTGTAAAAACAACAAAGCTTCAAAGACAGTTCCTGCGAACATGAAAGTACCTGCAAAGTCAGCTGCTTCCATAATAAACAAACCTACAAAAACAGTTGCTGCCAAGCGAACAAGAGAAGATGATCCAACCACAGTTGAAGTCAGTGCGTCAGTCTCTTCCTAAATAATAATATTATGCTGATTCACTAAAAAAGTGAAAGGCTGTTTTATTCTGCTTCCAACAGAACAGAAAGGAAAAGAAGATTAAGAGGGAGGAAGTTCTTGCCCGAGCAAAGGCTTCTCAAAAACAAAGTGATGAAGTTTTCAAGAACCTTGAGGGTTATCTGCAAGTATGTTACTGTAATCAAAAATATGAGAATTAAAAAAATCAACTGATGATTGGTCCGATCTGAACTTTAACTTTTATTCTAAACTAACACATTCACACCCCAATTACTGCTCAGACACTGTAAATTAGCCTTTACCTAATAAGAACCAGTATTTAAGCATTACAGTAGCTTGTAAACAGTACCAGCTTTTGGACAGTTTTGGGTCTCCTTTCTCTGCAAACATTTCCCAGCGGCAATATATGGGTAAGGCACTTAAGACTGATGATTATAAACTTCCTTAGAGACATTAACAGTTATTGATTTATCAGTGTTACTTAGCTATAAAATATATTTTTTACTGAACAGGAATTTGATAGTGACAGTGAAGGCAATAATTCAGATAGTGGGACCACTGCTTGTGTAAACAGAGGGCCTGTTGCAGCCATGAAGAGACAGTCTGATAAACAAACTGCATTTTGTGAAAGAGATTTCAGTGGCAAATTAAAGGTTAGTTACAATAGGGGACCTAATTTAAAAAATGGGCACAGGCAAGATTAAAGTTCAGTTGAGTCTGGGATGAAATGGGACAAATGAGTGTTTTAATTGCTAAATCAGTATGAGTATGAATAACAGTCTCACATCGAAAACAGGAGAATTTCCCATACAGAATAGCTATTGATAATAAAAACTAACGGTAAAAAACTATGACGTTTCGAAGTCTCCATGACTTCATTATCAAGTAGAATGTTAAAACTGATGTAAAATTGTAGCTCAGAAAATATATACAAATAAAATGTGATAAAACTCATAGAATAATGAGCGTTCATTGTTGTTGGTGTTTAAACGTGTCAGTTCGTGCAGTATATGTTTAAATAAATACTTTTGCACGTATTGAGTCAGACTGCGTGTTTAACTTTGGTTTTCGTTCGCGAATGAATAACATTTCGTGAATTAGGCAGTCCATTTTCCCGCAACATTTCTTGAGAACAGAGAACATTTCCTCTAGGCTAGTGGACGCTGCGCCGTGGGCTTCTTTCAGATGCTTGCCAATGACAGAGGCTTTATGTTCTTCTATGCGTTGATGAAGATGACGTGTGGTATAACCGATATAATCCGCATCGCACGAATCACATTTGAAAATGTAAACAACGCATTGGTGGTTAATCAACGCGGGCTTCTCTTCTTGTATCTTGAGCTTTTCCTCGATCTTACGACTCGTGAAAACTGGTTGTAGGTCAGTTCCGATTTTCCGGCCAAGATCTTTCAGCTGATGTCTTACTGTGTCGGCCGATTTTTGGTCTTTAAATGGCAAAGTTATTCTGACTGGTTTTGGTGTAATCGTGTCAGTTTCAGTTGGAATTTTATGACGGCTTTGGATCGTAAGACTCGTGTGTCTGGCGATAGCTGAGTTGACGAGTTTCACTGGGTACTTAAGCTTGGTAAACATCTGTTTGAGATGTTGGCATTCCCTCGTAAAAGATTCTTCCGTTGATGACAGGCGGTAAGCTCGGTTCAGCATTGTATTCAGCAGAGATTTTTTGTACCGCTGATCGACATGGCTCTGGTAATGTAAGAGCAGTCCTGTATCAGTTGGTTTACGATATACGCTTGTTGTCAGGTAGCAACCACTTTTCTCGATCAAAATCGGAACTGACCTACAACCAGTTTTCACGAGTCGTAAGATCGAGGAAAAGCTCAAGATACAAGAAGAGAAGCCCGCGTTGATTAACCACCAATGCGTTGTTTACATTTTCAAATGTGATTCGTGCGATGCGGATTATATCGGTTATACCACACGTCATCTTCATCAACGCATAGAAGAACATAAAGCCTCTGTCATTGGCAAGCATCTGAAAGAAGCCCACGGCACAGCGTCCACTAGCCTAGAGGAAATGTTCTCTGTTCTCAAGAAATGTTGCGGGAAAATGGACTGCCTAATTCACGAAATGTTATTCATTCGCGAACGAAAACCAAAGTTAAACACGCAGTCTGACTCAATACGTGCAAAAGTATTTATTTAAACATATACTGCACGAACTGACACGTTTAAACACCAACAACAATGAACGCTCATTATTCTATGAGTTTTATCACATTTTATTTGTATATATTTTCTGAGCTACAATTTTACATCAGTTTTAACATTCTACTTGATAATGAAGTCATGGAGACTTCGAAACGTCGTAGTTTTTTACCGTTAGTTTTTATTATCAAATGTTTTTCAAAACGTTCTCTGATTAGAATAACTATTGTTATAATTATCTGAGATACAGTGTATACTTAACAATTATTCCATGGGCGTGCATTGGATATGGTACAATTGTAGATAGCCGATGAGGTGCATAAACGTCAAGTGGGCTATAACTATCTCATATCCAACAAGTGCGAGTGGAGTAATTATTTTATTAAAAACAATCCCAAAGAATTGCAATATTTGAGCTCCCCTGCTGTTCTCATAGACACATTCAATAGCACCAACCATATTTGTAGTGGTATGGTATTATGAGCTCATTATACCAATTAATTCTGGGATTTGCAGTATACCATTGCTTAACTTTTTAATAAAAGTGTAAATACACTACAGTGTATACCTTAAGATATGATGTAATTTTTAAAAAGTGCAGGATAAATCTAAATTACTGTCATTTTCAGGAAATGTTTGCAACATCAGTTAAAGGCATGCATGATCGTTTTGATGCCTTAGACAAAGCAATCTTAGCCTTATCTGAAAAACAAGAGGCAAATGAGAAAAAGCTGGAGGAGATAGCTAGTAAAGTTTCTGGAAAAAGGTAAGGTTTGATCACTTCTTTTTAAAATGCCAGATTAGCGTATAAATAAAATCATTTTTCTCTTTATAATTTTCAATAATAATGCATAAATTTTTTCTTTCTATTTTAAGGTTTCCAGGCCTCTCAACTTAGTGGTGAGCCATTCACCCATAAGTACTGGTGCCACACCCATCACTGTACAGGAAACCCCCAAGAAGGAGGCAGGGGAGAAGGAAGAAAGTTCTGCACAGCAGAACAGTACTCCACAATTTCAGGCTGCATCTGGATCACCAGAAAGCTCTGGTTTGTGTTCTCCTAACCTTGGGGTGCTTTTATGACCATTCAAAATAAACTTTATAATCTTTTTGGTTGGAAAACAAATGGAACTCAATGACAGTATTTTGTTTTTTAAAAATCTTTTCAGAAATTGACTGGAAAATTCTGTAGCATAATTGACCATTTCTCCAACTTTCCAGTCACCTTAATCTGGCATTTATTACTGGGGTGATGATAGCTGTAACATAAATATTATAAGATAAAATGTAATAATTAACCTGCAAGAAAAATTCATTGTGCACTGTAACTAATTAGCTCTAACTGGCCAATTGTCTTACTTGCACATTTAGGGTATATTGGGCACAGGAAGTTTGGTGTCCAGGCCTCTCCAGAGGTCATCAGGAGGGCAGAGGAGCAGGCTAGGGGTGTCCCAAAATCCCTAGCCTTCAATCTTCTGAACATCCTATTTGACCTTGAGACACAGGCGTCATCAAATATCTCTGGCCAAAATGGAAAAAAAGCCCTTGACAAAACATCCTTGGTGCCATTCAGTGTAAGTTCTCAAAGCATTATACCTATTTGTTACCTATTGGTATTCTAATAGTTATTCTGGACCATCACATTCAAAATCTAATTTGAGGTTATCATACATGATAACCTTGTAAGCTTAACATGAAATGTTTGTAATTTAGGAGAAATGGTATAGAATTGTACTTTATTGATCCGATTTAATTATCAGAAATTTGTTGACTTAAACCAATCTCATGCAGTCAGATTTTTAATTGTGTTCTCTCTTATAATTCTCTGTTGTGTTTGTTTTAACAGCCCATCTTGCTCACTATTTCCAGTGGACTGAGGAGGAGACCCTGAACACCTTTAAAAGAGATCCATTGAATATACAGCAAAAAATTGCTGACAAATGTCGAAATTTAAACAAACGAAAATAAATTTTCTGATAAAAAGTACTTTTGTTCATGAAACATTTTGCATTTGATTAAAAATGTTATTGGTATTGATGATATAATAAATAACTTTTCCCTTTTGGTACAAGATCATTGTTTGGAGTGGTATTAATTTTAAGTTCTGCTTTATTCTTTAGTTAATTGAGGCTCATTATAAGTGTTGTATGACATTCTTGTACTGATATTTCACCCCACTAATAATCCAAAGATTTTTTCAATCCTGCCCAGAATCCCACCTTTAAGATCCTGCTTAAGAATTCATCTGAAATCCCACCTGGGGTCCCACCTGGGATCTCACCTGGGACCCCACCTGGGATCCCAACAATGTCTTTGGTCGGCCCGTTTACACAGGCGATTTTTGTCGCGGCTACTTGATGCAATTTTTGTCGCAGCAAAATTGCATCAAGTTTCATACATGTTCGAAACCCCTGCGATGTCGCGGCGACAAATCGCACCTGGTTTACACGTGCAATTTTGAAGTTGCAACTTAATTGCAAGCGCTACAAAAATTGCATCGAGTTCCCGCGACAAAAATCACCTGTGTAAACGGGCCTCCCAGGATCGAAGTCCTGCTTAAGAATCCATCTGAAATCCCACCTGGGATCCCACCTGGGATCCCAACAACGTCGTTGGTCTAACCCAGGATCAAACTCAGAAATTCCCGCCTGGGAACCCACCTGGGATGCCGTTCCAAAATCCCACTGGGGATCCCATCTGGGATCGCTGGTGGGATCCCACCCGGGATCCCGACAAATGTTTTACATGGGACTAATAGAAACCGGAAGATGTGAACCAACAATTAATGCACCTTGAGGTACATTAATTCTCTTGTGTTTGTTTCACAAATAAACTTACTAGATGTGTTTAATAAACCAAATTGTACTAAATCAACTTAGCCCACTTTTTGCAAAAGAAAGAAGTCATTTGCATTCTCACTTTTTAAAAAATATCAATATAATGTCTTTTTCCAAATACAGATTTTACCAGTATTTTTCTTATTGACAGTTCAGTAGAAATGGAGGAAGCTGCAGGATGTGAACCAACAATCAATGCACCTCAAGGTAAATTATTGTTGTGTTTTTGTTTAATTTGGCTTACTAGATCAGATCTGATAATTCACATAGTAAATCAACTGGGTTCACTTTCTCAGGGAAGGGTACTGACTTATAACCTGGGTACACTACATTACTCAGTGTTTTAATAGTAATTCTCACTTGTTAAAAGAATGTGTTTTTTTCCAATACAGATCTTACTAGTGTTTCCCTTATTGATAGTTCAATAGAAGTCAAGGACACCGGAAGATGTGAACGGCCAACAATCAATTCACACCAAGGTAAATTTTTCTTGCTGTCATCATCAAGTCCAGGTACCTTCTTGAAGTCTGCATTTAGTATAGTATAATTTCAAATTTATTTTAAGAAAGAAATAATCTTGAAGGGTCTCAGTGAGCATGAGTTAAGTCATCTTTGGCAATGTATAAACAGCTTAATTTATTCTTTTCCACCATTTGCATTGATATGCAACTTCAGAAATCAAAACATAAGCAGAAATGTGTGACCCTCCACGGGAAAACGTACACTAACGATCTTCCGTTAAACGGGCTAAAACGTTAGCTATCCGTTAGTCATCCGTTAGAATCATTTGATAAAAACCGTTAGTAGCGTTAGTCAATCCGTTAGCAGGCAACCCTTGCCCGTTAGAGCGTTAGTCATATCCGTTAGTAGCGTTTGTCCATCCGTTAGCACCCGATGCTTGCCCGTTAGAGCGTTAGCCATACCCGTTAGTAGCGTTTGTCAATCTGTCAGCACCCGATGCTTCCAAAACTAAAGAGCCATCATAGGTTTTATCCTCATGAGGCATAAGAGACGATATATTTATATCTGTTTACAATTTTACAGCTCCATAGCATGCTTCGTTTGGAAACCAGAGCATTTTGAATTTCAGAGTTATGGCGGTGCGTGACATAAAGCTACGATCGTACTTGTCGAAAACGATTTACCTATCCCATGATTTGTAGCCTTTTTAGAAGTTAGAGCATTGGGAAAAGTGCTTATGTAAATGCTTGTTTGTTAAGTACAGATAGTCAGTCGTCTAGATAGCCAATGTAAGTTCCAGATGTTTCCATGGCCGCCATCTGATGTGCACCAACATGGCGTTACCATACTGAGCTCTGTAAATTTCTGCGAATCATTTCGACGAATATCTGCGGTTTGGGACAACGCGCAGACCTAAAACTTGGAGAAGTGTCTTTATTTAGTTCCAATAAGATCACAATTTCTTGACTTTATCACTGAATGGTTTTCGATTTATTTTTTTGTTGCGTGACAGTGAAAACGATCTATAGCCATATCCATTCGTTAGTCAATCCGTTCGTTAGCCGAGTCTGATGATCTTTACTCGTCTGAAAACTGAGCGACAACTCAAGGCAGTTTCTGATAAACGAAACTCAAAAGGCTGTCTTAAACGCTGAATTTCGTTACAAAAGTGTTCCTGATGCACCATTTATTGATGGGTAATTCACAAGCATAGTTCATAGAGTGAAGTTTATTCGGAATGTGCCGCCTATCGCGAGCATGAATTTGTGGCGTCACTACAGTGGCGTCACGACAAGCAAATATGTGATGTCTCTTTCAGGTTCTACAAGACGCATGAAACGAAGTCGATTAAAACGGCAAAATACTCGGAGGCCAAATACTCTATCTTAAACGCTGAATTTCGTTACAAGTGTTCATGATACACCATTTACTGATATGAGTAATTCGCGAGCATAGTTCAGAGAGTGATTGTTTTTATTCGGAATGTGCCGCCGAGCGGGAATTTGTGGCGTCATGACAAACACAAATGTTATTTATCTGGTTCTACAAGGTGCGCAAAATCGATTGAAAAGGCAAAATACTCTCTTTAAAACGCTAGTTATTTTAAACTCCAAGCGGATCGATTACTTTGATATCACTGTTGGCTTCAGTTCATCACGTTTACGTTTGTTACAAAGAAATTTGCATAAAGCAAGTGAAGTTGTGAACATGAAGTGTCAATCAACCGGAGATGATTTTTTTTCTTTTATTTAATTCGAATATGGAGAATCCGGTTGATATGTTGCTTACAATGATTTGGCAGATTAAAGTGTCTAGCGACCGGTTTAGAAGCGTCTTTATCGTCTTTCTCTACGTCGCGAAGGTGTTCTTGGAATCGGTCGCCTAGTCGTCTACCTGTTTCGCCGATATACAAAAAAAAATAAGAGTTTGATTATGTGTAACTGGAAAGCCGTTAGTAGCGTTTGTCAATCCGTTAGCAGGCAACCCTTGCCCGTTAGAGCGTTAGTTCTATCCGTTAGTAGCGTTGTCCGTTAGCCGCATCCGATGCTTGCCCATTAGAGCGTTAGCTTCAGTTCATCACGTTTATTACAAAGAAATTTGCATAAAGCATGTGAAGTTGTGAACGTGAAGTGTCAATCAACCAGAGATGATTTTTATTCGACGCTTTCTGAAACAACATAAACGATGTGCTATCAATAAACAGCCGCGTGCTGGAAAAAATTTTTTTTGAAGGGAAAGAACAAGAGTTTGATTATGTGTAACTAGTGCTACCGATAATCTTTGAAAGCGCTATTTGAAAGCGCTCGGCTCGTTCTTGTTTAAGGCACGTCTCCATGACAACAACATAAACAATGTGACCGCTTTTTCGAATACTGGTTTACGAGCGCGCTGATTTAAAAGCAGTTTCAATGTTAAACGGCGCTATGTCTGATATTAATCACGGAGAAAGCGAAACTTGCGATGAATTACTTGACGAACTCAAGAAATTTCTTCAAGTTGGTTGCGGATGTACTCTCGGTCCAAAGAACGGGCCATGTTGCCGACAGTTTCCAGAAAAAACAGTTCTGTTTAATTTGAACAACTGCCTCGAGCTGTCAAGTTTAGAGCTAGATTTGGTTATTTTAACTAGCATCCAGGCGTTTACTCGAACTGAGTGTATTGGTGGCAAAAGACGCCCTCGATGTGCATTTTACTTCCAATCTAAACCAATTTGCAAGGAAATGTTTTTGCACTTTTATGGAATAAGCTACTCGCGATTCCGACGCCTAAAGGAACACTACGAGCAGCACGGTATTTCTCCGCGTCAACATGGAAACACTAAACGACTCCCGGAAAACACACTTCCCCAGGCAACCATCGAAGACGTTCACTCATTCTTGGCAAACTATGTGGAGGAAAACGCCATTGTTTTACCTGGCAGGATACCTGGATTTAAAAGTGACGATGTGAAAGTGCTTCCATCAAGCGAAACAAAGACAGGTGTTTGGCGGACGTACGAGACAGCTTGTCGAGCCGCTGACAAACGAGCAGTCAGCTCCTCCAAATTTCTTCAAATGTGGGGGCAATTTTATCCTGATGTAGTTGTTTCAAAACCAATGACAGATCTATGTATAACTTGTCAGCAGAACACTAACAAACTTCAACGTGCAGCCAATCTTCCGGAAACTGAAAAAGCAGAACTACTTAAGGATCACCAGGATCACATCAACTCTGCTCAACGTGAAAGAGAGTTTTACAGGAACTCTTGCACAAACTCTCAGAAAACATTAGATGACATCGGAGGCTATGCAATATTGAGTCGCACAAACCGGAGCGTTTGTTCACTGAAGGTGACGATACACTATTCTTTTGACTTTGCTCAGCAAGTCCATATCCCCAGCAATCCTATGCAACCGGGCCCTATTTATTTCAAAACTCCCCGAAAATGCGGAATATTTGGAGTGATGTGCGAGGCAATTCCACAGCAAGTCAACTTTTTAATTGACGAGGCTGCTACAACTGGAAAAGGGGCGAATGCGACCATCAGCTACGTCCATTATTATTTTAAACATCACGGACTCGGAGAGACCGACGCGCATCTCAATGCTGACAACTGCGCTGGCCAGAATAAAAACAATTTCTTTGTATGGTACCTTGCCTGGAGAATTATCATGAACCTCCATGACACAGTCCTGTATTCGTTCCTTATTGCTGGCCACACCAAATTTGGACCAGATTGTTGCTTTGGGTTGATTAAAAAATCATACAAAGTCACCTACGTATCGTCTATTTTCGAGCTCGCGCGCCTGGTTGAAAACTCAAGCAGCATTGGGATCAACAAAGCCCAGCTCGCGGCAACTCACGATGGAAGAATCATTGTTCCAGTGTACGACTGGACATCCTTTCTGGAACCATACTTCAAGAGAATCCCAAATATCAAGAAGTATCATCATTTCCGATTTTCAAAGGACAGTCCAGGAATGGTTTTCTGCAAAGAGTTAGTCACAAGTCCCGAACAACCGTTTATGTTGTTGAAAGATCAAGCGAATCTCCCTTCTCCTTCTGTTCTTCCACCTACAATCAGGCCCGATGGTCTCTCACAAGAGCGTAAGAACTATCTGTTCCGGGAGATACGTCAGTTTTGTAAACCTGGCACAGAGGACTTAGTGGCTCCTGCACCTTAAACAGTTGGAACTTTTTCTTTTTTTGTGACAAGTTTTCAATCTCTTAATCGTGACCAATTATTGTTAGGTATCAAAAATTGTTCATGTAAATAATTTTAAAAAGTGTAACCAGTAGAGTTTAAGATATCTTTATGGGCGTGCTGAAGAAGTTACTCGATTAAAATTCACGCTATTGTATTTTGATTACATGTTCAACGTCTGAATGTATTTGTAGCAAACATACACTTACGATCTTGCATTAAACGGGCTAAAACGTTAGCATCCGTTAGAAAGAAATTACCAAAGTCGTTTCGCCCCCACCGAGTTCGCCCCCACTTCGACTGAACTTGATCGAGTTTGCCCCCAACAAGATCAAGTTCGCCCCCAACCAGATCAAGTTCGCTCCCAACCAGATTGTGGTCGCTTCCTCGTCGGTAAAGTTTTAAATTCAATCGTGGATTCTTTTGAAATGAAAGTGGACCAAACATTAGCATAGTCAAGCGTGTAATAGGCAGCCGCTGACTCGACTTCAGAATTGCGAACGGAGCCAACTCACACTTTGAACATGAAACCTTATAAAACATAACAAAGACTGAAATGGATCTTCGAAAACGTTTAATAAAAGCGAACAATCATGATTGTGAGTGGTGGCATTTTGAAATTTAATATGCGATGCGCGAGCGAGATCTGGGGCAACCGGAAAATTATTTCTCTACAATTATGTCACGTACGGTGATAACTTCGAAATTCAAAAGCTGCTGGTTTCCAAACGAAGGACGCTACTGATCTGGAAAGTTGGAGCAATTTAGCGAATAGCGATATAGACTGAAGTTATTGTGTGAGCTGTAATAGCTGGCAAACCTTTTATAGATGGCCCAGGATCAAAATAGTAAGATTTGGTTAATGGCACGTTTTATTGTTTGCTTTAGAGAAAAAAGTTTAAGTGTAAGTCTGCTGTAAATAGCGCGCGTCTACGCGCGCTATTTACAATGCAACGTAATTAGGACAAGTGTTCTTTTGTTTACATCAACGCTCATTTTTCACACTATCTGTGCAATTATCGTTAGGCGGCGATTTATATTAAAAGTGAAAAAAAGTGAAAACAAAAAGCTCGAAGATGAACAAAAATTTTAGTCAATTGTTGTTGATGATTACACGCGCATAGCTTTGACATTGTTGAGAATGAACTGCGTAAACCTTTCTATTAAGTTTCCAAGTTATTAAACGTGTTTGAAGAGCCATTTCAGTTTATGCACCTTGATCGAGCGGGTAAAACGTCTTTAATTAAATCTTTATTAAATGTTAAAAAAAACCTATATATAAAACGTTTACGTAGTCGATAAGCTTCGGTTGTTGTTGTCGGCGCATAGCAACAAAGTCAAACAAATCCCATTGTCCGATCGGTTGTATTGTTGACCTCAAAAGAAAAGAAAAGCAGTAGCCAATGAGTAGTTGAGTTTTTCGATCCTTACCGAACAATAGCGATCCATGCGAAGAGTGTATAAAAAGCCTCCCACATTTTAGTTGGATTTATTTCTGATCAACTGCTACTTTGAACAGAGAATGACTCTCAGAAGGTTGTTGCGCGATACCAACTTGCCATCAAGAGCTCTCTTCTTTTTCCCTGAAGAGGACATGACAGGAATCGGACCAACAAAAATGATCGTTCGTAAAGAGGAAGCCGTTATTGGAGGAATGGTCACTGTAAATTGGCAAGGGCAAATAGTGCAAGCCAAATTGATTGCTTTAAGTGGTAAGTGTTCGTTGCATTTGCAATTAAGCGTACGCGCGCGTACGTGTTTCTTAGTTTCAAGACTTGCCCTGCTGTACCAAGTATATTAATTTACTTACCGTTTAATTGTCTGTTTCCCATTGTAGATAGCCACAACGAACTACACGAGAAGGATATTTTATGGATGGAAGAAAACCTGCAGACATCTAATGCATTTGGAGCCGAAAGTAGCATCGAAAGCCACGAATCGCAGCGACTTCCAAACAAGCCACCAAAAAAGAGATCACGTGTGGTAAGTCTCATATCAGTTCGCAAAAGCCGCGGCCGGTGATTTAACTTTGCAATCACGCTCTAATTTGGTTCTATATTAGTTAACGCGATTATGACGTTCTTCGTTAGTTAGATTTCTTGATTTTGTCATTTTTGCGATCGGGATTTATTTCATTTAGTACAGTTCGTTAACTCGGTGTACTTGGAATCACATTGTTCTGCTCTTTTACTTTATTGTGGCCGTGTTATGTAAATAAGCGAAACAAGTGCAAGTAAGCGCGAGTAGCACTTGAGAGTGCTACTCTGTAAATTTGATGGTAAATAAAGTTGATTGATTGAGTGATTGACTACGGCTGTCGTGAAAACACGGCCACTGTGGGGTAATATTGTCATGTAGTTCAGTTTACTTATACCAACTCGAGATCGCGCTTGGATGTTGTGATCACGTCTGTTCTGGGACCTGAAATCTTAAATTCTGTTACTCTTTAGGAGAAAAATACCTCTAAGGAGAAGAAGGCAAACAAAACGAGGGATTCCCCTTCAAAACCGTCACCTGCATCGACGGAAGAAGTGGTGGAGTTGTCGGATAAAGAACAGGTAGATATTTTTACAGTACTTTTTAGCCATTAGTCATAAGGTGCATATCCTGACTAGTTCACAAAATAAAATTTGCGCGTTTACTTCGATGCCCTCTTTCCCTTAAAAGGACGCGCGCTCTAGAAGGGCGTAAAAAAGGACAGGGAATATCGCAAAATAGCGCCTTTCAATGCGATTTCAATGACACAACTGTAGACTGCGAGTTTGGGTAAAAAGAGAAAGAAATCAAAATCGGTTACGGCCACGAATTTTGAATTGAGTGTTAAATTTTATTGTTACGATTTTAGACAACTGTTTTTTTTTTTGTTAGCGTGAGTTTTAATTTGTTCATAATTGGCGCGCGATCATTTACAAGTTTCTTTTTGCTTATTAGAGCGCGCAAACCTTAAGTCACTTTTCCGAGTCCACAAGAACACGTTTTCAATAGGTAATAATAATAATAATGACGGTCAGGTAACCTTTGCTAGCAGAAGCGGAAAAGTCACATACGCAACAAAAGGAAAAAAAATCACACCTTTCAAAAGAAGATGTTGTTTACTCTATAAATACTTATATTCACGAGCAAGTTAACTGAACCTCGCTTCTGAAACACCGCGGAAAGTTCCATTAAAAACTTTATCTTGCAGCTGCGAAGTTAAAATTGCGGTTACGGTTAACTTTTCTTTCAACGCATTCCCCGACCGAAATTTGTTGTAAAAAACTTCGGCGGTGCTTTTATGAAGTGTACTAAAATAATTTTGTTGTTTTTGTGTTGTTCTTCAGGAAGATCCAGCCACACAATCTGACCCTTACCAGGAGTTTCTACAAGAACAACGTAAGAGGGAGGAAGAGTGGGCAACGAACCGCCTAGCAGGAGCAGCCAAAAAACTGAGCCACGAATCGAGTCGACTTCCAAAAGAACCAACAAAAAAGAGATCACGTGTGGTAAGTCTCGTATCAGTTTGCAAAAGCCGCGGCCAGTGATTTAACTTTGCAATCACGTTCTAATTTGGTTCTACATTAGTTAACGCGATTATGACGTTCTTCGTTAGTTAGATTTCTTGATTTTGTCATTTCTGCGATCGGGATTTATTCCATTTAGTACAGTTCATTAACTCGGTTGGTAAGCAGTTCACTTGAGAGTGCTACTCTGTAAATTCGATGGTAAATAAAGTTGATTGATTGATTGATTGACAACGGCTGTCGTGAAAACACGGCCACTGTGGTGTAATATTGTCATGTAGTTCAGTTTACTTATACCAACTCGAGATCGCGCTTGGATGTTGTGATCACGTCTGTTCTGGGACCTGAAATCTTAAATTTTGTTACTCTTTAGGAGAAAAATACCTCTAAGGAGAAGAAGGCAAACAAAACGAGGGATTCCCCTTCAAAACCGTCATCTGCATCGACGGAGGAAGTGGTGGAGTTGTCGGATAAAGAACAGGTAGATATTTTTACAGTACTTTTTAGCCATTAGTCATAAGGTGCATATCCTGACTAGTTAACAAAATAAAATTTGCGCGTTTACTTCGATGCCCTCTTTCCCTTAAAAGGACGCGCGCTCTAGAAGGGCGTAAAAAAGGACAGGGAATATCGCAAAATAGCGCCTTTCAATGCGATTTCAATGACACAACTGTAGACTGCGAGTTTGGGTAAAAACAGAGAGAAATCAAAATCGGTTACGGCCACGAATTTTGAATAAGTGTTAAATTTCATTGTTATGATTTTAGAAAAGTGTTTTTTTGTTAGCGCGAGTTTTAATTTGTTCGTGATTGAGCGCGAGCAAGAAAGCCGCTTTTCCGAGTCCACAAGAAAACGCTTTCAAAAGTTATGAATACTTAATGTTCACTTGTGATGAATGGGCAGAATGAATTGTTCAGTTAACTGAACCTCGTTTCTGTAACACAGTGGAAAATTCCTTAAAAACCTTATCTTGTAGCTGCGAGGTTAAAATTGTGCAACAACACCAACTGTCTGGTCTGCAGCAGTGGGGGAAAAGGGCCTTGCAGAGGAACTGGCGTTACTTATGAGTTGGAATGTCAGCTTTGCCACCATAAGTACGTAGGAGAATCGTCACGAAGTGCCTACACCCGCGGGAAGGAACACCTCAGGGCTTTGCAGCAGAAGGAGGAAAATTCGGTGATGTGGAGACATTCCTGTGATAAACATGGTGGAAATGTTCCAGGCTTCACCATGAATGTCACGGGAATATTTCGTGATGACGCAATGCTGAGACAGATCTCAGAGTCGGTCCAGATCAACCGAGTTCCTCAAGATCGCCTAATCAACACTAGAAACGAATGGAGCTATGTCCGGATGCCAAGGGCTGTTGTCACACAGTTGTAAAATCAAGCTACAAACATATCTGACACTGTTTTGTGTGACTGTCACACAGTATAAACTGGATTCTAGTCTGTTGTGTTATTTTAGTTTATTGTATGTAACTAGATACCAGGTTATTTCTTGTGTCATGTTATATAAAGTAGTCTAAGATTTAAATTTTAACGATCTTTACTACCAACTGACGAGGTCTTTAGACGAAACTAGTTTTGTGGTAGTGTAAATATATTTGTGTGTAGAAAGTAAATGCTTATTAGCTTTTTCTTTTTCAATATGATATTCAGTAATACTTTCTTAGCTTCGGCAAATAGACTTTCGCAAAGACATATTCAGTAGTAAGACAAAATCGGTCAAAATCATGCAATGCCAAATAGAGATTATTCCCAAAGCCCAACTCTCTGCCAAATGAAATAAGAGTCTGAAAAATTCTCGTGACTAAGATTTCATTGAATCTTGGGATTATTCGTGACCAAGTTCTAACCTGAGTTAAGAAATCATTAGAACTGCATTTTTTTCTTTAGCTGATCTCTCCATTGGGCTACATTATGAGCAAATCATAAGAGAGGGGTACCACTGCCCAATTCCTGTCATTTGTGGTGAACATCGCTTTGGAAAGACGAAGAGTGCTAGAGCAGCTCTCCGGCTGATGGACAGTGACCATCACTTCTTTTCTTCTGCAAGGGAACGGTTCATCCCACACCTTTGCTCACGATCATCCTTCCTTCCAGTGTTGGATGACTTAAAAAATGCCCATCAGCTAGGGGAGATTGCTCTAGCATACTATGATGGCGGTAAAGATGGCACTCGTGCCAAAGAAATGGAACCCAAGACGTGTCCTATGGTGACCATGAATTGGGAGGCACTTGATGGGCTAGCTCAGGACTATAGGTATGGTTTACTGTTTTATCTAAGCCCAAATTTTACCAAAAATTGCTTAATTAAAAGCTTCTGTTATTCATGAACAGGTCACATTTAAGCAGGTGACTTTCGAGCTCCTCATGGAAAAACTTGAATACAATAAGTTTTTAAGCTTAAATGTGACCTGCTCATAAATATACAAAGTTTTTAATTAAGTCACTTTTTCCAGTCCCAACTTATGTAGAATTGCCCTTTAGTTACCCACTCCTACTTGTAGCACATTTTGCTGGGTCAACCATACTGAAATCTTAATTGGCCCATGCATATAATTATATGAATCTGAAATAAAATTTATCAGAGACAATCATACACTAAGAAATCAAGCTACTATAGAAGGCAGGTTTTCAACACAAAGTTTTTTTTTCCTTTTCAAATTCAGGGTTGCGAGTCAGCTAATATTCATTCCCTTTGTTGTGGGACCCTTAGTCCAAATGGACTAGAGCAGCACCAACAAGCTGAGCCACATGGAACGAAAGATATGAGGAAGCACCTATGACCTTGGCACCACTTCTGGCCATCAATGTGGCTGAGGTGATAGACGAAGGGAAAGGCCTGAAGCGTAAGATAGCGGGGTTGTACCCGGACATTGATGACCGCATTTGTGAAAACTATGGCATCCTTCTAGCTATGGTGAGTGAGGTAGACATATCTTATCAAGTAATAAAACAAAATAAATTTCTTAACTGGTTGTCAGGTTAAAGAAACTGTGGACTTAAAAAAAAGAGAAAACGAAGTGAATGCAATGAACAAAATAAATATGATCAATACTGGGCCAATCTATGATGTTTCGACCAGCAGTCGAGTCAAATCATTAAACTAGTTAGGTGTATGATTATAAACAGATGTAATGTCTCATAACTATTATATGCGCATCTTGTTGATGTTTATAAAACAGAAACAAAAAACCTGCAAATTTCTGTAGTAAAAATTTATGTTTCCCCAATTAACTCAATTTGTCTTTTCATTAATATGAATTTCTGTTAATTTTTCAAATGAGGATCATTGGAATCATGGGTGATGCAAACCTCTGCTCCAAAGAGGATCTTGCAAGATATTTCCACAAGGCAGTATACCCCCTAGGAATAAAAAAGTATCAAGTGAAGCATGCACATGCAACCACGGAAGATGGAGAGCCCATAATCACCACCCTCCTTATGGATGCAAATAACAGTGAGGATTTCACTAGAGGATCAGTACATAGAAATTTAGATTTTTTCTTTTCACCTGTTGTGTATCTCACTTTTAATTTTAAAAAGTATCACCTAGCATGATGGGTAACTAACGCCAGACAAAGCTGTATGCAAAATAACTGGATTTAACCAGTCCACTGAATGTACCTAAGCCCCGAGGTGAGGGGAACAAGAAGTGGGCTCAAGAGATCGGGAGTGAAATTAGAGAGAAGTCTTTTTTATATATATTTCAAAAACTCATTAATAATTCATAAGCACATGAGCCTATCAGAGACGTCAAATTGATCACGTGCATGAACCTTTATACCTGGTAAAAATGAGAATGACTACCATGATCTTTATATAAAGATCACACGTAATCTTTATATAAAGATCTCAATCAATCGATCTCAATGCACGCGTTTTCTTGGGTTTTTAAAGCCGCAGAAGAATTCGCATGCACGTGTTTTCTCGGGTTTTTGAAACAGTAGAAAAATTCGCAGGTAGGTGTTATCGCGGATTTTTGAAGCTGTTCAAAACACTCGCAGCATGTGTTTTATCGGGTTTAAAAACACTCGGCTACGCCTCGTGTTTTTAAACCCGATAAAACACTGCTGCTCGTGTTTTAAACAGTACCTCAACATTAATTTCTAGTTTCATTTTGGTTCTGCAAATATGGATTATACATGTAATGTATAAATGTTTGGAGATAATGTCTTAGGTATGTGCGTGAGTATGTACTCGTGAGTATGTGCGCGAGTATGTACTCGCAGCATGTGTTTTATTGGGTTTAAAAACACTCGCCTACGCCTCGTGTTTTTAAACCCGATAAAACACTGCTGCTCGTGTTTTAAACAGTACCTCAACATTAATTTCTAGTTTCATTTTGGTTCTGCAAATATGGATTATACATGTAATGTATAAATGTTTGGAGATAATGTCTTAGGTATGTGCGCAAGTATGTGAATTTTTTCTTCCATTGCATACATGTTCTGACCCACTTTTTTAAAAGCGAGTAACTGAAGATTATGTATTAATGCAATGAACTGTTAACTGGTTATTTGACTGACATACTAGTATCCTGTTTTGAATTGCAACTGCTAACCTGCATCAACCCAAGTGTTAAATTCAAGCAGGCCACACCAGAAGGGGGGAAAGAAAATTTAGTGGGATTGCTGTGGCCCTGAGCCCCCTTATCAATCTTCTCACAGAAAAAGGAGTCCAAACCCCGACTGCTGAGCACATAAAAAACAACATAAACATTCACAACATTGGGGAAACAAAAAGCTAAACAAGTGTTCAATGTTGAAGCAAATGGCACGACCATTTCAAGGTCATGCAATGCCACTCAAACGAAATTCAAGATATGTGTCCTCATTAAGAAGACTGCCTTTTCTCCAGAGGATTGGAAGATCTTTGAAGCTTGTAAGTATATCATTAAATATTTCAAATGTCATAATCCATTTGTAGACTGATTAAATAATTAATCTACATTCATTCTAGTTTGTCACCAGTTGCTAATTAAATTTCCTTCAGAAGCAACAATGTAATAATGTAAACATAAACAAATTCCTAAAGATAAGATTAACTCTCAAGAGCATTAAATAAACCTCTTAACGTGTGTAACAATGTTTACCGGTAACATAATGGGTTATTCCAGAAAAAATCCACACACCGCCGACGGATGGGGTCGTTTTTTAACCCCCCCTCTGACCTGGATTTCCTGAAGCACACGACCCCCCCTCCTGTCTGGATTTCCAAGACAAAAGACCCCCCTCCCGCCTGGATTTCCGCGAAAAAATATTAGGCTTAAATTTAATTTATTTTTAATAGAAAATACGCACAATCACGTCTAGAAGATGTTCTTTTTAATTTCTAAAGCTTTGGCTAAATAATATCAAAAATTCTGTCGCGTGAAACTAAGAAAAGACTGGAGCAAAAATGCGAAAACGCGAACGAGCGTTTTCTTAGCTCATAAAAATCAGTTACTCTTGTTCTTTTTTTGCGCTAAACATGGTCCAAAAGTAAATACAATTTAATAGTAAAGAACATGAGAAACGAGTTCAACAGTCCTACCTTTTGCTTTTGGAGAAAGAAGGTCAGTCTCATCCACTGAAGATCGAGAACTTTAAAATCAAAAAATCTTTCGAAAAGCGAGTCCAAACTTGTTTATTGTTCAATTTCTTTTATAACTTAAAGACTGGATAATTTGATTCACGTATCCTACCTTCAAGAGCCTGTTGTTCTAATCTGCTGTGGAAGGAAACTTCAAACTCGTGTTGGGAAGAGCTTTCTCCGAGCGCCGTAGTTTCAAAAAGTCGTTAGGCTTTTGTCAGTGAATCGGAAAGACAAAATTTCTTCCTGTTTTTTTGGTAAAGGTAAGACTCGAACTTAATAAACTGGGTCCGTAAGTAATGAGCAAATGTTACAGCAAAAGCTACCGCGGCTGCAGAGGTCTCAGAAGGGGACAAAGCAAACTTGAGAGTAATAATTACATAACGCAAAAATTTCATTTTCTTTATGTCTCTCAAATCTTGTTACAAAGACGCTAGAATTCCTTTTACGACTATGAGGGGAATCTGCCTGAAGAAGCAGGCGGACTACGCTGATAAATTGCAGACCTAGATGAAAAGCTAAAAAAATAAAATAAAAAATACAAAGTGCGAAGGTGGGGAAGTAACTCAGTTATTTTACTTTCTTTACTATTATCAAATGTTACACGAAACAACCAAGATTTCAGCGGGGCTAACGTGAAATTACTCAACGGTGGCGCACTAGGTCTGGGTACGAGTAAAAATGTGTCAGGCGTTTCAAACTCTTCGTTGCAACAACGTTGCGACGGCTCTTTCTTCAGTACCTTGCCCGCCTTTCCTGCTATAAAAGGACCTACAAAGGAACTTAGATTATCATTTACGTCAGGTGAGAAATATGTAAACAAAATATTTCTACTATTTTCAGGGTCTGAGAGCGTTTAAGTGTCACCGAACTAAACGTTCGAATCGCGTGAACTATCGGTTGAAATGACCCCTGCAGAAGACTTTTTCCAGTTCAACCCCCCCTCCCGCCTGGATTTCCAGGGTCTTTGCCCCCCCCTTCCGCGAGAATTTCCAGAATCCCATCCGTCGGGGGTGTGTGGATTTTTTCTGGAATAACCCAATGTCAACAATATTGCGTATCGATTGAACCTAATTGATGACTTTAGCTTTTTTCTATT
This sequence comes from Micromussa lordhowensis, assembly GCA_964020085.1. NCBI lineage: Eukaryota > Metazoa > Cnidaria > Anthozoa > Scleractinia > Lobophylliidae > Micromussa > Micromussa lordhowensis. Next base: position 38,623,236 of record OZ026596.1, on the reverse strand, counting down.
TTTTTTTAATCTCAGTTTTTGGAATCAACAAACAAATAGAACACGAAGAGAAAGGTATATCAACTTGGTAGTAAACTGAAGCTATGTAATTATATAATTTACTGCCAGCTGGGACCTCTCTTAAAAGAAAGCCTTTAAAAGTCCTGATGACATCAGTTGGCGTGTTAATAGTAGACAATTGTAACTACTAATTTCGTTTTTTGGAAGTTGTGAGTGACCTCCCATTTGAGGTGGGAGCTTTTTTGAGGTTTGGTGCCTAATGGAATAAATAATCGATGGCATTTCACATTACAACAATTCCACTGTAAGTAGAGAAATATGATCACTTCCGGGTAAATGTGACTATTTTATTCTCTGTTCATCCAGACAATGAACCCGTCTCAGTGAGCCCGGCACCATCTGAACCCTCCACCAGCAATGAAAAAGTGCAGCTGCAGGATCAAGACAACACTGACAGAAGTGCACCATCTCAACCTTCCACCAGCAGTGAAAAAGTCCAGCTGGAAAATCCAGACAACACTGGGAGACATGCACCATTTCCACCCTCCCACCACAGTGAAAAAGTGCAACTGGAAAATCCAGACAACACTGAGAGACAGGCACCATCTCAACCCTCCACCCACACAGAAAAAGGGAAGCTGCAGAATCCAAACAACACTGAGAGACATGCACCATCTCAACCCTATACCCACAATAAAAAAGTGCAGCTGCAGAACCCAGACAACAGACAACACAACAGACAACACTGGGAGACATGCACCATCTCCACCCTCCCACCACAGTGAAAAAAAGTGCAGCTGGAAAATCCAGACAACACTGAGAGACAGGCACCATCTCAACCCTCGACCCACACAGAAAAACGGAAGCTGCAGAATTCAAACAACACTGAGAGACATGCACCATCTCAACCCTCTACCTACAGCAAAAAAGTGCAGCTGCAGAACCCAGACAACACTGGGAGAAGGGTACCGTCTGAATCCTCTACCAGCAGTGAAAAAGTGCAGCTGAAGGATCCAGACAACACTGGTAGAAGGGTACCATTTCAACCCTCCACCAACAGCAAAAAAGTGCAGCTTCAGAATCCAGACAACAGTAGCCGAAGTGCACCTTCTGAACCCTCCACCAGCAGTGAAAAAGTGCAGCTGCAAAACCCCGACCACACTGCGAGACATGCACCATCTCCACCCTCCACCCACAGTGAAAAAGGGAATCTACAGAGTCCAGACAGCAATGGGAGACATGTACCATCTCAACCCTCCACCCATAGAGGAAAAGGGAAGCTGCAGAATTCAGACAACACTGAGAGACAGGCACCTTCCACGGAACAGTTGACGAAAAGACCCTCATCAACTACCATTGAAGGTAATGAATTATTATTAGTAGATGTTCACACACCTCTAAAAATTTTTGTGGCAAATGAGGTCATTTAATCAAATTTGCTTCATTTCCTGGTTGGCCAATATCTCATGAAATTTGGGTATTGATAGCCCCTAAACTGAATGGTGGCATAGGAAAATGTTGATTTGATAAACAGGACTGTTATGTCATCAAAACAGATACTCAGTTTGAATAAGATGGACCATTTTTCCCATTCAACTTTCTACACATAAATAAACTGGTTCCTTTTTTTCAAGAACATGTCCAGCATTTCCTCCCAAATGTTGTGATTTAAATTTGCCTTTGCTTAAAACTTTCAAACAGACAATAAGATTTATTTTTACAGTAAATCACAGCTCAAAATATGATTATGGAACATTTCAATGCTGTTAGCTGGGAGAATTTCCAATAAATAAGCATTGCTTGTTCAGACCTGTTCCAGGAGAGAACCTATCCTTGGGTAGCTCATATCTAGAATTGTCAAGTATGTCTTGTTAAAGTTCTTACACTATGCACCACCCCCGGAAAAAAAATTCATTTAGCTTGGAATAAGAAAAGAAGTAATGAATAAAAATGACATGAATTTTTTTCTTTTCCTGTTATCTTATTTGTAGCTAAGCAACAAATGCTGAAAGTGGTTAAAGGAATTAATTTCCATGAAGATTGGCAAGCCACCATTAAAAAACAAGTGAAAGGTAAGCTTCAAAAATTAAATTCATGCTACGAGTAAAGGAATTATTGCTTAAACACAAATAATGAAAGCAAGATTCAGTACAAATTCAGTTACTGAGGGAAACAAATAAAAAATATATATAATTCCTTAATAACAAATCATTTCTAATGGATCTGAGCCATTACTTTATTATTAACAATTACTTTCCTCTGATTACTAGGGAAAAAAAGGAAAAACCAAGAGGCTGGACCAGTGGGGGACAAGCCTAAAAAACTAAAAGGTATTAGCAGGAATTAAATGTTAATAAATGTAAAGGAGAAGACTGACTCTGCCTTCAGAGGAAAAGAGTTTCAAGTTTTGGTAGCCACTGAGTCCTACGAGGTTTGCACACATAGTCCACATGTGGACAATATTTTCAGGGTGGGTTGCATGCGTAACCTTATTGTTATGGTTCAAGAATTTGGCAGGGCTGGAAGAAGTGGTAACAACACTGATTGCTTTCTCCTAATCAATGAGTTAAAAGATGACCAACGCTTAGCTTTCTGGACAAAAAACTGTTCAAAAAGTGAAGAAGAACAGATAAAAGCACAACTTATTCAGTCGTGGTGCTGGGTCTACCCTAGATACTGCGGGCAATGCATGAGAGAGGAAATAATCAGTAAGTTTGGAGAAGGCCAGCTGGAGTTGCAGTGTGTAGACGCGTGTTGTTCCAGTTGTGATCTCAAAGATAAAAGGGATTTCAGC
>OZ026596.1:38602942-38615442 GCA_964020085.1 Micromussa lordhowensis | reverse complement strand
GTAATACAGTTTTCATTATACAGGTCAAAACAGTTCTGTTTGTTGGAACAACCAATATAACATAAAAACAGTAACACAGTACTAAAACATTTGCATTTAACAGATTATGCATGTGTCAGGAACTTTAAAGATAATCTAGTTGTTTTTCCACATAGTTTTTTTTTTCGCTGCGATTTAAGATTACATAACCTTCAGTTTTGTTTTCAGCCAGCGGTTTTTCCCTTCACACCCATCATCCCTTGTGCAGAGAAAAAAGCATGTGCTCTTGTAAAATGGCGCCATTGTGTTTTGGCGCTTGTATTTCTGTTCGGGTTCTTGTTTAAGTTAGTCAAAGTTTTCACAGGACGGTGTCGACGCTCCGAATTGCAAAAAGTGAGCAACTAGACCAGCTACACTTGCTGTATTCAAGCTAAATTCTAGCCACGAATAAACTGGAGTTGAAACGTTTGTTGTGTGCACCTTGGATCGATGCCGTTACAATGCAGACAGCTTTCTCTTTTGTTATTCAGGTCACAATTCAGTAAATATTAATAATAATAATACCATAATAATAATCAATTTATAGTGTGCAAGTTACGCGCAATGTTAAAATGCACAGTAGCCTAATTGAACCTTTACCTCAGTTTGAGATAACGTAAGCAATAAATTGCCCAGTGAAATCTCAAACATACAATGTAAGTACATGTGTACACATTTGAATTGTCAGAAAACTAAACTTGGGTTTCAATGTCTGTACATGCAGACAATACTTGCTTTAATATCTCAGATATTATTAACTGGCTGAGTTTATTTTTACACTTTTAGTATGTGAGATTAGAGCTACATACACAACTGGACAGGTGGAGCAGCCACATCTGGAAAAAAGGGTATTCCAGCCAACTATGTCTTCCTCAAGACTGTTTGTGGGGGACATAGTGTCAGGTGAAAATATATTTTCTTGGCTATTCCGGTTTTATTTTAAGCTTATTAGTTTGACCTTAATCATAATGGAGAATGACAATAATAATGTCAAGAAGGAATATGTCAGAATTTATCTGTGCTCAAAGTATTCAAAATATATATAATAAATATTCATTTCAATACAAATTATTTTGTACGTGTTCTGTTAAAATCTTGATAAATTGGTTCCTGATTTAGTAACTATTAGCTAATGTTATACATGTGGGTTTATCACTGTATTACTGCGATCGTTTCTCATAGGTTATGAGGCTCCCAGTGAATTTGTTGAAGAAGCAAGGAGGGCAGTATGTAATGCGCTGGAGGCATCAAAAGCTGTCCGCATTCAGAGGTATTGTGCAATTTGTTACTCTTTACTCGTTTCCTTCGATATGAACGCAATTTTAGTCCTCCATACAATTTTCTATTTCAATAATACATGTATACCATAAATATCTCAATTGTTTGCTAGTAAACTAAGTGGTACCATGCAGTTAGTGTTACTGGTTCCATAAAAACACTTTTTAGTGTGCTCTTTTATTTTGTAGGGGTCTCCTTGTCAGCAACAGAAATCTGAGGGAGAGACAAGACCACGAAGCAAGAGAATCGGTAAGTTGCATTTGTACATTTAGCAGTGACAGCAATCAGAAACAGACATTTCTAGTTATTACTATTGTTTTCAGCTAAATTGTTGGCCTGCATTAATTTTTAATTTGTCCTTATCTTTTTTTAAAATTTGTTTTTGTTTTTGTTTGTCTGTTTGTTTGTTTGTTTGACAAAGGAAGATGTCATGTTTAAGTTAGTATAATGAGCATAAATTATGTTGCACGTGGTCAGTTGGGTTGTGGAATAAAGAATCTAAGATGGCCCTGTGTGCGCATTGAGTTGTAGTTAACAAATATTACAGTAACTACTTAGATTTGTTTATACCGTGGTGCTCAAATGAAAATTACTAGTAGCGTCCCCTTTCTCACAACTGTGCGCTTAATGTAAACAACTGTCTTGTCTTTTTGTTATGACATTATATTGTTTACGTTTACTTGTCTTCCTTATGTTAAGTTAGTCTAATAAAATTAACAAATTCAAAAGGAAAAGAAATCAAAATTTATACACTGAATTCGTCTTAGGAAATGGAAGACACAAGAAAAGCAGAACAAGCTGTAAGTAAATTATTAAGTTGTGTGTGCATGTAATATAACGTACCAGTTCACCTTCATAAACGGTAATACAAGCAGTTAAAGTTTTTGGCAATACTTTTGAGCTCAGGCCTCGCGAAAACAAAACATCAGATTATTAAATGGTGAAGAAAAAGAATGTGAAGAAAAAGTTCACTAACTTGCTAATTTTTTACTGTTAACTGCTTAAGGGTCCAAGTCGCAAGGAAAACGTGGAAGGAGCAGAGGAAGCGGTGAAACGTCAAATTATTTATTACATTGTCTAAGAAACACGCGTTTTTAATAAATGCGATCTCATTGGCGTGTAGTATCTGGCTGTGAAAAAATGCCTTGGCAGAGCGTAAATTCTTGGATACTGTTTTCATATATTTGAACTAGGTTGTATTATCCTCGCCAATGGATTAATATTGGCATGAGATATACTATTTTACCAGACAAACTGACAAATTTGGCAAATTTCGTTTTGTGTTTGTGTCTAAATTTAATCTTCGCCAAAAAAAAAAATATTTGAGGTTCTAGGCACTTTAAGATCTGATAGAAGTAGTGTTCACTCTAACAATAAATAATACTTAAATATAATTGTTTTAAATTAAAACATAAAAACATCTTAATGAAGCATTTTATTTGGCTAGGATGAAGAAGATATGAATGAGACTGTGATAGACACAGAAGAGGTAATGCCTGTCATTGAGGTTAATTGTTAGTAATGTTCATGAACTTGTCTGAACCTACTTTACGTGACTGAAAAATATAAAGAGTGATCACAGAAACAATACTCTGTATGCATTCAATGTCATTATACACAGTAACAGTGACATTTGATAATTTAATTTCCAGGTACGGAAAAGAAGACTTGAGGTGTTGGGAGAAAAGGTAAAGAGCAAAGCAAATACATTGTAGTCAACGTTAACGTTGACCATGGAAATGAAGAATGTTATGAAGGACTAATTTTAATTGCTTTAGTATAAATTTACCGTAATCTGATTGCATAAAAAGAAAAAATGTCAAATAACACATAGAAAAGAACTGTTTTATTATGTTACATCAGGTTCAAATGTGATGCACGATGTGCACTGCTGCCTAACTGTTGTCTATCAGCAGATATAGTCAACAGTAATATGACATCACCACAATAAAAGGGGCTAATTTGGTGGTTACTTCTATTTTCATAAACGTTCCCAAGACAGTGAGGGCAGTGATGATAGTGGAACTGTAAGTAAGATAAGATAAGATAAGATAATGGTTTATTACAGATTCCAACAACTAAGAGGCTCTTCTTCTGTAAAAAAGAATACTAATCTAAGAAACGCAGAATTGTAACAGGTAAATACACATTATTTGTTATACATATACAGTAGCTAGTTAAAAATGTAATGACAATAAAATTGATTGACGAAACGTAATACGAAATATTAAAATATACAATACTGATTATGAGAATTCAAGACTGATACCTGGCAAACAGATGTTTCTTAGCACTGCGGCAAAAAAAATTATGATCTAATATGTTTCTTGTTGCTATCGGTAGTCTATTGAACATCGTTGCCGCCGAGTGCTGAGTACTCTGTACTCTAAGTGTCCTGTGTTTAAAATTTGTGAATAACATATAGTATGTATTGAACATATTTAAATGAATTATTCCTTTAAAAAATATTATTGATGGTCTTATTGTTTTTTGAGTAGATTACTTTCAATCAGCAATGTTGAGTGGAAAGTGATGAAAAGCTGTTATTCCAAGTGTGGATCCTCCCAAGAAAATCAAAACCAGCCTTATTGGTGGCAGAGAATATATCATTTTGATTGTTTCTGTTTAATTACCCCAGTGTTGAAGCTAAAAAAAAAAGTTGTAAAAGAAAACGTGCAGAAAGACTTAGATTTACTTCATATTTTGTTCTATCTCTAGCACATTTTCTCAAGTTCAGTTGAAGTGCTACTATGACGAAAATCGCATCTTTCAAATCTAAGCCACTTTGAAACAGAGACAAGTACTGTGGGCGAGAAGCAAGATGATGTGTACTATTTTCAAATATCTCTAGTCATTCTAGAAATATTCAAGTTTGTAAAATATGCAAATTAGCCAAGTGATGTTGTCATAGACTCCACGGAATTTTGATGAAATATGATAAACAAGGAAATCTCGGCCAATTTGCATCAGGAATGATTGATTCTTTGCAGCACGCTTCTACTAGGGGTGCTCCACAATTTGAGAACACTTTTGTTACCACGGTAACATACTGGGTTCCAGACCTCCAATATTAAGGGTTTTTCTGGTCACCTTAAAGTGCCTATGAAGTAAAAAATAATTGCCGCTGATTTGAAAGGATTTTCAGCGTAAAGTAGAATAGCGTTTTCCTTTTTGGAATACCGTTTTTCGTTTTAGAGATATTCACGTTTTGTATTATGAGTGATGACGTCATAGGTGGTTCCACTAAAACAGTCCAACACTCAATCAAGCATATGTCTAGAAATATTAAAGCGGTGGCCTTCAAACTTGGCACCAGAAATGTACATCGTAAAAGAAACAAAACGAGACCTGTTGTGCCATTGCCATGACAACGGTTATGGCGCTGGTCGTGTTTTAATTAAAACTAAAATTCTCAGACAAACTCAAACAACGATCATCCACTCTCAACAATCTAATGGGGAGAGTTAAGACAATATGGGAACTATGTGTGTTCTGAGCAAGACCCTCTGTCCCTTTTCAAAGGGTTGCAAATGGGCATATTTGGTTTTTCACAGAGAGAGACTGGACCCAAGTGTGTTGCCATGGTAACAAAATGGTAGGTGTCATTCTGTTTCTTTTGTGATGTATATTTCTGGTGCCAAGTTTGAAGAACACTGCTCCAATATTTCTGGAGATATTAATGATTCAGTGTTTTACTTTTCAAGTGAAACAATTTATGACGTCATCACTTCCCTCATTTGCATAATACAAAAACGTAAATATCTCTAGAAAGAAAAAAGATATTTCAAAAAGGAAAACGCCATTCTTCTTTACTTTGAAAAGCCTTTCCAATAAGCAACAATAATTTTTTACTTCATAGGCACTTTAAGCGTTCCATACTGACATTTGCCAATGGCGCCTCATCTGCATGATCCATGTGTAGTTTATATGCCGCTATTTACATACTTAATGTGATATTTGGTGGACTGTATGAAGTCATCAGTCATCTCATTTGCATAATGTACACTTTTTTCAAACTTAAATATCTCCAGAACCAATGAATATTTGGAACCGGTACACGGCATTTTTAATCTTTCGAGCAATTCTATGTGATAAACGTAAAAATTCAAGGGATAAAAATTGGATCATAGTAGCACTTTAAGATTTTTCATTTGAATGCTAGCCATTTGCTGTCAGTTGAAAAGACCAGCCAACAAATTTCATCAATGTTAAAGCTCATACATGTAGAAACAGTTACTTCTTTGGGTAACAATTTCTGCCTGTCAGTAAAACTGAAGTCATTGTTTACTTAGTAGAATAGCTGAGCAGCGGTGTTGCCATATTTACAAAGATAACTAAGTTTTAGGAAATCAGATAAATTAACAACTTAATTTCATCTATCCGTTCTATGAATTTATGATTTTTTTTTAAATAAGATGTTTGAAGTGTGCAGTGAACCATACTCCAGTTGGGCTTCTTGCCCAAAGCATTGAGTATCCGGCTACATATTTGGTGGTTTGGTTACGACATGGACACTGCAATACTGAAAGTATACAGAAAATTTTGGATCTATAAAACTGTGTTGTCGATGAAAGATAAGTATATTAAAGGAACCCTCCACTGTTTTTACAAATATCGCTTAAAATGTTCCAAATGTGCTTATTAATAGACCTGATATTAAAAAAATGCCTTACCTAGCGAACTGATTTTCTTCTCGATTTTCAAAGAACAGCCTTTCAGCCACTTCGAACTTCCGGCGGCCACCATCTTGAATAGCGCGCAGTGCACTGTGGGCTGATGACGTATCGTGGTTGCTCGTGTCGCGGCTTCGCGGTAAATTTGAGTTGTAAAATGCCTCACTGCGTAGCTTTTGGCTGCAACAAACAGACTAAATACCGCAAAAACCCAAGTGTAAGCTTCCATGCTTTCCCAAAAGATGAAAGATTTCGCCAAGCTTGGGTTCGAGCGATCGGAAGGACGTCACTGCCAAAAAATCCTCGCCTTTGCTCTGAACATTTTGAAGCCGGCTGCTACGAGGATAGAGTCAGACTTGAGGGTGAACTCCTCGGTTTGTGCCCTTGGAAAAGAAAGCTCAAGCCGGATGCTATCCCCACGATCTTCTCACAGAAAAAAGCCGCGCCTACTCATCTGACAAGCAGAAAACGAGCAGAGAAAAAACGACAAGAGGTTTGTACCCAAAACTCGAGACCTTTCTCTTGAGATATGAGGACTTCATTTTCGTCGCATCTTTTTGGTTACAAATCTATGATTTTTTTAAGCAGATCTTCGTTTTATGGTTTAAAATCATTGCCTGAAAGTGTAGTTAATTCGCGGTCGAATTCTTATCTCACCACACATTAAAATAAATTTTGTGTTAGCTAGAAAAGATGACAGATATTTTTTTCTAGCATTAGTTTAATGGTCAATATTCCATCATATTTTCTTCCCTTCAATCTTGAGATCTCCATTTTTCAGTGGTAATTGTCGCACCTTCGCTTTCATCAGAAATACCCATAGATGGGCTCAGATTGTCATCGCACTGTTCCATAGTCATCTTTTTTTTAAAAAAACTTTTTCACTTCTGTTTGATCCTATATCTATCTAGACCCTAGATGCCATGTTACAAAGCACGTCGCATTCAAAAAATGACGAGAATCAAGAAATGGTAATGACAACTGAAGAAATTACTGAAGAAGTCACTAATGAAGAAATTGATACAAGCTTACTAGAAATCGAACGCCCAACCACATGTGAAATGGCTTCGCAAACAGAATGGCCGGAAACGACGAGTGTACAAATCAGTGAAACATCAAGAACTGTAACGGTTACAACCTGTGATGTTGGATGTCAATTCCCCCTTGACATTACAGAGGAAGCTTTATCAGATCATAGTTACGTTTTGAAAACCATCCAAAACACAGCACTCAGCAATTTCTTACCTGACAATGCTGATGACATTGTAAAAGATTCTATTGTTGTTGAAGATGGATATGATTCCCAAGTTGAGCTTTTTCCAGCTTTGGATGATGATGATCCCCCTGTCAGGTGTGAAAGAAGTGAATGTCTAAAACTGAATTCTGAAATAGAGCTAGAAGTTAATGAACCCATGGACATAATTGTTTCTCAAGAAACAGCCACCAGTGGCTCACAATATACTCCAAGTTTAAAAAATGAAGATGGCTTCGGTACATGCAGCTCTCAGGACTCACAAGAATCTAATAGTGACAGTGCAAACGCATGCACACATAACACTTACAAAGAACGAGTTTTCATGGTTTATGAGGAGCGATTAAAAGACTTATTAAGATTTTGCCCTAAGTGTGGCTCTCTAATAATACCTGAGAGCACTGTTGAAGTTGAAAATGAAGGCTCTCAACTTTCTCTAAAACTAACTTGCATCAATAACTGTGAGTACCTGTGGCAATCACAGCCACCATTGGCCAATATAAAAGGTGCTGGAAATCTGCTTTTCACAGCTGGGATCTTTTTTTGTGGCTTTCCCTTTTCGAAATTCGCGGCACTGTCGAAGTTGATAAATCTTAAATTCATTGGTAAGGGAACATATTTCAACATTAGAGAACAGTACATCTTTCCTGTTGTAAGAACGACATGGCAGCAGCAACAACAGGAGATTTTCAGTGAATTGAACGACAGGGAAGGTGGTGCTGTTTTAGCCGGTGATGGACGCTGTGACAGTCCTGGACATTCTGCAAAGTATTGCACTTATACATTTTTAGATGTAACAAGTCAAAAGGTCATTGATTTCAATGTGGTATCCGTGTCTCAAGTAGCTAATTCTAATCAAATGGAGAAAAAGGGATTTGTTCACACTTTAGCAAACATTGAGGCTAATGACATTGAGGTCAAATTGATATCAACTGACAGACACACTCAAATAAAGAAGGAAATGAGAGTAAACCATGCAAACATAGATCACCAGTTTGATCCTTGGTATCTGGCCAAGACAGTCAGTAAGTTATCTGCAGCATCTAAAAAGTCTGGTTGCTCAGACCTTGCACCGTGGATTCCGTCCATTGTAAACCATTTGTGGTGGTGCGCGGAGAGCTGCAATAAAGATCCAGAGGTACTGCGAGAGAAATGGTTATCAGTAATGCACCACGTGACAAACAGGCACAGTTGGCCAGGAAACAAGACTCTCCACAAGTGTGACCATCCACCACTTTCACCAGAGCGGCAGCGCAAGAAGAAGTGGCTCAAGCCTGGTAGTGCAGCACATACAGCAATTGTAAACATTGTTAAAGATAAGCTTCTCCTGAAAGGCATCATCCACCTCACACAGTTTGTGCACACCACAGCTCTAGAAGTGTATCATTCAATGTACCTCAAGTACTTGCCAAAGCTGCAACACTTCACCCATGATGTCATGAAAGTTTGTACTATGTTGGCAGCACTTGACCACAACAACAATGTTAACAGACCACAGGTAAGCTTCTTGAGATTTTCCCCCTTCTGCAGTGGATAAATCAATAGATAGCTTGTGAAAGAGCAGAAATTATATTTTGTGTAACTCATACTCCAAATCAGTTAATTAATAAAAGAAAGGTTTATTAATATACATACTTTACTTCAAACTAGGCCATCATCCAAGCTGGCAAATGTCGGGGGGAGCCTAGATTTAAAATCTCCTGGAACAAGGTGTCCAAGAGATTTGGAGCTGAACCAGTCCTGGAAGAGAAGTCCTATGAATATCTTGAGGACATGCTGCAAACAGCATTTTTGTTGGCAGCATCAGGAAAGAAGCCAGCCCCTAAGCACAAAGATAGGTCTGGGGTTATGGCACCACTACAAAGGCCTAATCGGAATGACATTATTGAAGCAAGAGTCCGGTTATCTAGATTTAAGAAGAATTAGCTCCTCTGCTAGCTATAGTTTAACCTACAACTAGACTCCATGTGCAAATTTATTAATACAGGGTCACTTATAATATTATAATATTACTTATAATATATTATAAGAAATATAATTAAGTTCCTTGAAGATACATGTTATCTGATTAAAATAGTGTTTTACAGTGAAAATATTTTATATATTTAAAAAGTCTCTCCAGGCTTCATCAAGCTCACTGTCAAATGAGCTGCTATCATCATCTCCTGCTATGTATCCTGTGTACATGCCATCTGGTGCGGGAAATGTAGCTCTCTGATTTTTTTTTTACAGCACAAGATGGTATTACACGGCGAATGTTTTTACCAAGGTAGCCATGCGCCCACTAGGTAAACTGCCTGTATGCAGCATACCGCAATGACCTGAAAAAGAAAATTTTCCAAAATGAGGTGAAAAATATTGTAAGCTATGTTTGCCAATAAATAAAAGCTTAATTTTAAGCTTAACTTGAGTGAAGGTACAGCAATGTATTGACCAGATTTCATTTTTACTTTTTCTTTTGTGATGAATATCACTTATAAAAATATTACAGTAGTGTCCTGTTAATAACAGTTGTCTGAAGCATTTTCTGGAACATCATTTATCATCCTAAATAAAAAATATTATTTTTTGTTTATGTTGTTGAATTTGCTGCATGAGCAATCTGTCTTCTCACTAAAAAGCAACAACCGATTAAGTCGTTTGATAAACTAGATTTTTACACAAGATAACACACCTGTTAGATACTTGTTGCCTATCAGGAAGGCCGGCACTTTCACGATCGTGCAAGCTGACCAAAGCGGTCCATAGTACATCTCTGTTGAGGCACACTGCCTCAAAACTATCGTGTGAAGTAATGCAAGACAGGTCTAGGACGGAATGTCCGGGTCAACAGTTAAGTTAGTTCGATCTTTCTGACGAATTCTATACTATAATGGGATCAGGCCACAAATGGTTATTTCTAACAGTACAGAAAATGTTCTCTGTACATTAAATTTCTAAAGAATCAAATGGCCTTTATGAACGAGCAATCTCAAAACAAAGAAATTAACAACAGTTTCATTCCATTACCACAGATTTATTACCACCTCATTTGTTTATACAAAAATAGCTTAAGAAACACGGCTTTTCGAAAAAAAAAACAGCATCGATGACCTCTTTACATATACATTACAGTGTACCTTCAACAATTTTGGACAAAAATGTCAGCTCTTTACAGCAAACGCATTCTTTTTCACTCGGCATTGCAACACATCCTTCACATGAGCACCAAGACGTGTTTGACCGGCGATTCTTGTTTCCTTCATTTGAAACTGAATCTTCTTCTTCTCCTTCTTCTTCTGCGGCACTTTGTGGTTGTTCTTCGCTAGAAGAATACTCCGGCTCAAACTGATACGGCGAAATCTGGGACATGTTTACAATAAACACAGCATGGCAACCACGATACGTCATCAGCCCACAGTGCACTGCGCGCTATCCAATATGGCGGCCGCCGGAAGTTCGAAGTGGCTGAAAGGCTGTTCTTTGAAAATCGAAAAGAAAATCAGTTCGCTATGTAAGGCATTTTTTTTTATATCGGGTCTATTAATACATTTGGAACATTTTGAGCGATATTTGTAAAAACAGTGGAGGGTTCCTTTAAAGAGGTTACTTGTGATATGTCTTATAATAATATTAATTAATACATTTGTACAAAAAGCATACAATAAAGAGTTACTGTTTTCCCCACCTTGTATCAATTTTAAGACTCGATACTCACACGCCGACGAAGTGTTTCTTTATCGAATTTATCGGATTCATCGATCGTTATTGAATCGATAAAAATTATCCTGTTTCCGTTGAGGGAGCGTTTGATTGTGACTCTTTAAATGTAGATTTCAAAGGCAGAAATGAAATGATTTGTTCACAAGTACTCTAAAAGAGACCAAAGAGACTGCATTATGCTTTTCTTCCTGATTTTATATTTCCTGTTTTTATTGTTCCGGCTTCTCGGCTTCAAGGTTGTCGTCTGGTCTCTATCACAAACTATTGCTTTTTATGTAACATTTAGATTACAAGCCCAAGGGTAATCTGCGATCAGGCTTTTTTTTCTTGAAAGGGAGAAGGAAAAAAAATGTATGATTGCAGACTAGCCCGAGGAAGTCTAGATGATTTGTTCATATCTTTACTCAGAAAAATCACAAAAATCTTCCCTTTAAAGACTGGGTGAAAGAGCAATTAGGTTATCCAAAGCAGTGTTTTCGTTCTGTACTCGGCAATTACGTAAATAAAAAATTTAATGTAAATATAATGTTAAATAAGTGATTTTTTCATTGTCGATAGGAACATATAGTGGTCGAAAATGGTAGAATTTTAGGCTAGTAATAAGTGATTGTTCACTGCATACTTTATTCAGTTAAGTTGATGAATGTCAAGAATATAATTACTACATTGAAAAATAATGGTGCTGAGGATAGAGCGGTTTTCATTTAAAGTATTTAGTTTTGCGATTGCTACCCCACATGATTGGCCTAAAAAACACGCGCCACTTTTTCATCCAATCAGAAGTAAAATCAAAACCAATCGCAGCTCGTTCATACACGTTTTCCCGCGCTTTGTGTCAGCTACATGTAATTACTACGAGTTTTGATTGGTTCACTGTATTGCCTGTGTCCTTTGCGATTGGCCAGAGTGATTACTTTGGTTTTGGTTTTACGACACTCAATTGAAAGCCGCTCTAATAATAATAATAATAATAATAATAAGGAGGAGGGAGGACGTGGAATGAGATCAGTAGAGGAAAAGTACAAAATGATTAACATCGAGTCATCCATTAACCTTTATGGCAATGACGACTCCACCATGAGCCTGGTACGGGCGTTTGAAGAGAATGCGGCACATCAAGGCCATCAGTCGCTCGTCAAAGAGGCTAGAACTTTTGCGGAGTAATTGAGGATCACCCTTGACTTGAGTTTTCCGCAACCCAAGTGCCGTGACAACAGAGATGGAACAGACGTACCTAGAGATAACATGTGGATAAGATCAAGAGGCACCTCAAAAAGGCTTTACTGGAGCGGGGGAAAACTGAAGTCATGGAAAAGAGATGACAAGGAAAGCTCCTCGCAGCTAGATGCGAGGAGGACAAGCTTAACCAGCAGGGATGCTTCGCGTGGCTAAAGAATTGGGATACGGCGCCTACTCACACTATCGCGGGATGCTCGAACTTTATGAACACTGACAAAGGTCTGTTACGCATGTAAGACCCTTACACATCAACCTAGTGACTATGCAGATTCTGTGGCAAAACTGCCGAAAATATCCCTCACGTGCTTGCACAGATTAAGTACCTCTCGCGTCATAAT
>OZ026596.1:38555442-38600442 GCA_964020085.1 Micromussa lordhowensis | reverse complement strand
CTTGCACTATCACAGCCATGTGGACAAACGTTACAAAGATTGCTTACTCACCACTATGATCCATCGTGCATATCAGCTGTCATCTACTCCTACTGCGTTTTCTGCAGAATGCAACAAGCTCCGCTCTACTTTCCTCAACCTCGACTACCCAATTAATTTGATAAATTCAGCGATCAATAAGTTTTTGCGTAATATCGACAACATTGATGCAGCCAAGAATACAAGGGATGACAGCTCTACCATCATAGTCCCACTGCCATTTAAAGATCAACCGTCAGCTAACTCTGTTAAGAAGCAAATGCAAGTTTTGAGCGCCAACATTGGGGTCCAATTTAAACCCGTTTTTCAGACCAAGAAGATTGGCCAAGTTCTCGCTCCAAAGGAGAAGAAGCCCCCTATTGTCAGTAATCAATGCGTAACAATCTCGGCTGGGTTCACGGTTGCGATGATTATCGACCATTTTCTCCCAGAAGAAGAAAAAGATGTCATTGATTTGAAAGATGTCATTGCTTCGAAAGATGACATTCAAGAAGATTCAGATATGGACAGGGTCGTTATTGATGCAGATGACAAAGAAGTCATCTTATCAATTCACGCTGAAAGACGGTTGCTTAAGCTTTTGAACGAAAGGGAAAAGCGTTCTTCATTATACATTTGAAGCTGCAACAAGCGACGGCCGGTTACGCGTATGCAAATGCAAGTTTGTTTACATGTGGCGAGGCAAAAATATTTCAAGCATAACGTCATGCCTTAAACCGCAGCTTCATTTTTTTGCTTCTTTCATCGCGTTAACGACTTCATGTGTTATTTCTCTGATTTCTTTTTGCCAAGAAGGCAACAAAAGTTCGGTGATGGCGTGCCAAATCGTGTGAATCAATACAATCATTTCATATGTATACGCATGCGTTTTACAAAGAAGAAAAAAAAAATGCACCACAAGTCTTATGAGCCAGGTTTTGTGAAACATAAATATCTGAGATCGCGCAATAGGCGATTAGCGAGTGATTGGTGGTGCTCTTGGATGTGGGGTTGGCTGCCCCTGATTCCTTAAAAAGCACGTGCATGAACTTGTTAGGAGTAGAGGGTGAGGCCGAGTGTGCGGCGATAACCCCGGGTGAGCCCGCTCCAGCCCAGCACATAACTGGGAGGTGCTCAGAGATCCCCCGGGATCTCAACTCAGTCCCGGAGTATAACTGGGAAGGGACAGCGGCCTTCTCAGCGGCGGGAAAGACCTATCCGGGGCTAGGCAAAAGAAACAGCCACCGAGCACCTCCTCACTAGGGTTTTGTCATTTTTTTTGTCACGTCACGCAACGTCACACGTGACATGTGTAACGCAACATGCATAACGCGTCACGCTAAAATGAAAGCCTGAATTAATTTTTTTCAAATGTTAATTCGACCCGGCGGCTAGAGCGGATATTTTTTTTCAGAAATCTGCCTCCATTTCGCTTCGGACATCTTTCTTAATCTTCTCAACGTCAGGCCGAGACGAATGCCGTGTGAGTTTCGCCCGAACGGAGTCTTTCAAGCTTAACTGAAATTCGCCGTCTGATATTTGATTGTCCGTCAGCGCTTTGGAAAGAAGTCGGTCAATCGTGTCACGTTTCGCAATTGCAAGCGTGACAATCTCTTGATGTTTCTTTATCTTCGAATCAACCTTTTTGCAGGCGATTATTAAACCTGAAGAAGCGAGAGCGAAACACCCACCAACGACGCCAAGGGGCAACGTGGCCGGTAGGCCGACAAGAGAAAGAGCAGAACCAAAGCTTGCACTTGAAAAAGCGGCCGAAAGAACGCTTGATCCAGCTGCACTCAAGTTGAAAACCTTCTTGGCACGTTTATATTTTTTCGCAACAGCTCGATAGTGGTCAACTTCTTTAGCCAGAGCGGTAGAAATTTCATTAACTTTTTGCATCCTGAAGTCAGGAGGCTGAATTTGGGGGTATATGCTTTCAGGAGGCGCAGATGGTAGAACATTCGCGGAAGACATTGTATAAATAGAAATTTAATTTATTTCCAAAACAAATTCAAGAGGCAAGCCGTTGAAATCAAACAGCTCACCGTTTTCATCTCTGATGCTGACAGTGACACTTCTTACATGAGAATCTGTCGAACAGTTGCGTAAAGGTTGCTGTGGAGAAGCCTCATAGCTTACTTTTTCGTAAGGCTTGCCTCTTACATCGAGTTTGGCCAAGATGTCAGATCTTTTGTTGTTGAAAAAGTTTTGTTGTGCGTCGATCAGATTGCAATGAATGAAGTATGACGTTGGATATCTGAGATATTTTACGTGTGTTGTCCGGTCTAACTCTCGCTTCACACCAAATAATTCAGATAAATCGCGATCAAGTTTGATTGGTTTCGTGCTAATATTTACGATTTCTAGTTGGCTAAAAGGAGTGTTTGTTTTTGTGTTCAATTTTTGCCCATATGATTTGAAAATGTTTGCAATTTCTTGTGCCATGCTTTCCAAAGTGTAATGTCCAGGATTTATTTTACCAATCGATACAGAAGGATCTTTTTTTTCATCGCCCAACACTGCACTTCCTTCTTTTTTCAAATTGTGCCAAGAGTTGTACAAACTGCACGAGATCAGTTTCATGAAATGAACTTGGGGGATCGGATTGTCAAAGTAGACAGTATCTCCATTCTTTTGCGTGACAATTGTTAGAACGCCCATTTTTATATTGGATAGATATAAAATGAATGGCCAACAACCAACGCCGGCTCAAATAGCTGAATCAAAGAAAAGCGCGTGGGCAGAATTGACAGCACAGTTTCCGAACGCGGACAAAAGCCAATTCTTCGTTCAAGTGTATTCTGATGGGAAAGGGAACATCACAGGATCTGAAATGTTTCTAAAGGGAGGGCATAGCGTGTTTGGGTCGGACAGGAAATATTGGAGCCCACAGATGAAGGCCGCGCTCGGTTTGCAAGGTGTGGAAGGGTTCCCATATCAACTGTCTCCGCTGAAAACAAAAAGAGCGCTGCCGATCCCCGCAGTAGATTTCACTGAAGCAGCACCAAGCCTGAAGAAAATCTTCAGCAGCCCGATAAACATTTACGTGAGGCCGGATTCTTTCTTTGTGGCGAAATTCAGGGAAATATTCCAACAAACAAGAATAAGGCACAACTCCGCGGCGGAAGCGAAACGTTGGCTAAGAGGCCCAAATATGAGCTATTGGCCGCAGCAACTCAACTTCGCCGTATTTTGCGCAATGCAAGGCTGCAGAATTTCGAGAGAAATCTTTGATAGCGGACTGAATCTTTCTCCGCAAGTGAGGGCCTTCTACAGATTTCACGTGTATTTCACGGTCAGGAGAATTTTGTTCCAGATGGGAGGCATCCAGAGCATAAGCGCCCTACCCGGGGACCCCACATTCAATTTATCAGGAAATCGTTACGACGTGGCCTCATACAAACGAATATGCGCAGAGTTCGGGATAGACCCAACAAGCGATTTCTGGTTCACAAGCAGAAAAAACCACGGCCTGGGCGACATGTACATCGGCGTGTCAGGGCATGGGCCAATGAAAACGGGGGCGGAATATCCAGGAGGGTTTTATAAATTCGCCGATGAAGGCGGGAAAGCAAAAGATGGAAACTTGATATCTTTAATTGAGCTCGATAGTGTGGCATTTAGCCAGTACGACTGGTTTGCACCGAACAAGACATCAGGCTTGACACAAGCAGGGCTTGCGCGCATTAACCAGTCGATCAAGGCCTTCGTTTACTGCATCTTAGGCGCGCAAGTCAATGTTCGGAGCAGCATAATTGGTACAGGCGGGAGAGCGAAAGAGGCACAGACGGAGTTCTTGACTCTGACGGAAGACGCTATCAGGCAGCCACATTTGGCGAAGAGCGTGCAAAGGTATCAGCTTGCGGTTGATGAAGCGAAGGTCAGGCTGAATCTTGCAGTGTGCCCTGGAGCGTGGCTGATGCCGGCGTCAATGATCATCAACACGAAAAGCACGGTTGGATACAACAACAGACTGAAGCAGGCCGTCCCAGGAATGAAGCTAGGCGTGAACAATGACGTGAAATCAGGAACCAAAAAAGTGGGAATCCAAAACATGGAAGGGGGGCCGGCAAAAATCAACCCGCCAAACAGCCATCCCTCCAATCCGATCCACAAAGCCGCCATGGCAGCGCAGAAGCCAGCTTCCAAAACCGCAGATGAGGAAACCGCCATGGCAGCGCAGAAGCCAGCTTCCAAAACCGCAGATGAGGAATCCGTTTCAGAGCCACAGCACGAGACAAACAAAACCGCCGTGATTCTTGGCGGAGTCGCATTCGCGGCATTGCTATTGCTTGTATTACGTTAACGTCGCTTTTTGATGTATTTTTCAAAAATGAAAACAACCGCCGCCAAAATCAGGAGCCAGGTATGCTCAGCGAGAAAGCCAACCGCCTGCCCCGCAGTTTTGAAAAGGAAGCTGACGATCGAGCCAATTATCCCAGGCAGAAGTGAGGCAATTTTTGCACCAATGTCTTTTAGGCCATTTCCAATTGCTTTGCCTGTGGCTTTCAGAGCTTTGGTGATTGACCCAACAACAGCCCCGACTGTAATGCCGGCGGCAATAAAGATGGCCGTCACGGTAACGCCATATTTTTTGAAGATCAGCTTGATCCTTTCTCGGAGAGACAAGGAAGATTCTCTTTCTGATATCTGAGCTTTAAGACGCAAAAGATCTTCATCTCTTGATGCTATCCTTTCTTTTGCGGCTTCTTTTTCGAATTCTGGTGCGTTGTCGTCATCAATGATGGCCTGATCTTCTTCGTTTAACCTTTTAAGACGACTTTCATCATCTTCAAGCTCGTCTAAATGCCTGGTGCTGTTCAGCCTTTCTTCAATTGTGTTTCTTTCTCTTTCAATTTCGGCTATTTTTTCTTGTATTTTTTTTTATCTTTTGCTCGTATTTTTGCTTTCTCTTTTGATTGCTTTTCAAGGTCGGCTAATTCTTTTTTTTTTCCTTCAAGGTAGCTTTCATAATTTTTTAACAGCTGTTTCTGCCTATTCAGTTCTGTTTCATTTTCAATATTGGTGCCTTGTTCTTCTTCTTGAATGGCGACAATACGCGCTCGAGCTCTTTCACTTTGTCGGGCCAGATTTTGAATCTCTTCTGCTATTTGTCCCCTTTTAACAGCGATTTCCTGCCCCCTTTCAACAGCGCGTGCCTGTGCCACTCTTACTTGGTTTTCAACTTCTGCCAAACGTTGACGTTGAGCTTTAAGGGAATTTTGGTCTTGTTCAAGGATTTGTTGGGCACTATTTCCAAGAGAGCTTTTTATTTCTTTTGGAAGTGCGGGGTTCAACCGGTCTCGTCCTGTATTATTGTCTCTTGTGAAAAGCGGATAAGCCTTTTTACCTATGCCGGTCATCTTGACTTGTAATCGACCGGTCTTGCTGTAGGATGTTTCTAAATTCGTTGCGCTTGCTCTGGGAAATAAACGAGTTAATGAGTCCCACGATCTTTGTATTTGATCTTGGGCCCCCAAAAGAGGGGTTTCTTCATATGAGGTATCTGGCAGTCCTTCCTGCTCATGCATCATCGTTTGCATTTCATGATGTTCTCCACCGTGTTAGGGTGTTGACGCCGCGCCAGGCACGAACGTCCCGGTTGTGTTGACTTCTTGATCGTCGTCGTCGTCATCGGGGGGGAGGGGAGGGGGGTCAATGTTATGGTCATCATAATCGTAGGGATCCGGGGCTTCTGCCATTTATTTTTAAACAGGGTTTTTTTTTTAATTAGAAATTATATTTTTTCATTCATATATCATGTCTGTGCAAGATGACCTTCAACCAAAAAAAAGAAAAAAGATAATGCTTGCCATGAAGGCACCGCGTGCTGTCAAGCGCATAACTTTCAATCCTTCCGAAGCAAACCCAGGCGAGACTCTGTATGTTCACGTCCCCAAGCTGAACGAGAACGAAGTCCTTGTGCCTAACTCTTTGGCCCTGATATTTGATATCGACCTTTCTGGGGGGCACGCGAACAACGTCCTTGTCCAGAACGTCTTGCGAGCACTCGTGGACAAGCTTGTTGTGAAGTTTGAAGGCACTATTTTGGAAGAAACGGTCGGCCATGACATATACAATACGTTCAGGGACCTTTTCTTGCCCGGAGAACAGCGGGACAACATGGTGCCTGAGGGCATCTAGAGCGAAGATTTGTGCAAGATCCGCTCAAATTCTGGGGACAAAAAAAACATCAGGTGTCGACGCCAAAAAAAAAACCAACGAAGTTTACGGCGCCAAATATCGAATCAATCTGGACCACCAGATCTTGACAGACCACGGCGTTTTTTACCCCCAGGCGTTGTACAGCGACCTCGTATTTGAAGTGGCCCTCGCACCAGCCAGCCAAGTGGTCAGAGGCTCGGACACGACCAAGCTGAAATACAAGCTGAAGAACATCCAGCTTGAGTATGAAATGATACAAAGTAAGCATCTTGCAGAAGAGGCAACCAGCATTTACACCAGTGGCAAAGAATTTTTATACGACCACGTGGTCCGTGATAAAGTGATCCCGATCGACAGAGGAGCAGCAACGAGAATAAACGTAAAAGTCAACTCCCAAAGACGGTCATTGAAAGGGATCCTCTTGTTGTTCATGGAGTCGTACGCCGCGGGGGCAAGAGATTCGGAGAAATACATCTTCCCGGACATAAAGAAAATCAGCGTCACGATAAACGGCTCGCCCAACATGATATACAACAACAGAATCGAAAGTCGGGACATTTGGAGTGAAGTGAGCCGCTTCTTCATGAAAGAAAAAGAAAAACCCCAGTTCATGACTCTTCAGAAGTTCTACACCGAGAACAAGTTTGGGCTTCTGATCGATCTGCGCTCCATGGCCAGCCAAGAAATGCATGGCAGCGGCACCCGCCTCATGAACACAACAGACGGCGTTGCAGCTGGAAATCGAGAGAGATGCCAAAGGGGTCAGGAACTGTGAACTGCCATGTTTTTGTGATCGCCGACTCCCAGTTTAACATAATGAACAGACAGATGCAACCTTTGCAGTTTTGAATTTATATGCAGTATTGAAAATGGATCCTGGCAACATCCCCTTCAACGCGCTCATAGTCGGGCCGACCAACTCCGGCAAGACGCATTTCTTGTGAAACAGCTCTGCGGTCCATTCCGCGGCAAGTTTGATTACATTGTGTTAATCTGCCCAACCTTCGCCTATAACAGAATGCTGTACCGGTTTGCTGAGAGAGATCCTCGGCTGGATGTTATCATCTGCGAGCAACACCAAGTTGAAAATTGGCTGAAAGTGGTCAGTTTTTTTTTCGAAGGAAGCAACACTCTCATTGTCCTTGATAAATGCGCTTCATCAAAAGATGTGAAAGATCGCACTGGGGAGCTTGTAAAACTCGCATTTTCGGCTCGGCATGTCGGCATCAGCGTTTGGGTGCTGGCCCAGCAGCTATTGAGCATCCCAAAGCTTTTCAGAGAGAATTTGGCGGCAATCGTTCTATTTTACACGCCATCGGCAAAAACCACAAAGGCAATCTTCGACGAATACGGTGGCGGCCATTCATACAAAGAAATCAATCAGATGATTTCAAGGCTTAAAGAGTGCAAGTTTGCATATCTGATTCTTTCACTGCGGCACCCTTACCGTATTGAACAAATGCAGTATTAGTATTAACGCATGATGGAGCAACGATTTGAAGAAGCCGAAAAAATCTTGAGCTGGCGAGAAATGAAACCTGGAGAAGCTTACAAGTGTAACGGACTCGAATTCCGCGGTAAAAACGATCAAGGCAAGCCGATAAGTGTCGTCACACTCGAGACGAAAGACGGCGTGAAATTGTATTACGCGCCAGCTTCTTTGTATTGGGAGCTCATCAGACGGAAAGAAACTTCTTACATCATGTATGACGGTTTGCAAAATTCAAGAGCGGGGTATCAATATCCCGTTTTCAAGTTTGCAAATTGAAATGAAAAAAAAATGAATTACATAATGGCTGAACAAAATGACCCCGAGTTGGGAGATGTCATGAAAATGCTTGAAGTCGAGCCTGCACGGCCCATCGAACCACCTAGCCCCGACATTCCAGCGCTCCGTGAGCAGCTTGCTATTCTGGTTTCCACGGGCAAATGCAATGAAGCAATAGGTACACAGCTGACAGTCGATCAGGTGATTCGATTGTCAGACAAAGAGGTCATGAAGGCCCACAAAAGGTACGAGGCCTATGTTGGCGCCAAGACCACAGAAACCCTCATTGACAGCTTTCTTTCATTAATCACAAAAGCGCTTGGCCTAGCGGTTCCGATAAAAGATACCAAAGCCTTGAAGAATGAGATGAAAAACGACTAGATCATCACAAAAGAGCTGTCCATACTTTCTGGTGCGTATGCGTTGAGATACGGCCGGATGCTTGCAGTTGCCAACGTGTTTCTGATCACAGCAAAACATGTTGATTTCAGCGCTGATGAGAAAGCTGAGCAATCTTCAGTAACTGCTGAGCAATCTTCAGTAACTGCTGAGCAAACTGCTGAGCAATCTTCAGTAACTGCTGAATAATTAGTGAACATTACTTGCTAACTGAAAATAATTTGTTCACAAAATATACCCTGGCAGATTCTGACACAACCCAACAAGTGACATCACAAACACCCACCACAAAAACTAAAAACTAAAAACTAAAAACCGCGGGTCGCGGCCGGCAAAGCAATCGCTGAAAAAACGAGACTTGCCCGCGAGGCGCAGAAAAAGGCTTTAGATGAAGCCAATGCCATCATTTCAAATCAGGAAAAAAAGGCCCCTGAGGCAACAACACCTGCCGATCCTGGGGCAACAACACCTGCCGATCCTGAGGCAACAACACCTGCCGATCCTGGGGCAATTATTACAACAACACAATGGCTGAGTGGCATCAGCATTTTTCTTTCAATAGTGGGAATCTACTACAAACGAGAAGAGATAAAAGCCCTTTTCGCCAAAAAGAAGCCTTCAGTGACGACTCTAGTGACGCCTCCAGTCGAGACAAAAAAAGAAGGAAGAATTAGAAATATGGATTAAATTGTCATAAACATATGGTTTCTGAATTTCACATCAAAATTTCCACTGTTATTTTAATAGGCTTTTTGTGGTACGAATTCACCAAGGGGTGTTGTGAAACTGCCTGGCTAATCATTTCTACAAAAGAAGACGTTTCGGAAGACGACGACGATTGGGAAGACGACGACGATTGGGAAAGCCCGCCACCATATTCTAATTGAAAAAATATTTTTTTTAATATAACCATGTCTGAAAACAAGCTTGTGAAAACAATCATGGATGCCGCAACTTTGACCGGCCTGGCCGCTGGCATGGGCTGGATTGCGAAAAAGGTTGTGAAAGAGAACTTCACACAAGACCCTAGCAGCAACGTCATGAACTATGCCAAGTTCACCGCTGTCATGGCCGGCAGCATCGCGCTGAAACAGTATCTCCAAGACCAGAAGATTCTTCCTGATTAAAAAAATAATCTTAACATAAAATGGCCAGCATTGCGATGATGATTGGGGGCGCAGTTCTCAACGCCGCGGCTTTCACTGGCGGCAACTATCTTGCCAAATTTTTGGCCGGCGACAATGGCACAGCTGCGTTAGACGAGAAAACGCGGCATGACAAGGCCCTGGAGGCTTATCAGTCAGCAATGGCAAAATACTCACGCGAGCGAACACAGCTGCTCGACTGGATCAACACCAACGAAGAAATCAAAGAACATGCGCAGAAAAACTTCACAAACACCGATTATGCGTTCAAGCTCTACAACCAGGCCCACCCCGACCAGAGACTGACTCTGCCCAAAGCGCCGAATTTCTCGGACATGTATCAGCCAAGCGAGCTGCAGAAACAGGGAGAGCTTCTTTTTGTCGGTGGTGGCGCTCTAGCGCTCGGATACGCGGCTTTTCCTTTTCTTTGAACTTTTTTGCCGTAAAAAATAATGAACGCCAAACTCGCCAAAATCTACTACAGGCCTCAGGGCTACTGGAAAGGTATATCAGCCATCAAAAAATTGGCAGAAGCTGCGAAAGTTCCTGAAGATGATGCCAAGCAGTGGCTCTACAAACAAGCCATTTGGCAGATCTATCTTCCAGCCCCGCGATACGTTCCTCGCCCGAAATTTGATGTGGCGACGCCCAACTCGGTACACCAGGCTGACCTTCTTTTTTTACCTCATGACAAGCCGCCTCCCAGCCGCAAAGTTTACAAATATGCGTTGACTGTTGTTGACATTGCCAGCCATTACAAAGAAGCAGAGCCTCTTACCTCGAAGGACTCTGAAGAAGTGCGAAAGCGTTCCAGTCAATTTACAAACGCGGCCCTTTGACTTGGCCTCAGATGCCGCAGGTTGACCCTGGACGCGAGTTTATGGGCGGGGTTACGAAAGAAATGGAAAAACGCAAAACTTACATTCGTCGCGGCCGCACTGAAATTCACAGAGATCAGGCTATTGTCGAGCGTTTCAATCGTACGCTTGCTGAGCATTTGTTTGGCCATCAATACGCCATGGAGATGCTTATGGAAGAAGGCAAGCGGTCAACTGAGTGGGTGAAAAGACTGCCCGATGTTGTCGGCGCTCTGAACAACGAGGTGACAAGTCTCATTGGTAAAAAGCCCGCTGTTGCTATCAAAGAAAAATCGGTCCCCCTATTGCCGAAAAAATATAACAGACCTGTTGGTCTTGCCGAAAAGGAACTTCCACCTCTCATCAATGTGAGATATTTGTATCAGCCTGGCAAACTTGAGGGCGGAACCAAAAGAGCAACAGACCCGATCTGGTCTTTGAAAGTCTACCAGGTCGTTCAAAATAAAACTAAACCTGATTCACTGGTTGTCTATTATTTGTCTGACGGGCCGAAGCGCGGCTTTGTTCGTGAAGAGCTGTTGGTTGTACCGCCTAATACGCAGCTGCCCCCACCCTGAAATGCCCGTATGCCAGGGTTTGTATGTCGTCATCTGCTATCCACCGCTTTGTATCAAATGGTGATAGCGAGATCTTGTTCATGCACATTCCGTACATTTCGTGGCCCTCGCTCCTCAAGATTTTCATTTTGTGCATGAACTGCCTCCTTTCAGAGAGCGCTTCTTTGTAGTGCTCATGCGTTATCTCTTTCTCAATCACATTTTTTTTCCAACCCCTTAGCCTTCCTTATATTTTTTTTGCCCACTTCCACTGAGTACATCTTCGGCCTTATCGCAACGACTTCCTTTAACACTCCTCCTCCACACTCATCTTTCATCTTGCCTAAAACCTTTTTGTTTCTGTTGTCGTGCGGTGGATTGTCCTTGGGGTAGTTGCTTGTGTCATACAGCCATGAGTGTTCTTTCATGTCTTTGTACACATCTTCTGTCTGGATGTCCAAGATCAGGCTGTCTGTGTCTGTGTAGACCAGCCCGCATTTGTGGCCGTATCTAGCTTTCAAGTAGTTGTGGTAAAAGTCGTACATCAAGATCTTGCTGTTTTCGAGAATCGTCATGCCTGTGTACACGGGCTTGTTCAGCACCAGCTTTGTTTTGCGCATGTGTATGCCTGCCATGTCGTTTCCAAAGATTGTGAATCTGTCAAAAGATCGGCTTGACAGCAGCTTTCGGATCTTATCATTTTCCCAGTCTCTCACTATCTTTACGTCAACACGGTTTCTCAGGTTCTCCATCGTCTTACCAAACACTGAGTTGTTCATCAGCTTATAGAAGTCTGTTTCAAAATCGCTCTTTGCCTGTTTTCTAAACTCCGTGTTCATCCGGATGTATGGCTCCATCCACGGCTCTTGATCAAACTCTATCACTCGGTGCACTTTCTTCAGCCGCATGCCCTGCCTGAGATAAAACTGCAGGTTGCTGTAATGGGTCACATACTTTTCTTTGTCTTCCAGTGTCAGCACCAACTTCTCTGTGTCAGGCATGGTCAAATCAAGGTCAGCCATAAGTCGCCGCTGGTATTCTGACATCTGCTCTGGTTTAATCTTTTTCTTTTCCGGCGCCAGCGGGTAGTCATTGTGGGCGTCGTGCAAGTGTGCTGGGTACTCAAGATCCACTTCCAGTATCCAGCCTTTCTTTGAATTAGGCCTCATTTTCATGATCTGCTCTTCTGTCGGCATATCACGTTTCCAGTGAAAGCCGCTTTTCGGCAGATGCCGGCTCATTGCCCATCCATAGAGGTGGTTTGCATCAAGATACGTGATGTAGTTCGTTGGTTGGGTTGGGTCGTATCCTTCGACCTGTGGGTTGTTCGCCTTTGCATACCTCTTGCTTGCGATTGATGTGCCACCCCTCATTCCCCTCTCAATCATTAGATGCATGTCCAAGTCCGTCAGCAGCTCTAGCTCGACTCTTTTTCAGCAAAGCGTCCCAACTCAAGCCTGGCGAGGTGTAGTAATGCGCCGGATCCAGCCCGTATTTCTCCTGACAAACCTTTCTAAAGTTTTTAAACACGTCTGCTAAAAGCACCGTATCTGTTGTCACGTACCAGTCGTGGTATTCTCCGAGATTTCTGCACCCTAATGCCTCCCAGACCTGCTTTGCATGCGCATATTCTTCATCTGTGATGCCCTTACCGCTCAGACTCGAGTAGAACTTTTCTTTCTCCGGTAGTTGTGCTTCGTGAAACCTTTCGAACGAGCCCATGTACTCGTATGGGTAGATGCCTTTCTTCAGCAGCAACTGCCGCTTGTTTTCTTCTGGCACCAGTTTTTTCATGATGAGGAAATCATCGGTCCCCTTTACCACATTTTCTAGGCTGTTCAGCAAGAAATTCAGGCTGTCGATGAATCTCAGATTCCCCAGTGAAAATGAGACATATTTTTCGGTGTTTGTCGGGATACATTTGATTTCTCCCTCAACCCTCGCCATCGTTTGCATCAGCAGATGGCCGTCGTATCCTTTCAAGTTGTGAAAGATTACTGGTATTGGCATTGTTTTCGGGTTTAGTTTGAGCTTGAAGTTGCACTTGTTGTGTGCTGCACCTCTGTATTTTCCTATCATGTGATCATGGTCTCTCACTGAATCTTTAAAGTTGGGCACAAGCAGTGGATCTGCACAGAACAGACACGTTTCCTGAGTGTTTGCGATCCATTTTATTTGCCGCCTTATGGTAGCATCTTCTGTGACTTTGGCCGCTGTATTTTCCTGAATCTGGATCATATACTTCCATCGAATCAAGATAGAGGTCTTTATACAAGCTTTTGTTGCAAATGTGACATTCTCCGGCGTTCCTGTATTTTTGCCAGTCTTCATTTCTCATTACAAGCGGTCTTTTGTTTTCCATGTCTTTTCGCATTTCCATTTCATGATTCTGAAGCCATCTCAGAAATACGAAGACCGCATCTTCACCCCTGTAAGTGTATGGGCCAAAAGTCTGTCCATCACTCCTCACGACTAAATATGAAAAGCCGCATGGCTCATGCTTCTCTGTTTTTATTGTGAAGCTCTGTTTGTTGTCTGGCTCGCATGTGGCTATCTTTCTCACTAGACATTCAAAGTCTGCATAAACCACATAGGGCACTTTCATCTGCTTGTGGTAGTTTGTGAAAGATATCTTGTTTTCACCTTGTTTCGGCATGTTCGTTCTGGTGGGGCTTTTCATCAACCCTTTGCACTCTGGTTTGTGCCTTTCAAGGAACTCCCTCTTTGAATATCCGTGAAGACAGCGTTCGCAGAAATGCGTGCTTTCATTGTGCCTGTTTTGATCATATAATAGTGCTGTGAGCCTTTTCACAAGGCTGTAGTGCATGTTTTCGCCCTGCTTTGTCAACATTAAGTTAATTCTTGGTTGATATTGCGCTACTTTAATAAAAGCTTCCAAAATTTTGTCCATTATCCATCCCGAGCCTCTTTCAGACCAGGCCTCTATCTCACCTTTGACCTCATCAATAAACTGATTCAATGAAGGTTCTAATATATCCATGTTGTGTTCATTCAAGATTACTGGTCGCATCCGATTGAAATAATGGTCTATTTGTTCCACTTTTTCATTTCGGATCATATGAAATCTCACAAGAAGGCTAAACTGTATTTTGACGCTCCTAATGACCATAACTTCATTCGTGCAAAGGTTAACAAAATAATTTTTCGTTTTTTGAAAAAATTTGAACAGATCTTTGTTGTTCCTTGTTGGCCGCATTCTCCACACGCGGAGCCATTCGTTGAAATTGTTTCTTACAATTTCAAAACCTTCCCTTATGATGATTT
This sequence comes from Micromussa lordhowensis, assembly GCA_964020085.1. Classification (NCBI taxonomy): domain Eukaryota; kingdom Metazoa; phylum Cnidaria; class Anthozoa; order Scleractinia; family Lobophylliidae; genus Micromussa; species Micromussa lordhowensis. The sequence goes on along the minus strand of OZ026596.1, from coordinate 38,586,248 downwards.
TAGGGCTAATTGGAGTTGGTAGACCTTGATTCTCCTCGATCGGGCCATAAAACATATCAATAACATCTCTCGAAAAATTTGCAGCAGCCATTGCTTTCTATAAAGACGGCACATTTCTTCAATATAAAAAATAATTCTGGGACAAGTCCTGGTAATCTTACACACATATATGATGGGGCGTTCTGGGACCGGGGGATACCCGACGGCGAACTTTTCCCCCAGTCCCAGAACCCCCATCATATATATGTTTGGACCATTCGATGATTACACTACGCTTATCACTACATTCAAATCCACGCGGACCAGGTTTCTGGAAATTAAATACGTCTTTTTTAACCGAACTGGAGTATGTAAACCAAATTAAAACAATGATTCAGGAAACGTGTGAAGAGTATAAAAATGATGAATTCATCAACCCCTCTCTCCTTTGGGAAATGATAAAGCTAAAAGTGCGCGAAAAAATTGCTCCGCTACTCTAAAATTAAAACAAAACAGACCAAAGAACGCGAAATATATGTAGAACAAACAATTGCCAGATTACAAGAGAACTCGACAACAGAAATACTGATGACACGCTCTCATCACACCTGGAGGAGCAATTGAACGAAAGTAGACTTAAGCTTGGGAAGATTATTGAATTTCGCACTAAAGTAGCAATTTTGAGATCCAAAACGAGGTGGTATAATGAAGGAGAGGAAAATACCAAATATTTTCTAAATTTGGAAAAAGGACACTACAAGCAAGGGACAATTAGTCAAATTAAGCTAAATAAAACGGGATTTTGTCACCTCGGATGAAAAAATCTTAACTGAATGGGTATCTTTTTACAAAAACCTCTATTCATCCAAAAGCATGACATACGACCAAAATGATACCACCTTTTTTCCTGAGCGTGAAGATGATAGGACTAGCCATGACCATGAGTTAAGTGCGTGTGAAGGAGTGCTCACCGAAAAAGAATGCCTAGAGGCACTCAAAGATATGGGAACAGAAAAGACCCCTGGGACTGATGCTTTGCCAGCTGAATTTTACAAAGTTTTTTGGAATGATATATCCGCCATCCTTATCGGAGCACTAAATTACGCTTACGAAACTGGACAACTTTCAGTAACTCAGAGAAGAGGAATTATCAAACTCATCCCTAAGAAAGATGCAGAACCATTCTTTATAAAAAAAACTGGAGACCTCTCACCCTCCTAAACTGCGACTACAAGATAGCGGCAAAGTCAATTACTAATAGCTTGAAACTTTCTCTACCTGATCTCATCAATTACGACCAGACTGGTTTCATAAAAGGTAGATTTATTGGCGAAAAACATTCACCCATCGATAGTGTCATTTGCTACGCCAAAGAGAAAAATATTGCAGGATTACTCTTGTTTTTGGATTTTGAGAAAGCTTTTGACATGATAGTATGGCCTTTCATCGTAAAAACCTTTCAACATTTTGGGTTTGACAATAGCATTCTAAAGTGGCTCAATCTTTTTTATTGTCGCCCAGAAAGCTGTGTTTTGAATAACGGTTGGGCAAGCAATTTCTTTGAAATTCAAAGAGGAATTATCAAACTCATCCCTAAGAAAGATGCAGAACCATTCTTTATAAAAAAACAGGAGACCTCTCACCCTCCTAAACTGCGACTACAAGATAGCGGCAAAGTCAATTACTAATAGCTTGAAAATTTCTCTACCTGATCTCATCAATTACGACCAGACTGGTTTCATAAAAGGTAGATTTATTGGCGAAAAACATTCACCCATCGATAGTGTCATTTGCTACGCCAAAGAGAAAAATATTGCAGGATTACTCTTGTTTTTGGATTTTGAGAAAGCTTTTGACACGATAGAATGGCCTTTCATCGTAAAAACCTTTCAACATTTTGGGTTTGACAATAGCATTCTAAAGTGGCTCAATCTCTTTTATTGTCGCCCAGAAAGCTGTGTTTTGAATAACGGTTGGGCGAGCAATTTCTTTGAAATTCAAAGAGGTGTAAGACAAGGTTGTCCTCTCTCGCCTTACCTGTTTGTTTTGTCAGTTGAAGTGCTAGCCAAGGCAATTCGGGAAAACCATACAAATGCGAAAGTTATCAAAGAAGTAAATAAGTTATTCTTTTCATTCCTCTGGAATGGAAAAGGAGATAAAATTAAGCGGGATATAAACATTAATGATTACTCAAATGGGTGTCTTAAAATGATAGATATACAATCTAAAGCTAAAAGCTACATGGATTAAAAAATATTTAGATGAAGGAAATCAGGGGAAATGGAAATATTTTTTTGATCTTGAGCTACAGAGACTCAATAGTACTCACTAGCAACATAAATAAGAAAGACACAATAGAGAATCTTAAGATTAAAAACTGCTTTATAAAGGAGACTCTGTTAATCTGGGCAGAAGTTAATTTTGAGGATCACATAATGTCCGAGAAACAATTTCTCAAGCAAATTTTATGGTACAACTCACTCGTAAGAATCGATAACTGCCCCTTATTTTATCAAGAATGGTTCGACAGGGGCATCACGAAAGTGAAACATCTGAAAAATGCCTCTAACAACTTTTTATCATTAGCTGAAATGAAGCGCAAATACAGCCTTAATTTTTGCCCTCTAAAGTACTACGGGCTTATGTCTGCTCTGAAATCTCTTTGGAGCAAATGTAAAAACGACTGTATCAACAATTGCAACTATGAAAGCTTTGTGGAAAAAATAACAAAATGCCAAAGTGTGAATAAACTGGTTTACACTAAACTGATTTCCACAAAATGCACACACTCAACCCATAATCAACAGAAATGGCTAAAAGACTGCCATCAGACTGATGATGATTCAATTAACTGGCGAGATGCCTACCAATTAGCCTCTAAATGTACTAAAAGTGCAAGAATTCTTGAATTCCAGTACAAACTCTTGCATAGACGAATAGCAATGAATGAGTTCCTGACAAAAATTGGAGTAAGAGACGACCCAAACTGCTCTTTTTTTCAATGAAGAACAGGAAAAATTATCTCTTTTGGTCTTGTCCTAAAGTCGTCTCCTTCCGGCATGAATTAACCGAAAGGCTAAGCTTACTCCACATTATTTCCGAACACTACACAATAGAATGACTGTCGCTCTCTCTTTTTGAGACAAATTAAAGTTGTTCCTGGTCGGTGAGTTGTCCCCAGCTATAAAAAGCGTCTATTACAAATGGGCAAAAAATGCACTTAACTGGGTTTCCTTGAATAGAGTGGACACCGTCACTTTTCACATTGACCAAAGCCTTTATCATTTTTCTTTCTCGTTCCTTATTAAGCATAAAGTGACTACAACAACAACAACAACAACAAGATTTATTTGAACTGTAACATTAACTAACTAATTGAACAAGCCAACAAGGATCTCTTTAAGGAATGTCTGAAAATTAAGAAGGATCTAAAGTACAAGTTCATCTGGACTTCTTATGGTCGTACCTATCTTCGGAAAGATCCAGTAAGTCCTGTTTTGCCATACTGAAAAAGTCTGACCTGGATATTCTGAAGCAAGATGGTGGAGTTCATTCATCCCCAGCTAACCCAACTGGCTAAGTTACCTATTTATGTTACACTTCTTTATTACATATTATGACTTTTATACATACAGATAACTTACCACGTTTTGAACTATTATCTAAACTTGCCAAGATATCCAGCCTCCACCATCATGATGTGGAAAATAATTTTATGCAGCAAACTGACTTTAAATATTACAGCTTAGAAGACTTTCTTAATAACGAGAATCTTAGTCAGAGTAAACATAATCTATCTTTTTCTACTATTCATTTCAACATTAGAAGTCTCTCTGCCAACCATGATGGCATGACTTTGTTGCTATCAGAACTTCAGCATGCTTTTGATGTTATTGGTCTCTCTGAGACAAAGATAAAAGATAGTTGTGATCCAACCAGCAACATTACTATCAATGGTTATGACTTTATTTCAAAGCCAACCCTAACTAATGCTGGTGGTGTGGGTCTCTATGTCAAAGAAGGGATTCCATTTAATATTCGAGAAGACCTTTGTTTAATTACCAAAGAATTTGAATCGCTATGGATTGAAATCAATCGTTATCCTCATAAAAGTTTAGTGTGTGGTATCTTATATAGGCACCCAAGTGGAAACCCTGGGGATTTTACCAAGTACCTTTGTTCAACATTAGACAAAATTTCAAAAGAAAAAAAGCTATGTTTATTTATGGGTGACTTTAACATTAATCTGTTAAACTTTGAAGACTGCCAATTAACTGAGGAATTTATAAATACAACAGTTTCCTATGATTTCCTACCACATATTCTACAGCCTACAAGAATTACTGATCACACAGCAACTTTAATAGATAATATTTCCTTTAATTCTAATGAATTCTTTTCCATTAGTGATAACCTGGTCTGTGATCTAACAGATCATTTACCAAATTTTTTATTCCTTAGTACTCTATCTTGGACAACAAACAGTGGTGTAAGATACACACGTGATTACTCCAATCTTGTTCAGGAAGACCTCCTACTTGATGTTCAGGCTATTGAATGGGATAATATATTTAAGGAGAATGATATTAATGAGATATTTGATTCTTTCTACTCCATAACTACTAATACAATAGATAAACATGCTCCTCTGAAAAAGTTAAGTAAAAAAGAAGCTAAATTTCAATCTAAACCTTGGATTTCACAGGGTATTCAGAAGTCTATCAAAACAAAAAATAAGTTATTTAATTGTTATCTACGAAATAAATCTCAGTCTAATCACTCTAAATATAAAATGTACAGGAACAAACTAAAACATATTTTAAATGTCAGTAAAAAGATTTATTATAACGAGTACTTCTCATACCATGTCAATAATGTAAAAGCTACATGGAGGGGTATCAAGCAGTTAATTAGCTTTAAGGGTGGTAAACTGTCATTCCCGAACAGATTAATTGTTGGAGATGACATCTTAACTGATGCCAAAAGTATTGCAAATGCTTTTAATAAGTATTTTTCTTCAATTGGCCCAACGTTAGCCAACACTATACAACCGGTAAATAAATCTTTTGTAGAATTCTTGACAACTTCACAATGCAATAGCTTTTTTGTAACACCAGTAGCACCTATGGAAGTTGAAAATGTCATTTCTAGCTTGAATGCAAGCAAAGCACTGGGGCCTTACAGTATTCCAGTGAAAATGCTTAAATTATTGAAAACAGCTTTGAGTTATTCACTTTCTTATTTATTTAACTGTTCTTTTTCGTTAGGCTTAGTTCCAGATAAACTAAAAGTTGGTAGAATTATTCCTTTATACAAGAGTGGTAGCCAGACTACAGTATACTGCATAATTTGTTCCCTACAAGTAAGCAGAATTACTAAAAACCAAACTAAAGATGAAAAATACATTTCATTTCATATACGAGTGAACTGACACTCTAGATGCACGTGTTGTGGAGGAAAGTGGCCGTGAAAATTGCTTTCTTAAAGCTCATTTTCGACCCTTTCTGCTACTAAGGGTAATCTGCCTAAATTAAATATGATACACTTATTCTAGCTGCAATACAAGTTGAACAAAATTACTTTATATGCTTACATGTTTCGTAGAGTTGCACACTTAGCAAAACTTCGGTCAGCAGTTTGGTTTCAAAGTTAACTTGCACTTTATTTATAGCGCTGTAAAATATCCTCAAGTGAAATTTTTGAAAGATAATTTTATTATTATTTTTTGGATAATATATCATAGGCAAATTTGCTTGAATAAGCGCTTTGTTTCGCTTTTTATTCTCCTGTTGACAAGCGGCAACCAATTTTAAGTATAAACAACATAAACATAGTTTATTTAAATTACTGGTTGCCATGGCAACAAAGTATTTAGTTTCATTACATTTTTGAAATCTCATCATACAGTTTGGTCTACGTATATATCACAAGATTGTTCTCCAATTTTATCTCCTTTGTGAAAAACATCACACAAACGGCCAAAAAAACATTCTTGATGACGTCACTCAAAAGGTGAATGCAGCTGGGGTCACGTGACAAATCTGGGATGGCCTTATAGCTAAAGACGTTTGTCAGGATGTGTTCTAACTTTGTGCTACATTTCATGCCTTTATCACAAAAGGCACAATTTGACCACATTTTGCACGTATCTGCTGGACTACATAAGGAGATTTAAACGAAGCTTGGAAGCAATTACCAACGGAAAAACTTACGATCAGAGACGTGGATTAATATTATGATCAATCCCAAAGAGATTGAGCAGTCCCCAACCGATACATTAGCGCAACTGATGGAAGAAACAACCACCTCTGTGCAACAGTGGAAGACCAGGCCGCGGAGTTGTACAATGCAATGAGAGAGAGACTTGGCCACAAGGGCAAAGACTTCACAGACGTAGGGAAGCAGCAGCAGCACAGGCACTTAACGCAAATAAAGTAAGCCCACTTTTAATTAATCCCCTCTCATTACTAAGATAAATAATCTGGTTTCTAAGGAAATTCTACGTTAGGGTTATGTTAGCAAAATTAAACATGATGCTCATGGCGAGTTCGTGGTTAAATTCTAAGGTCTAAGTTTCGTAATTTAATTGCTATTATCATTTTTTGGCAGAAAGAAAGCTGAAGATGCCCTTTGGTTCGGAGAAACCTACGGCTTAATGCCCGAGTCACTAATACTCCGGGACAAGAGAGGATTGTGTCATCATATCAACTTGGAAACTTCAAAAGGTACAAAAACTTTTAATTCACATATTTTTCATCAAAATAACCTTAAAATTATCCTCCAAACCAAGGTAGATCTGTCATACTTTTCTTGCTTGACAGATGACACTGAAAAAGAAAACATACCTCCAGTTAGCCAAGAGCCCCAGGACAATGCACAGAATGATTGTCCGAATGATCAACAAACAAAACAAGGAGACAGTTGCAAAGGTAGAGTAATCTCTTTATAATTATAAAAGATTATTGGCATTGCATTTTTAGCCTTGAAAGAGGATCCAAGAAGACACAACTTGTGCTTTGGTATAAAACACTATCTTTATTTCAAATGTGTGTGATGAAGTAGACATGTGGTTGCGATTAAATAATAACTCTGTTCTCAACCCTGTTCTCTCATTTTTACTGGTATCTGGTGATGTAATGATAGTTATCTGGGAGCAGAACTGCCATTCAGGGACCTCCTAATCCAGAAAATACAACAATATGTAAGTCAAAGATAATATGGAAAACACATTCAAAATAACTCAGTGTTGGTCAGCAAGTGAAAATATTTTAGGTGAACCAGGTTCAATCACTATTTGCCAGTCCATGTAAATATGAAAGTTTTAAAGTGGAAATTTTATTTTAAAATATCATAGGCTAATAATAACTATTTGGCTTAATATATTTTTTTACATTACAGCTCAAGAAGTCAAACCACCCAGAGGAAGAAACATCATCAGTAAAAATAAAAATATCTGGTGATGGTGCCAGAATGTCACACTCCAGCTCATGGTTTGTGTGCACATTTTCTATCCCTGATGAAGAAAAACATTTGCTCTCTAGTGCAGGTACTGTTAAGCTATTTACTCTTCCCAAATAAATTCTAAAGAATTTGTTGAAATAGTTGACCTTCGGAACTGGAACCATGCATGGTTTGTTATGACTGTCATCACGGGTAACCACACCATTGCTGTGATCAAAACTTCGGACTATGGCAACCTGAGAGCTGGCCTGGCTAATGTTACAAGTGCTGTAAATGAGCTGATTAAAGCTGGCTTTATCATGGTAAATGGGACAGAAGTGACACTGGAGTTCTACTTAGGAGGTGATTATAAGGTGAGAGAATTTTTAACAGGTTTTTCTAGGGGGGCTTAATACTTATTTAAAGCACAGTCACAAAAGAGATAACTTTTTTGAACCCACATCACACAGAAATTGTTAGCTGAACTAAATCCAATTTAATTTTACAGTTTTGCTTATTCCCATTTTTAACTTTCAACTGTTCTTGCTTTTGGCAATGGGAATGAAGGGTGCCATCTGCAACAACGCCTGCATCTGGTGATTGATCCACAAAAAAGACAGGTACTATAATTTTGAATGCAATCTAAACAATATTATTGTTTAATTGAAAGACTTTTTTGACTTGTTCTAGGTGCAACATGGATGTTCCTTATGCATACTACGAGTCTCCATGCATGAAAAGGAAACTTGGCCCAGACTGGCATAAATGGCCAGGATGTCAGCACCAGCCGCTATTTGACATCCCCCTGGACCACATCATTATCGATGAACTTCACCTCATGCTTCAAGTGATGGATTGATTGGAGACAGGATTTATTCTAGAGGTTGTGGATTGGGATGAGGTATCATACAATATCATATAGTGTTATATTATATTACATGTGTATTATATTAAACAATTAGATTATGAGCTTGAGATTTCTATTGTGTGATAGAAATCGAGAGCGAAAAATCTAATTGTTTTAGTATAAATCTGCTAATCTACTAAATTATCAGTGTTTTAATATTATTATACAAGGTTGTGGATTAGGATGAGGTATTATATTATTATTATCTACTGAAAACTCAAATTATTCAATTGTTGGAAAAAGTGAAACATAATTTAAATCACATTGTGTGTAATCTTTTACCAAATCAGGCAGACAACAAGAAAAGCCCACCGTCAGAGACCAACAATGTCCACCTAGATGCACTGCTCAATGTTATAAAATCAATGGGAATCAGTCTTAATGTGTGGCGTTCAAAAGATGCAGGGAAGAAACTAGAGTGGACCTCCCTGCTGGGAGGAGAAAAACGTTTCCTATTACAAAAGCTCCCAGGCAATTTCAACATGATTCTTCCACCTCAACGAGCACCGGTTGTGCAAAAACTGTGGACAGTAAGTGTACAATAATATATCATAAGGAAAGTAAATTACCATCTCAAATGCCAGCTATCTTCAAATTTAACAACTTTAGTAACCCACATTTAGTCATCCAATAAATTATTCAGGATTGTCAGGAGATACTCGACCTAATCAACCAGGACGCCCTCACAGATGATCAGGTCAATGAATTACAAGACAAGGTGTGTGTGTTTTCCACCTCATCAGTATAATATAGCATGGATAACAGTGCAGAATATATGCATGCTGATCTCAGGGTTTAAAGGGTTAAGAATTGTAACTCTTAATTTTGTCTCACACAGATAAACTTCAGAAACTGATCGTAACAAGTGTGTAAAGCAATAATTGCTTTGTTCAAGGTTATGTTTTAAGCAGTTGTAGCTGAAACAGGTTTCCTCTGTCAAATCAAGACCCATACAATCAATTTAACTGAAACACAGATTCATGGAGATTGACTGAGTGTGCATTTTTTTAACAGGCCAAAAGTTGGGGAAGTCTTCTCATAAGAATGGCTGGAAGTGGCCCTGGTTATACCACAGAGACCATCATCACACCATAAATCCATGTTATGGTGTATCATGTTCCAACCATGAATGACGATTTCCGAAGATATTTCCATCGGAAGATTAATCAATGGGATGCATGCACAAGCCTAATTCTTGTTGAGAAGCGCCAAGAAGATCTGAGATGTTGCCAGCAACAAATGAGGAGTTACACAAAGAGAGATGGAAGTTTTTGGTTTGAAGGAGGAAAACAGGATGCTGCAAGGAAAGTCCCTTGTATTTTAGCCATGGAACATGAGAAAGAGGAGAACCAACAAATCATTATCAGGAGTCAGCAACTGGAAGATGACACTTTTGAGCCCAAGACGAGGATCCCTCATTCAGCCAATAAGTTGAAGAAACTGAAACTTCCAGAACTTGTCAAAATCCTTACTGAACTCAGTGGAAAACCGCTGAGTCTTCCAAAGAAACCACGGAAGTCAGATATAATTTCCAAAATCTGTGAAGTAGACATTTTGAGATCAGAATAAGCAAGCCTGGTGTCCAGAATCTATGTTACATGGATCAATCTTGTATATGTGGAACTAAAAGACCTTTTCCCATTTCCAATGCAAGAAATGGTTCGCTCAATATGCAACAATTAGAATTATTTTAGACTGTACAGAACTGTTTATTCAGCGACCTTCGGCAATGCTTGCACAGTCTGAGACATGGTCTAATTATAAGCACCAGTTGTTGGTAGGTGTAACCCCAATTGGCCAAGTGAGTTTCCTGTCAGCCCTCTGGGGAGGGTGAGTCTCTTGCTCTCAAATTACAAGGGAAAGTGGCATTTTGGATTTGTTAGAACCTGGTGACAATGTCATGGTGGACTGTGGCTTTGATATCTCTAACATTGTCAGTAATGGTGCTACAGTAAACATGCCACCATTCGTCGCTGGAAGAGAACAAATGACTGCTACAGAAACTGGAGACAATGAGTATTGCATCAGTGTGCATTAATGTGGAGCGTGCAATCAGCAGAATTAAGACTTGACCACATTTTAGATGGTACATTGCCCAACACACTTAGTCTATAAGCAACTCAAATAGCAGTGGTCTGTGGGGTATTAACAAATTTTTGCCCCCTTTGTTGGAACCAGCTAAAGAGCCACTACATGTGCTTGGATCATGAAGCAACTAATTGTTCTTTGTAGCCTGAGAATGTCATGAGAACTGAACTGATTGCAGAATTAAATAGATGGAATACGTCTGCAATGGCTATTTACCTAGCGACAAGTTTGTCAGGGTGTGCACAGGCCGTGCTGAGTGAATTGGACGCAAGCTTGAGAAGAAACTATAAGGCCCTCAGCGATGCATTATCACTGCGGTTTGGTAACGGTGGGAAAATACAAGTGTTTAGATCACAACTGAAAAGCTGCGTGAGAGGAAAGGACGAGTCACATCCAGAACTTGCACAAGCAATCCAGAGACTCGTAAGGCAAGCATATCCGGAAGCACATCTATCCGTTTGGGAAGTCCTCGCAAAGGAGCACTTGTTGATGCAATTTCAGATACAGATATTCGCAGGAAAGTACTTTAAACTAGACCCGGAACGGTACAGGAAGCCCTCACCACGGCCACCGAAGTGGAGGCACTTCGGACATCTGAATGTCAACGTCTTAGACCAGGCCGACTGACTGCAATTATCGTTATTATTCTGTAATTCTGTAATTTTTCAACGTATTGTAATAACTCTAGTTCTATCTTCTATCTTTCCTTTTCTTTCCTTTTAACTTTATCCTATAAATTAAAATAAATTAATTTCTATTCAAGTGTCCTCTGCTCGCCTCGACTAGCAGAGCTATTTGCGAGCAGAGGAAGATGCTATGTATTTTAAAATTATGAATAAAAAATGAAATGAAATGAAATGGGTGCACTGGTTTCGGACAAACACCGTGATATTTTCGATTCGTCCATCAGCAAGATATTATTCAAAATAAAGAAAGATCGAGAAGGGCAGAGGCATCTAATGGAGGACTTGATGAAGACACTTGAACATCCTGCCCGGAGCGTCTAGCCTGGAATGGAGCATGTTAGCTCGTGGGGCCCAAGAAATGTCGGTGGAAGGGGATTGCTGGAACAGTGGCGAGCCTGGACATTTTCGTGCAATTGCCCAAATTTGCGTTACAACCAGGGAAATGAAGGCGGATTGAACCAAAGGGCCTAAGCTCGGTCCCGTGTCGTTATCAACGGCCCCTGTATCCAAGAGCTGGTACACTGCGTGGAAGTGAAGATCAGCTAGGACTATACATCTCCAGTAAGGTCGAGGCAGTGACGTCAAGTTTTTGGTGGATACGGGTTCGAACGTAACGATTTTGAGCCCAGCAGTATTGGAGAAGATCAGTGTACTTAGGTGACCAGTGCTTGAAACGGTTGAAAACCGTATGACTTTAGTGGATGCAAGTGCGAAACCGTTTCATGGCAAGGGAACATTCAAATTGGAAGTGGAAGGCAAGCAGGTTCTGCACGAGGTGCGGGTTGTGGACATAGAACTGGAAGGGATTTTGGGTATGAATTTTGTGTGCCAGCATGGTTGTCAGATCATTGTAGCTCCGGGAGGCCAGCTGGAACTGTTCATCCCCGAGTTGAAAAGTGGAAGTGGAAGTGGAAGTGGAGTAAAACCAGCGGAGGTAATGGAGCTCAGCAATCATCAATACTTTAGGGTCGTATGCAAGAGTCTACAAAAACACTCTGGCAGTGCTTTGTGAACCAGTAGATGGTGATCAGGTGGATGGAGAATCATTGTTAAGGCAGACAGAGACGGATGTACAACTTGCTCGAGAGTCTCAACCACACAAATTTGAAGACCAAGATCAACAGAGATCTCTACCCTTGAAACTAGAGGAATTGCTGAATAGGAGTACAGATGGCTTAGACCATAAACAAACTGGTGTGTTGACTGACCTACTCAATGAGTATCAAGATGTGTTTGCCACCTGTGAAATCCCTTTTAGCCGCATCAGAATATCTCAGCACAGGATTATCACAGGGGAGTCAAAACCTATCAAACAAGCACCAAGGCGACTTCCTCTACATTTAAGGGAAAAGGCAGAGGAAGAAATAGAGAAAATGTTGGCCAAAGGCATTATCGAGCCGTCATCAAGTTCATGGTCTTCTCCAGTGGTTCTTGTGAAGAAAAAGGATGGAATGATACGCTTTTGCATTGATTACCGAAAGGTGAATGGGGACTCTTATCCACTTCTGAGGATCAATGACTGTTTGCACTATCCGGGTCGCAGCAGTTTTGTACTTTAGATTTAGGCAGTGGCTATTGGCAGGTAGATATGGCAGAAAAGGATAAGGAGAAGACAGCATTTTCCACGGGTTGTGGCCTGTATCAGTTCAAGGTGATGCCTTTTGGTCTCTGCAACGCTCCAGCCACTTTCAAGAGGTTGATGGAGAGGGTTCTTGTTGGCAAATATTGTTGATTTTCCTGGATGATGTCATTGTGCAGACTAAGTCATTTGAAGAGCTCTTGAGGCACCTACGACTGGTTTTTGAATGGCTACAATCTGCTAACCTAGAGCTCAGCCCAAAGAAACCTGTTTTGTTCTAGAGGAAAGTTACCTTTTTGGGCCACGTCATGAGTGGAGATGAAGTGAGTACTGACCCAAGTAAGACAGAAGTTGTCAGTACCTAGCCAGTTCCACGCTCAGTTGCCGAGGTTGATGATTGTGTTATTGAAACCTCAGCTAATGAAAGCCAAAAATATATATAAAGCTCATGTTTTCACTAGTTTCTAATTCTCTAGTTCTCACGTAGTGTTGCGTATTGGAAACCATGTGTTTAGCGGTACAATAGACGATAGGTTTATGACCAATCAGAGCATGCGTGCATAGTATGTCAGTTATTTTATAAGCTGAAATATCACATCAGGAGAATCCAACTGTCAATATCCATGGCCGGGCAAAATTAAGCTTGTACGTTTGAACTTTCACTAAAAAGAAACAGATCACAAAACAACTTACACCGGCCCTGATTTGAGCAAGCAGCAAAGAGATTTGCTTAGTTGAAAGGAAGTGATAAGGAAGTAATGGTATACAATTTAATTGAAGTGCTAAAATGGACACAACCTTATGTTTGATCGGCTGTTTGATTTTCTTTCCACAACTCAGTATGAATTACATGTGTATGTAGAAAGTGTTTACGTAACAGTGATAAGCAGCAAGTTGTATTATTTGTATGACGCTATTGGGGCCCTTTATTTTACGGACCAATCTGCCTAATCTTAGAATTATAAGTTGATATTTCAAGTTAGATTCTGTAACGCTTCTTTATTAAGAAATATGCCCATATGTTCTGTTCGTATTTATTCCTAAAAGATTAGAGTTGACTTCTTTTGTTGGCACTCTGCAGTAACTGGTATAATCTTCTAGCGTCATTACGTGTATCTCTACAACTTTAAGGGCCCATTAACCGATCTTTTTAAGCCATTGCTAAAGAAAATTTATTCTCTTATAAACTTGTCATTTTTACATAATTCAGGGTTCTTTCGTGTGTTTTAACTTTTCCATCATAAGTAACACAAGTGATGACGTCATCAGGTCACGCCCATGGTCATTTGATGCAATCAAAAAAATGTTAAGGTTCCCAAGCATATTACTTTGTGGGGATTTTCCATTTCTGAGAGGTCAGATTTCGGGAGAATTAAAAAAAGAATGAAAGCTCGCAATTTGGTGGGAAAAAGTATGATTTTTTTATGTTTCCAACGTTAGCTTACATCGTAACTCGTCGAAAAAAAACTGGGATTTACTGAAAAACCGGATTTCCTTAAGCATTTAAAGAAATACACACAAATACACACCTTAGCAACGCACGCAAGCATGCGCATGAATCGGGATACTACAAGCGAGACTATTCCTAACCCCATGGAATATGTTCAGGGCCATTGTGTTTATGACCTGGTGTAGACATTATTGTTGTACCCTTAGTAGCTTTTAGGGTTAAAAACTACAGTTCAACCCCTATTAAACAGCCACACTCGGGGAAATGAATAGTGGTCGCTTAAAAGGAGGCTGGCCGTTCAATAGAGGTAAAGACAATAAAAAAACCTAATAGGTGTGAAATAATTATTCGACTGTATATTTAATTAGCCTTCAATCATTAAAATCTAACCTTTTCATTCAGTCATAATTAGTGGACATTACATATAGACTACATTTTGGACTTCTGTGTGCACACATTACAGGACATGTGGGTTTTCTCGCTATTTTTCAGATCCAATCGATATATATATAGAGAGGATAAACACATGGGTGAGAAGATATGAATTTTATGTTCCACCTATGTCCAGGATTGAACGCAGGTATTGTTTGACATTTTCGTATTAATTCATGTTTGACAGAATTTTGTGCATTTTGGAGACTTTTTACCAACGAGGACACTTTTTGAAACATATCTTAAGAAATTTGAAGCTCTTTAGCGTTCAATCCTGGACATATCTGTGCTGTTTGAGTGGCAAGAACAATATCTTAGTGCTTTGTTGTAATTTTAAGTTTTCGTAAATTCTATTATGCTGTATAGTTAGTTCTCAAAAACCCACGTGGCAGAAACGAATAAATAGCATGGTATGGTTAACTTGTCTTAATGAATGAATGAATGAACTTGTCTTTTTTAGTTTAAAACTTGACCACCAATGATAACTGGAGGAAAAACCACTACTCTTTGTCGAAAACTTGGCTGGAAATCTATGAACAAACATTTTAAACTAGAAACTGCGAAATTCCGCACCTTTTGACAAATTCAAGTAAAACTGATTAACTACGCTTTGAACAGTTCTTTTCAAATATAACTTTTATCATCTGCATTACAATGTAATCCATCTTGAATTTGAACGGGAAACCGCTAAATTCCCCAAATTTCCCACGCTTGTATGCTTGATTTTATTAACGAAAGCACTATTGACTGTTGTTAGTCAGTTTCACAGTGTACTTGGTTAACAGTCTTCAAATTTTCTCATGCGATAAAATATCAGGTCACGACGCCATTATCGCGTGATAAGCTAACATATAGCGCGGAAAATAGGAATAAAAGCTTGCGGAAGTTAAAGTCATGACACACGCTGACAAGACGGCTAACTGACTTCCACAAACTCTGAAACTGGGGCAAGCTGATCCATCTGTTTATTGAACAAGCAAATGAAATCCCTTCAATGAAATTCAAGGCTTAAAAATAGTAAGGTGTTTTTTTGGAGGACTGACAAATATTAGGTGTAAAACAAGGTCAAACAAATGAAACAAAGATTAATCCTGCATATATTGCTTTCTTTAACGAGGCAGGTAAGGCGAAGTGAGAATACATAATACGTACGCACTGGCGGCTGGCATTTACCAAGAAGCAAAGCCGTAAAACACAGCTTTTTCTTTATATTTCCGTTCTGATCTCATAAAGATACCCCTTTTCAAGGTTTAGCAGCGTTTTTGAACCAGTCAAGTGATTGTGTACACGTGGGTGTAGAAATTTTTTACGGTAAAACCCGAATTATTTTATCAAGTCTTTGCCGCCCAAGCCACACTGAAGTAACATCTCCGATAATCTGATAAGTTGACTGGCTAATGCCTAGCTCAATCACCTTAAAAACGCTTGAAAACATAGAAAAGGGGTCTCTCTGTTTACAGTAGAAGTTTCCTCTTGAAAATGAAATATGAACGGAAATATGAAGAAAAACATAGCCCAGCACAAACTGCAATGACATGTGAAACATGCAACTATTGTGTTACATTCTTTAAAGAAATAAAATTTTGTTGATTGCTTGAGATGTCATTTTCTTCAAATTAATTTATTGATGCCCTATGATTTTCCGAGAATCAGTGGACATTTGGATATTGTATCCAAATCTCTAAAGATTTGCGATCTTGCAAGATCACTGAAAGGCCCTGTTATTAGATCTTACTAATATATTAAAAAAAATCTTACCAAGATCATTGTAAGATCTTGCATGATCCTGCATGATTTTACGAAAATTTTGATCAGATCATTACCAAGATCTTGCCAATGCCAAGATCTTACCAAGATCTTAAAAATATCTTTCCAAGATAATTGAAAGATCTTGTCAAGATCTTACCAGGATCCTGCAGCTTCTTGCAGGATCTTGTCCAAGAGCTTACATGATCTTACCAAAGATCTTGCCAAAATTATTTCAAAGATCTTGCCATGATTTCACCAAGATCTTGTGAAGATCTTACCAAGGTTTTCAACCTGGGAACTGACAAAAACCTGCATGCTGGCCTTTCAAAGGAAGACTTAGAAGATATACTGGCAGAAATTGATGACTTAAAGGTCACCTACAACTGCGTAGATGGAAAACTGCTTCATGTCAATTAAATTACTTAATTAATTTTTGTTGGTTACACAAAACCAATTTTCCTTTTTGTTGTTAGAGTTACAGTTAATGGTTAATATTATAATCCATATTTTTAAGAATCTTAGTATGACTTGAAAGGTTTTAAATGAAATAATTTTAGCCACAAACAGATACTAGAAGAGATTACAACACAGCTTTTCTGAAAGAATTTTTATTTCTGTTAATTAGTTGGGAGCTTGACCGTTTCTCTCCAAATGCTTGAGTAATGACTTCTAAGAGAAAGTCGGGATTGCTCCTTTCCTTCTTGCTGTACATCTGTACTTCTTCCTTTGCTGGCCCTTCCAGGTGAGACATGATTAAGTCAACCTTTTCCGCCGAGGTCATTTTTCTTGCCTCAAAGGTTGTCTTCAGTTCTTCTACAAAGTCTTCGACCAGTTGGGCACCTTCTGTCTTCTTCCCAGTGAAATGTTTGATTTTCTTATCACGAGGAAAGACAACAATCTGCTTCTTCTGGCTGTTGCTACTTGATGTTGCTGGTTGTGAGGATGACACCGTAGTTGGGCTAGCAGATTCCTTGAGGGCCTGGAGTTTGTTCATGGCATCAGCATACTTCTTGGTCAAGTCTTCTACTTGTTTTGCCAACTCCTCTGCAGACATGGTGATTCAACTCTTGTGCTGTTATTGCAACCGCCCTTTTTAAAACTGATTTTCCAAAAATGGTTTCCTTCTTTTTGTACCCTGCTCACAGCACCAAATGTGACCGAGGCAGGTTCTGATGTTGTTATTTGAACGAGACAGACAGATAGCCACAATAATATTTATTTGTGCAGGAATTTACAAGCAAAAGAAAAAAAGGGTGACTGTAAACTGAAAAGAATAAATTACAATAGCAAATCACTAAAAAACAATATTACAATACAAAAGATAGTTAAAGTGCCCCTAACCCCAAAAATTTTTCTTAGCCGCCAAAAAGGTCCTTTTTGTTCTGATCACATTGGTGAAAAAATTATAGTCGTACGATTTTTCCTCGATTTTCTGTGAATTTTTAAAATACGAAAAATACGCGCCACTGTGGTTCACGGCCGAGTTGCATGGAGAATGGGGCGAGTCGGTCTGTGACGTCAGCCGGGGAAGCCATTTCGCTTGGAGAGATGATGTGAGAGTGAAGATATTGCAGATCAGAGGTCACAGAGGGATTGTTCAGAGGAAAAAATTACTACAGTGCCTTATAGGTGTGTTGCTACGAATTGCCGTACTGTGGTGGATCTGTCTAAATGTATATTTGTACACAACATACCTTCCTTTGGCGATTAAACGACCGTTTCATGAAAATACAACAGGCCAAGTGGGAACCTATTCAAGCAACTGTTTCTCAAGAATATGCCTTGATGGAAACTGTTAACTAATGATCGTAGCGTTATTTTTTTATCGATCTTGTGATTACATCTCATATCTCCCTTGAACTAGCGAATACAGTCTGGCCGAAACTGAAAACTTGTGTTATATCGCAGTGTTTTGGTTGTCAGCCGCTCTGATTTCATTCAGTCGTTGTCTTCTTGTTTGTTGACACGAGATAAATAATCGAAGTGAAGCGCTGCGATCACGATCAGCTTCAAAATATTCAGATCAGAACCCTGCGACGAAAAAAACTATAGCTGCGGTTTATTAGGTGAAATCTATTCATCCGAAAGACCGCGAAGCAAGTAACTTGCCGCTTTGCTATTTAACCGGCGGGTATTTAGAAAACTGTGTTTATTTTCAGATCGTTTTTTTTCGCTCTTAGTGGTTGATTGTCAACTTGTAATTATTGAATTTTTGGTAATCCATATTGGTGCTATTTGAAAGGCAGAGGAATGCTCGATCTGATCGGAAAATCTTAATTTTTCCTTGCCAGACTCGCTTCTCAAGCGAGACGAGCGAGTTCTTTGTTTGTCTTGTAGCTTTGTGTGAAATTCTTTATTCAATTTATTTTCGAGCAAACTTCTGAATACGACGCTAAGTAGGGTTTACCATATTCCGGGACCATATATATTAACACATACAACAAAGTCAGCAGAAAACCGGCAAATTAAGATCGAAAGGATATAAACAAAAGCGTGACCTTAGCGCGTCCCATTTTTTTGTACTTTTCAGTATTTGATTTCAAGCTGTAACAAATGTTATTTGATTTTTTTTTATATATCGATGCCACTGGATATTGGCTGCATCTTGGAGATTTTTATAGCTCTTCCTTTTGCTTGGAGGTATTTCTAATTCACGATGAGCGAAGCCATGAATGAAGGTCACTGAAGCGATGCAAAATAATCACCGTGTTTATTTCATCTTATTTCAGTTCGAGGCGTCCATTTACCATCATTCGCTTCAACTTTTGGTTTTCCTTGTTTGGTTTTCCTTTCATCTTGTTTTAACAACTCTTCATCAGCCATTGGTTCATTGGTATATAAAGCAAGTTAATCCAGACACATTCTGACAGACTTTCGATTCCTTGCTTTTACTTTGTGTCACTTCGATGTCTTCGATGCTATTCTCCGGGAGAGAACAGATAGTCAGACTCAATCGAATAATCCTAATTTGTATTGTCTGATGCCATTTCTTGGAGGTTTCAATGAGTTCGGTGGCTGGGATCAAACTTCACAGGAGTTGAAGGCGAGAAATTTCAGATGAAACCCAGCTGAACACACGATCGCCTCAAAAGCTAAGAAACCAGCTTCCCCCGCTGACGTCACAAGTGCATTAGCCCCAGATCTCCTGTCGCGCGGCCGTGAACCAGAACATCACAACTTTAAACATTCGTAGTTTCGCGAGGATTTGATGGATTTACTCAATTCTTTTTTTAATCTTCACCAAATTTTGTATTCTTTTTGAAAATAAAAAGAAAAAATTTGGGGTTAGGGGCACTTTAAGAAAATAACCAATGATAGTAACAATCAAGTATTGCAATGATCATTCCGTAAATTTCAACAAACAAGACAATTCAAAACTATTGCGTGACACCAATGAAACATTGATCATCTTACATAGCCACATGTCTTGAGCTATTCTTAGAACTAGATGTGACTTGAATGAAAATATGTAATATTCATCAAATAATAGCCTAACATAACAAAATGATGAATTAAGGTAATCCCAATAGCAATTCAGATTATTCTCTGACACAAAACTAAGAAAACTGTAAACATATTTCTGTGTGACAGGACATCTGTCATTATAGTTGAACTTAACAAAGGTAGACTTAGCAGTGAAATATCTAATTTAACAATGAACTCTTGCAATGTTGTGAAGCAAATAGAATGTTCTGAAAACGATAACAATAGATCGTGCCACGGAATAATTTGCGCTGACCACCTAAAGTCATTTAACAGGATGCATTCTGCATTTTCAATGCCTACCCAAGCAAACGTACCTGTTGCCGGATTGCAGAAAGTCCAATAGATGACGTTCAGTGAATTTAGTATAAATTATTTCCCGCAGTTTGTGGGCCCGGTCAGTAGCAGATTTCGGTTTTTGCCTCGGCCGCGCAATAATTATCTCTTTGACAGCTGTGCGAAAAGGCTCAACATCAATCCCATTATTTTCCAAGATCTCCTCGGCACAAAGTCGCCACTGGTCATCGCATCCGCCTACACAATCGCCTTCTCCTGCCTCTTCTAGCAGCACCATTCTGCTCTTTTGCGAACGTTGTAGTATCGCGTTGGCGTTCTCTATGTCCCACGCAGTCTTCATGATATCAGAGACCACACGTGGCGCTCTATTCACAATAAATTCAGCCAAGTCAGTTTTTCCTTCACTTTTTTGTTCACTTGCTAAGGCCTGAAGTTCCGTAACAGTTGTAATCCCCTTTTCTACAACAATTGCAGACAGTTCAAAGGCAGACAGACGTTTTTTTCTTGGGTTGTTTGATTCATTTAGATCGCGCTCACTATTGTCACTGTTTGGAGTGTCATCTCCATCCCTGCCGGGGTTTGGGTCGAGCCTGAGAGATGTAGGACGTGTTTTTCTCTGCTCTTCCAACAGAAAGCATTCTGAAGGCTGTGAGGTCCTAAATTTTCATGGAAAACATTTATAAACGTTTCAAAAGGAAAAAAAAGAACGAGCGACTCCGACCTTGAAACCATATCACCAGAAGAAGAAGAGAAGAATCTTTGGGACGAAGCTTCGCACGTGGACGACGCCATTACTGATAGCCCGGGCGAAGAGGACAAGATTATAGAAGCCTTAGATATGACACAAAGTGTTGCCTCCCAACTGCAGCTCATTTTGTGCAAGCTTGAGGCTCTGGAAACTAAATTTGAAACCATGGTTACAACAGTCAATATTTTAACGTCAACAGTAGATGGCCTTAAGAAAACGGTGGACAAAATGCAAAGTGCAGTGGTGGCTGTCGAAAGCAAGACAACCGAACTTAGGAAGGACGTCGACCAAATGGATAACAGTCTTTCCTTTCTTAATAAAGAGGTTCAAGAATTAAGAAGTAAGGAAAACAACTACAAGCTGGAAATCAAGAGCTTGGAAAGCAAGATCCTCTACCAAGAAGTCTATAATCGACGCGAGAACCTTCGGTTCCTCAACCTTCACGAAGCCAGTGACGAGGGGAATGAAGATACAAAAGAAGTAGTCTATCGCTTTCTTGAAAGAGAGCTCAAAATGGAAGACGTAAGGCGAATAGAGTTTTAACGAATTCATAGGATCGGTAAAAAATCTAGTAGATATTCTAGACCTGTCATTGCGCGTTTTCTACGCTATCAAGACAGAGAACTGGTCTTCAATGCAGCGAGGGAAATGAGGGACTCACTAGAGGTCAAAGTGCTTGCAGATCTGCCGAAGGAAGTAAGGGAACGAAGGAAGAATCAGTGGCCTAAGCTTCGACAAACCAGAGCGGAAGGAAAACGAGCATTCTTCAGTTGGCAAGAACCGGACAAACTTTACTTCGATGGAATTCTGGTGCCCGAATAAAATCATGTAACAATGGACCCAATTAGGACCGACATTTTGAGTGTTTCAAGTAAGGAAAATATTATTCATTGAAAATATTATTCATTGCTATTGCTAAGATTACGTAGAAATATTTTCCGTTCACAGAAGCTATAAAATTTGAAATTTGCATGTGCTTTTGTTTTGGTAGTAGTCAGAGATGCTAAATTCGTACTATCAGTTTCAAATCCCAGAGGCCGAAATTACCACATATTTTGCGCTTCGGCCTTTTAACAATGTGGATTCTCTGCTTTTGTTGGTTAGGTGTAACTGTTTGTATCTTAGTCTGTTCGTGTTTGGCTCTTGTTTTGTTTTCTCTCTTTGTAGTATATAATTGCTGCAGCTCATATGAATTCTTTTTTCCACTGCCACCTCTTTCATATCCAAAAAAAGAATTACGTTTTTCTCCTTTGTTTACCATTTTTTTCTTCCAATAATGGGACTGAACAACAGTAACTTTAAGTTGTTATCACTAAATGCTCGTGGGATTCGCTCTTTTGACAAGAGGAAGACTATTTTTAACTGGCTTTGTAAATCAGGTGCTGACTTATGCTTTTTGCAAGAAACTTATAGTTCCAAAGAAGTAGAAAATATCTGGCGTAAACAATGGAAGGGTGACATGTTCTTCTCACACGGAAGTTCACATAGCAGGGGGGTTCTTATTCTAGTGAGGGACCAGCTCGATTTTAAACTATTGTCATCAAGGGTGGATGATCAGGGTCGCTACATTCTATTACATGCAATGATACAGGACACTCCATTTCTTCTGATCAACATTTATGCACCAAATAAATGTGCCGAGCAAAGTGAATTTTTTAAATCCATCTCTAATGAAATTAAGACTTGTGTTACGCTAGATTGTTCCATTGTATTAGGGGGGATTTTAACGTTACCTTTGACCCAGAATTAGATGGAAGTGGAGGAATTAAAAAAAAGAAGGATTCGGTTAAGAACTTAGAGGATATTTGTTTGGAACCAGACCTTGTTGATA
This sequence comes from Micromussa lordhowensis, assembly GCA_964020085.1. Lineage (NCBI taxonomy): Eukaryota > Metazoa > Cnidaria > Anthozoa > Scleractinia > Lobophylliidae > Micromussa > Micromussa lordhowensis. The sequence continues at coordinate 38,563,579 of OZ026596.1, read as the reverse complement.
TATGGCGTATCAGAAATCCAACAGAAAGGCGTTTTACGTGGCGACAAAAATCTCCCATCATTCAGAGACGGTTAGATTTCTGGTTGGTAAGTGACACTTTACAAGAAGATGTCGAATCAGTCGATATAATACCTTCGACAAAATCGGACCACTCTGCAATAACTTTCGCCCTGAATGGTATTGATGATAGTAAAAGAGGACCAAGTTTTTGGAAATTTAATTCTACGCTAGTGAACGACAATGAGTATTGTCAGTTACTCGACGGAAATGTTAAAATGTGACTAGAAGAATTTAAAGATATTTTTGATAAGCGTGTCCTGTGGGATCTGCTTAAATATAAAATTCGACTTTTTACGATCAATTACAGTAAAATAAAAGCTCGAAGCAGAAGAGCCAACCTAATCGAAGTGTAATGTGTAATGTGTAATGTGTAATGTAAATTACGATGCTGCAAGGAAAAATGTGATGCCGAGCCATCAATTCAGAATTTTGAAGAACTAGAATGCACACAAGCTCACTATGATGAACTCTACGATTATATTACACAAGGGGCTATTATACGTTCTCGGGCAACTTGGTATGAAAAAGGTGAGAAAAACAACAAGTATTTTTTGAACCTAGAAAAATCAAACAAGAAGAAGAGTTGTGTGAGGAAAATATTTACCAGCGATTAAGCAATGACGAGTAATCCTAAAACAATTTTATCGGAGTTGGAGTTTTTTTACTTTAATTTATACAAAACTAAGAACGATGACGAATCAGAAAGGAAACTGTCCTCTCTCCTAGATGACCTATCAGGTGTTCCAACGTTATCTGAAGAGCTGCGTTCGATATGTGAGGGGAAAATAACGTACAATGAATGCTTTTCTGTACTGCCATCATTTCAGAAGAATAAAACTCCCGGAAATGATGGTTTAACAGTTGAGTTTTACACAGCCTTTTGGCCTTCAATTGGTAAACATCTAGTAGACTGTATCAACTACGTTTATGAGTTTGGCGAACTTTCAAACACCCAAAAACAAGCTATAATAACGCTAATTGAAAAAAAGGGGAAAGATAAAGATTGATCAAAAACTGGCGTCCGATTTCGTTAATTAATGTGGACGCAAAAATAATCTCTAAAGTATTAGCTAAACGCTTAGAAAAGGTTTTGCCACACATAATTCACGCAAACCAGAATGCCTTTGTTCAAGGTAGATCTATTCATAACACTCTTAATCATATGCAAAGTTGGAATATGCACAAATAATACATTCTCTCTGCCGGAATGCAAGCAATTTACACTGGCTAAGCACTAGCTTGCCAATAAATAGCGAGAAGACTGATTGCTTCATTCTCACTCAGTTTTCCTGGCGGAACGAGAAGCGGTTTTCTCTTTCTCTGGTTTACGACACGCCCCGAACAATCCAGTACGTATGGCAGAACGGGACGTCCAACATCCAATACCAAATGCGCCGGTAATACCAGCACTGGCACCAGCACCGGCACCTGCTCCAGCACCAGTGCCAGCACCGGCACCTGCTCCAGCACCAGTACCAGTACCAGCACCGGCACCGGCACCAGCTCCAAATGCACCGGCTGCAGATGCACCGGCTGTAGAAAATCAACAACTTGAGGTGATTATCTGGTGATACTAGCGACTGATATACTTTCTTTCTTTTCTTTTATTTTCCGTAGACCGGGAACCGCCGGAACTACTTGAACCCAAAACGGAACTGATGATGAACCTCTATCAATGTGAACGCAGATTGCTTGGTTCGTAAAATGATGGTTCGACTTCGGTCGAATGCTGATTACGAGCGGGAACAAGCACGAATATGCTTGGTTCGTAAAATGATGGTTCGACTTCGGTCGAATGCTGATTACGAGCGGGAACAAGCAGGAATATGCTTGGTTCGTAAAATGATGGTTCGACTTTGGTCGAATGCTGATTACGAGCGGGGACAAGCAGGAATATGCTTGGTTCGCAAAATGATGGTTCGACTTCGGTCGAATGTTGATTACGAGCGGGAACGAGCAGGAATATGCTTGGTTCATAAAATGATGGTTCGGTTTCGACTGAATGCTGCTTACGAGCGGGAACAAGCAGGAATATGCTTGGTTTGTAAAATAATCGTTCGATTCTTCTTTGGCCCAACGCTGATACAAGCGAAAAAAAAAAAAAAGCAGAAAGTGTGCTTTGTTTAGTAAGTTGGTTGATGCCAACACAAAGATATCGAAGAATCGAAGAATAAATGTATTTTATGCTAATGTCGTTTACAAGAGAAATGAATCAACAAAGAGGGTTGAACAAAAGGAAGATTATAAGCCTTTGTTCTGCTTCAGCTAATTTTTGCTGAAAAGGAAAAGAAGTCAACAAAAGGATGCACAAAAGAAGGATTTCACTTTTGTGATCAAATTCTATAGACCTTCTCTGTTGGCTTAATAATGATTGATGACCTTAGAATGGACTGAACATGATTCGAATTTGTTTTCTCTCGTAGAACTTAAAAGAGGAGATTAAATCTCTGAGACAGTCCTTGGAAGAAGTGACTGAGACGTCTGTTGAAGCACTGGTCAAAAAGATTTTGACATATATGGCAAGGCCTCTATCTGAGTTTAGTAAGCACGATGTTCTCGAGATGATGGAGTCTCTACATAACAAAGCGAACGACAAGCGTCATGACAAAGCAAACTATTATAGATTAGCCTACCAGACAGCGAGAAATAACATAGAGAAACCTCGGGCCCAATTTCATTCGCTTGTAACTCGTCTAATAGGTGATAAGGATCACGAGAAAGTGCTAGACATTGAGGCGAAAGTGGCAAAGTATTATAAAGCATCCAATTCTATGCCTAGATCTCGTGTAAACAATTCTCCTTATTATAGAAGGCCATTGCGTAGGCAGAGTACAGGTGTAAGATGTTTTGAGTGTAATGGCCTTGGCCACTTCAAGGCGAATTGCCCTTTGCGTGCAAAAAACGTCGATGGAAAGGATAGTAAAAAGAAAAATGACTGATATTCTGTGAGTCATATGGTGAATAAAATGATCACAATAATACTGGTGTCTAATAAAGTGAATAAATAAATGTGGGTTCGAAGGAAAATGACTAAATGATTATTAGTCTTTGGTTTGGTTACACTGGGGTGATAGTTTTGAAAAGGAACTTACTTATGTAAAATTCTCCTAGCAATGCGTCTAGGTCAAAGCTGTTATCTCATTGGTGACTTGGCGGGGAATGAAAGTCTATCCAATTTTGAACCCAAAATTGTAAGTTTCAACATAGCTTAATGCTTTCCTTGTTTCCTACTTTAGAATCTGGCTTGGCCTTGGGAAAAAGGCAATGACTTTGATCGTACAATGGACCCCTTGTGTCATCCCGAAAACAAGAAATCTGTCACGTGGATAGACTTATCAGGAAACCCTGCTGAGGCCAATGGGATAACGGCTAATGTGCATAAGGCGGCGCGAGTTGAGAGAGGGGAAGTCTGTGGTAGCCTGGCTGACCTAGTCTTTCGTGACCCAGATAACTTCAAAGCAGGGGAGCTACATGAGAACTATCTCTACTGGGAGGAGATCGCGCGACGATCCCCCTTCTCGCGCCAAGACGAGGTTTTAACCTGGATTCGTGAAAAAGTGTCACTTGAAGCCTTTTTTCGCCACTTTAATGGACAATTTAAGGGGAGAAATTATAACTCGGACAGACCACCAGCTAACACATTCAGAAACAACGTGTCGTGCAAGCCATTTCGACGATTCGTGCAGAGCACCTTAATAAACCGGGTTAAATGTGGCGCTATATCGGTGGTCGGTAAAGTGGGTGTGGTCAACCCTCCGCATATAGTATTGCCGCTGACCGTTGAGCTGACTAAGCCGAGGCTATGTCACGATGCGAGATACTTGAACTTGTGGATGTGTGATATGCCTTTCACTTTAGATACCATCGTCAATCTGCCGCGCTACGTACGGAAAGATGGTTACCAGACCGTCCTGGACGATAAGTCGGGGTATGACCATATCCTGCTTACCGAGAAGAGCCGCACCTTCTTTGGTATTCAATGGGGAGGGTGGTATTTTACCTATAATACACTCCCTTTTGGATGGAAAATCTCCCCGTATGTTTACCACACTACAGGGCTATTGGCATCGAATTTCTTCAGATCCATCGGGATTCCATGCTCATTGTACATCGATGACCGGCACAATGGGGAGTTGCAGATTTCCCTGGATCAAGGAGAATACCACTCTCTGCCCAATGATGATGTTCGTCACCGGGCGGCAGCAGAGTCGGCCGTATTTCTTGTGGCTTATCACTTGGTAAGGCTTGGGTACTTCCTTGGCTTGGCAAAGTCTTTTCTTGTCCCTCAGAAGGTGGTGCCTTATCTTGGTTTTCTCTCCGATTCAGAAAGAGAGGTTTTTCATCTGAAACCGGAGAAGAAGGCAAACTTTATTTTATTCCTGAATGAGATATTGGCTCATCCTTTCATCAGAGTGAAAACTCTGCAACGCCTTGCAGGAAAGTGCGTTTCGTTTAGCCTGGCCGTTCCAGCTGCGAAACTTTTCACAAGAGAGATGAATAGGGCGATTTCTACAGGTCTGATGAGGCCAGACAAGTCTGTCCCTTTGACAGGGAAACTGAGAGAGGAAGTAAGTCACTGGCTTTTTCTAGAGCAGTGGGATGACCCCCTGCCGTGGAGAGAGGAGCGGCATTTTACTATCGCTATAGCCACCGATGCCTCCAACTCGGGTTGGGGGGGACATGTCATCGCACCATTTAAAAGCGAAGTGTCTGACTACTGGTTAGGTGAGGAGTGTCAGTGGGACATCGCTACGAAGGAAGCTGTTGCCATAGATAAGGTGTTAAATTCGTTTGCCGAACAATTTCGGAATGCCAGGGTGGATGCGCAAGTTGACAATAAAGTTGTGGTTAGCGCCTGGAACAATAATTCAGGAAGGAGCTCGCAACTTAATGGTGCTTTGAAGACATTGTTTTTCACAACATCACGACTTAATGTCTTACTTCACCTGTCGTATATCCCCTCGGCCGAGAATCCGGCTGACGCGCCATCTCGTTACCTCTCAGCGGCAGATTCTAAACTCTCTGATGATCTCTGGAGCTACGTCCAAAAGGAATTCGGAGGAGAGGTTGGACATTCAGTCGACCTAATGTCATTAGACTCGAACGCGATGAGAGACAAGTCAGGGAAAAGTCTCCCACACTTCACACCATTCAACTCTCCGGACTCTTCTGGTGTGAATCTATTTGCACAAGACCTGTCAAAGCATGAAGCTATAATGTCACGCCCTTACGTCTTTCCCCCGTTAGTTTTGGTGGGACCTTTGTTGAGATTCATGGAACGGTCCAGAATCCCGTTTACGCTCATAGTGCTAGATATTTACCCAAGAAGGTATTGGTGGCCTATTATCATCGGCAAGGCAAGGAAAGCACAAAAACTAGCCTCTGTTGGGGATGTGGGTCCGCTTGTAATGCCAACTCAGAATGGCTGGGTACAGGACAGGTCGATTGCTGGGGACCTATGGGCTTTTGCTGTGAACCCATAGAGTAGTATGACACTCCTAGAGGAAACTTGTGATTATATCTTCGATAGTAATAGCACACTAGGAATGTGAGAGAAATAAAGAAAGAGAAGCGAAATATATATGTAAAAGAAGGCAAGGAGATATACCCCTAATCGATTTGCTAATAGTAATATAAGGTGAAGTCTATTTGAATAAACGAAGATAATAAGACTCTAATTACTTTGTCTTTGTTCTCACTTTCTCGATTATAGGAACTACCTGTAGTGGCGAAATTGTTCATAGCCTCTGTGAGATGTCCGATCTGTCAGCACGCCAACGATTTTAATTTCCGTTTTTGCCAGCAGTGTGGTTATAATCGCAAAATCACGCAAGGTCCAGGACCTGGAAGCGTGCCGGTTGAATTGGATAATATTGATGCACGTATCAAACAGCTATTTGATTTTGACAAGGCGACGAGCTATTCGAAGCAAAAAGATTCCCTCCAAAAAGAATTAGAGCAATTTCTCTACTCTTTGCCCGGCCACGTTACTCTTGCCACGGTTACTCCTCGTGATCTTTGTCGTTTTCTGGTTTATAAAGACAAAAATGGAAAGACACAGGTCCACCGTATGGGATGTGAGTTTCTTGGCCAGAAGGGAAAACACTCTTGTGATTGTCCCATGCGGCTGTCATACAAAACGGTTAATTCCTATATAGGAAAGCTAAGAGCTATCTTTCATGCAAATGGGAGAAATGGTGAATGGGACAAGCGTTTGGGGCTTGGCAATCCAGCATCAGATAAGCAAATCAAAGACTACCTTCGCCTAGTGACGGCTGAGCAATTGCAGGCGAGGGTCACACCCAAGCAGGCCACACCCTTCTTTGTAGACAAGCTCACGCGCCTGGCAGAACACTTACAAAGATCACTTGTAAGTGCGGAGAATAATATTGAACGTTTTATTATAGCTAGGGATCAAGCCTACCTTAAAACAGTTTTCTTTAGTGGAGATCGACCAGGGGATTTGGGCCAGGTTAAGACAGCAGAAATTCTTAGATTTCCTAATGACGACGGCTTCTTGTTCAACCACATATGGGGGAAAACATTGAGGGATGGGGACCAAAATGTCTTTGGAATCCGGCGTAACCCACAAACGATTATCTGCCCTATTCGGGGAATTGAGGTTTACATGGACATTGCGAGGCAGATTGGGATAGACCTGACAAAGGGATACCTGTTTCGACCAACCACCAGTGATAAAGGGGTCCGAGATGCACCTTTCACTTCAGCGACGGCGGAAGCTCGATTGAAATTCTACCTTAAGGATATGAAAGCTGACGAAGGGGAGACTTTACATGGCTTTAGATCAGGCTGTGCGATCACCTTGGCGTTGACTGGTGCAGATCTTTCTGAAATAATGGAACATGTTGGCTGGTCCAGGCACCATACAGCACTATATTATTTACAGCTAGCTAAGGTCCTGAATCCTAGTGGGGCCTCTGCTAGGCTTGCAGAATCTACCGGAGATGTGTTGACACCATGGAAAGACACAAATCAATTGAAACGGTTTGTCTGCGCCTTTCCCGTAACAAATCCCCTTAAAAGGGTACACGATGGACAGAACAATTGAATAGAACAATGTCTGTCTACTCCCTTGTAGACAGAATAGACGCATTGCAAAACTCTGACTAAGGTCAATAAAATAACATGACGATGGGGAATAGTTTGTTTATTTTACTCCCCCCCGCTTTTGTGGGGCAATGGAGATTGGGGAGTTGGGTATGGGGTATAGGGAATGGAAACCCCATCAAAAGAGAGTACTGAAAGCTTGGGTTGGATGCGATCTCCTGGAGAAAAAGAGGGAACAGGTGGCGAAAGGAGCGCTAGCCTATTGTTATTCCCATGCCTTAATTCAACTGAATGTGAATGAGAGTGATGTGAAATAGAATACTATTCATAACACTCTTAATCATATGCAAAGTTGGAATATGCACAAATAATACATTCTCTCTGCCGGAATGCAAGCAATTTACACTGGCTAAGCACTAGCTTGCCAATAAATAGCGAGAAGACTGATTGCTTCATTCTCACTCAGTTTTCCTGGCGGAACGAGAAGTGGGGAACGGCCCACCCCCCCCCCCCCCACCCAATTGTTCGGGGCGTGTCGCCGGCCACACTTCTTCCTAAGCCAAGCTGTTCCAGCTTGGCTTAGGAAGAAGTGTCTATCGTTATTCCCATGCCTTAATTCAACTGAATGTGAATGAGAGTGATGTGAAATAGAATACAACCTTTGATGCACTACGGACAATTGATGATGTTGTTGATTATACGAAACGTAGCTGCTTGCCAGGCATTTTGATAGCAATTGACTTTGAGAAAGCCTTCGACACACTGGAATTTAATTTTTTAATTAGAACTTTGCATAAATTCAACTTTGGCCCTTCTTTCATACACTGGATTCGAATACTATATAAAGATGTATCTAGTGCAGTTATGAATAATGGATTCACTACTGGGTACTTTCCCTTAGAAAGAGGAGTCAGACAAGGAGATCCACTTTCTCAGTATTTATTTATTATAGCTGTCGAGATTTTGGCCATAAAGATAAGGGAGGACAACAATATCCAAGGCTTTAAAT
>OZ026596.1:38525442-38542942 GCA_964020085.1 Micromussa lordhowensis | reverse complement strand
TCTTTAGAAGTTTGCCTATTGATTATCTCAACAACTGCCTGATTATCCGAAAAGAAAACAATACATTTGTCACGCATAAGTGGTCCCCAAACCTCAAGAGCCAGGACAATTGGAAAAAACTCTAAGATAGTGATATTGAATTGTTTCCAAGCGTAGGACCACTCTCCAAAACACCAATGTTTGCCAAATATTGCGGCGTAACCCAAGGAACCAGCTGCGTCCGTAAATAAATTGAGGTTTTGAGAAGTGGCCCACCGCGAACTGAGGAAAAAGGATTTGCCATTGTACTCGCTCAAAAATTCCAGCCATACGTTGAGATCGTGTTTACATTCCTTCGTTAATCGGACGTGATGGGTGGGTTTTCGGATACCTCTAGTCAAGTCTATCAAACGGCGCAGAAAAGCACGACCAGGAACCACAACACAGCAGGCGAAATTGAGAAGCCCTATTAAAGATTGCAGCTCTTTTAGAGTGACGCTTTTTCGAGAACAAAAAGCAGCCAATTGGGTACGGCATTTGACAAGCTTGTCTTCTGGAAGACGAGCCTCCATCAAAGCCGTATCTAAGGTAATCCCCGCGAATTGCAAAGCATTGGTTGGGCCCATAGTTTTTTCGTCCGCTATCGGAACGCCTATACGACGGCAAACGCAAAGAAAATGATCGAGGTCTACCTGACATTTCGCCTCAGAAGGCCCAATAAATAAGAAGTCATCTAAAATATGTATGACCGACGACGCTCGTAATTTAACCTGAGCAATCCATTCTAACGCAGTGCTGAATGATTAAAAAATATTACAGGACGACGAGCACCCCATGGGCAGGCATTTGTCAAAATAGAATTTCCCTTGCCATTCCATTCCGAGCAATGGGAAATCGCGGGGGGCTACGGAAATAATATGAAAAGCGGATTTAATATCTGTCTTAGCCAGAAAACAGCCCTTTCCTATTGCTTTAATGAGCCGAACAGCATCATCGATAGTGGCATATTTTACGGTGGCTAACTCTTTAGGTATACCATCGTTAACAGATAAACCCTCCGGGTACGACAAATGATGAATTAACCGAAATTCCCCTGGCAATTTTTTGGGAACGATGCCTAGGGGCGATACCCTGAAAGTTTCAAAGGGAGGCGAATCAAACGGACCTACAATTCTGCCCGCTGCGAGCTCTTTTGACAACTTATCATTTACGCTAGTAGGATTGTCCATGGCACTCTTCAGATTTGGAGATCGGATTGCAAGGGGAGAACCAATATATCGTATTGAAAAACCGTGAAGAAAGCCTTGAATAAGATAGTCCGAGGTTACGTTGTTATAACCCTTAAGATAAAAGGCGAAAAGGACAGATTGCCCTATAATGGCCTAAGTGTGTTGGGCACACCATTGCAGTATAACAATAGCCGCCAGGTGATAATACACTAATTACGCCATAAATGTCAAGTGCAATATAATCCGAGACATTTCAGGAGGACTATAAACGTCCTATAATGGCCTGAGTGTGTTGGGCCCACTAATGTAGTATAACAATAGCCGCCAGGTGATAACACACTAATTACGCCATAAATGTCAAGTGCAAGTAATTATAAATTCCAATATAATAGCCTGCGAAAACTGTATACATGATTGATTATGACGCGTGTATTGAATATTTTGTGGTACCGCCGATAAAAATCACGAGGGCGACAATGGCCTATGATGATTGACTTAATCGACGGACACACCCACTAACTTTACAGCCTGTAAAACAGCTCCCCGAATACTACGCGTAAATTTATAGTAACCTAAATTGTTTAGATGGACCCCATCAGGTAAATAAAGGTCTCGTTTGCAGTTCCAAAAACCTCGGTGTCGCCAGTAATAACAAAAAGGCAAATGTTCTAGCACTACCTTAAGATATTGATGGAGCCGGCCCACTTTATAATTAAACTGCACTGACTCCCGCGTATGCCGCCGCAGAACTTGGCCTACTACAACAACTTCAACTGAGTGTATATCATGTAAATCTCGAACTAAATTTTCTAGCTCTGAGCCAACAGTCTCAGGTGCGAGCTTAACAAGATCATTGGACCCGAGCTCCAAAATAATGATCTGGGGAGCAATTTGACATACGACTTCTAAGTCAAACTTACGAAATTTCTCGATTGTGTGGCTCCCAACGCCATGAAAATGAATATCCGCAATATCACTAAGGCTGGTAAACGCATGCTTGTGCCGCTTCTTCTGCACAAACGCCTCTAGCCGGTGAACAAAAGAGTGCCCGATTATTAGCACGCGATGTTTAGCCATAAAGGTATAAAAATGAGCGGGCACTAACAGCAAGGTAAACCGAAGCTTACCGATAGCCAAAATAATGATAAACACCCTTATTTGAGTAAAAACTAGGGCTACAAAAGTTGAACTTGCCTGTTTCCAACGAAAGAAAGTGAAGTAAGCCTCGAAAGCTAAACTGCTATCACGATCGGCGCTGGCGTGTTGTTGTTGTAAGTCGGGTTAGGTCCACCATTATTCGTAGTCGTTTTGTTGAGGCACTGTAGCCGTTTTTCAAGAGCAAGTAAAGAGTTGTTTAGCTGTTACACTGGTGGCAGCGGTGGGATAAAAGAATATGGCCTCGAGAGAAATGCTGGAGGATGTTGTCGAACGGTTAACCGAGAAGTTGAAGGTGGCGGCTGAATCCTTGAAGTCAACGAGCGAGGATTTTCGACAAGCTCTGGAGAAATTTGAAACCATGGAGAAAGAACACAAACGAATCGTTCACCAGGTTGGTGAACTGAAAGAAAAAGAGTCCGAGCTAATCCGTGAGAGGGACGAAGCGAGAGAGTCGTTGAAGAAATCGCTAGAGAAGGTATCGCAGATGGAAAGCAAGCAGCTGGCCCTTAGTAGTCGGTTGCTGAAGTCAACGACAGTGAAACCCGAAAAATTTTCCAGTAGCGGCAACGACACGGACTTCCAGGCGTTTTTGGACCAGTTTGAGGTATGTGCGAAGGTGAACAACTGGAACGAAGAAGAAAAAGCAAATCAGCTGATTTTGTGCATGAAGGATAGGGCACGCGTGGTTATGTCCCAACTCTCGTCGGAAGACAAGAACTCTTACGAGCGCATGGTCAAAGCTCTGCACGGAAAGATCGGAATGCGTCAGGTTCCTGAAGCCGCCAAAGCTACACTCAAGGCTCAACGAAGAAAGGTGGGAGAAACTTTGTTAGATTTGAGCATTGATATTAAACGCCTATGCGGAGAGGCCTACCCTAGCTTGAGCCTAGCTAGCTTGGAACAAGCTTGTATAGATCATTTCACTGACGCGCTGGGGGCAACGCTGGCAAAGGACGTGATTCGTTCTAAGCCTTTGACATTAGATAAAGCTCTATCAGAAGCTCTGGAGCTTGAAGCGTTAGAACTCAGAGCGATTAGGATGAGGGAGAGGGTTGTAAACGACGTGTCAACCCAACAGAGTGTAGCCAACCAAATGCAAAGCTTACCCTTGCCAGGTTGGGCCCCAGAACTCTCAACTATGATTGCGTCAGCTACAGCAAAAGCAGCAGCCGAAGCAGTGGTTAATGCTATACCTTTGAGTGGTGTTCAGGGAAACAGGCCTCCCCAGTTCAGACAAGCCAATGGCCGGGGCAGAGTGTGTTGGTCATGTTTGTCTACATATCATTTCCAAAGGAACTGTCTCCAGGGAAACTTCCGCAGGGCGGGGGACAGATCGTGAACATAAGTCGCTCCCCGCCCGGAGACCAAGTACCAGTGATACGCATAAGCTCCATTCAACCCAACGTACTCTTACTTGACTGCAAGATCAAAGAGGTCCCTGTGAGTGCAGTGGTGGACTGTGGTAGCCCTATTTGCATATTGAGCAGTGATGTGTTCAACCATATTGGCTTTGGCGATACCCTGGGGAGGGTCGGATCCAAGGTTGTGGGTGCCGAGGGTTCACAGCTGAACATCCTAGGAACTGTGGAGCTAGACATAGGCGTTGATGGGATAAAAGCTAAACAGCTATTCTATATTTGTGATAATCTTAAACAGAGCGCCCTACTTGGGATGGACTTTCTAAGAGACAATGGGTGTGTTGTCGATTTTAATGGGGGAACCCTTCATGCTGGGGATACGCAGGTGAAACTGAAAGATGAACCGAGTTGGGAGGTGCACAGAGTGTCCCTGGTAGACACTGTTACCTTTCAGCCAGACCAGAACGTTGATCTTGTTTGCGAGGTTAAAGGGGCAAATTTGGAGGGAATTCAGGGAGTTCTGGAACCTATGGATAGATTTTTCCAACGTTTTCCAATCGTGGTGCCCAGTACCCTATCCTCAGTGAATAAAGGATCAGTACCAGTCTGTTTCTATAACTATTCGGATCGACCGGTCACCATCTACAAGAACACAAGTGTGGGGGAGTTCTGCCCAGCAGTAGAGAGGGGTCAAACAATTCCCACGGCACGCAACTACAGGATTGAGACCATTCTTGATGACAGTGATAAAGGGACACTCAACTGTAATATGCTGTCATTTGAAGCAGAATCGAGTTGGGATACAGTTGACGAGATGAAAAAATTATTCCCAATAGACAACGACCAGATAACAGAAGAACAGAAGTCCAGAAGCTGAAGCTGAGTGTGGAGAATCATGGCCAAGCATTCTAAAGCAGTATCAAGGGGACCACATGACATTATTGGCCACTGCACTAAGGCGCAACTTCGAATCGACACTGGATCTGCACCCCCTTCAAGACTACCCCTGCGCCGCATCTCACCAGCTCAAGAGAAGTACATAAGTGAAGAAACGCAAAGGCTACTCGAGAGAGATGTGATAGAGCCATCCACTAGTCCTTGGAGCGCTCAAGTCGTTCTAGCTTCCAAAAAGGATGGCTCATACCGTTATTGTGTTGATTTCCGCAGGCTAAACTGTGTCATTGTCAAGGAACATTACCCTGTTCCAAGGGTGGAAGACATGATTGACACTCTTGCTGGAGCGAAATTTTTTTCAACTTTGGACTTAATCTCAGCTTATCATGCGTTTGAAATTCATCCCGATGACAGAGAGAAAACAGCATTCTCTACCAAGCAAGGGCACTGGCAGTGGAAGCGAGTTCCATTTGGGCTTTGCAATGCAGCGCCATTCTTTGTGCGTCAGATTGCAAGTTTGTTAGCTGGAATGACATGGGAAGAACTTTTGGCATTCTTTGATGATGTCTTAGTTTTTAGTCCCACTTTTGCCAAGCACTGTGAGTCCTTGGATCGTGCCCTTACCCTCATTGAGGAAGCCGGATTGAAAGTGAAGCCAGAAAAATGTCGTATGCTACCTCAGCGTGTACCTTTTGTTGGTCACATCTTGTCCGCGCAAGGAGTGTCCACAGATCCCGAAAAGGTTTCCGCAGTGAAATCATGGCCACCACCGACCAATCTGTCTCAGTTGCGTGTTTTTCTGGGAAAGATTGGCTACTACAGAAAGTTCATACCCGATTTTGCAACCCTTGCGGCCCCCCTCAGGTACATTAAGGCCTGGGTGAAGCTTAAAAAATAGGCAAAAATCCTATAACAAATATTTAAAATTACAGAAACTGTTTATATGAGCAGTGTTCTCCGGAAGCGCCGGCGACCGGCGTTTTCGCCGGCTACTCGTATATCAAGCGCCGGCTACTTCTATCAGTAAAAAGTATAAAAATATGATAATTAAGCGTAAGATTTTTAAAAAGTAAAAAATAATTTCGCACGTTCCGCGATTTAGGCTTAAAATCTCAAGTTACTGTAATAAAAACAATGCGCGTTCATGTTATTACAGAAGGAAACCATAAACAATAGCTAACAACTACAATGTTATTTTATTTAATTGAAGGCAGACAATTACAAACGTACAGAAAATAATTGTCTCTTAAGTGCATTGGCCGAAAGCTGTCAATTAAACGTCAATTTTTGCTGCGATTCTGTGGATTTCATAACTTCCATCACACGAGTTCGTCTCTTCTGAAAGAGCAGGAATGCGAACAACTCGTCATTACGATCCTAGGATTGCAACGAGAAAATTTACTTCAAGTCTTTCGGAGATGTCGAAGCGAAAGTCCGTGGAAAATCAAAAAGGCGAAAAGAAAGGAAAAATAACAGGTTTCTTTATTCCCAAAGAACGAACAGAAAAAGGTAAGTTCATTTAAAACAACGAGTTAAAGTCTACATTACCACGTGCTGTTCGATCAGCTGTCGATCGTGCAATGTAAAACTTGAAGGCTTACTCGAGATAACTTCATCTTGACTTGGTTTCCAAGCATGTGACAACTCTAAAAGGTTTAGAAACACAATATTCCAGAAAAAAACGAAGGTAGATATTTGGAATTTCCAACTTTCCTTGACACTGAAAAGTAAACACGTCAGCTAGAAATGGCGGCCATGTTGAAAGTCGGACCCAGTCTCCTCGCATCTTGTTTTGGCTTTTTGCGGTTGGCAAACGAACGTGAATTTAGTAAGTAAATTAAAAAGGAGAATAAAAAAAAGGTTGATATGACAGCTTGGATTTTCAAACAAATTTTATTTTTGTTAAAATTAAACAGTTAATAAAAATAAATAACATCTGTTTGCCCACTCCAAATCATGCCATTTTAGCTTCATCAGCAACTAGTACTCCCCCTCCTGAGCAACTAGTACTCCCCCTTGAAAATGCAACTACCTGTGAACAGCAATGCATACAGAGTTCCTGCAGTGCTGGTGGAAAGCAAAGTCTAATTTCAGCTGAAACAAGCACACATCCAGTCCCAGATATGTTACCAACTCCAGAAGCAATTGCTCTGCTGGAAGAGTATTTTTGTGATGCCATTGAAAAAAAGAAGTTACACAGCTTTTACACCTGTTGTGGAAAATGCACAGACGTATCTGAAGCGGAAAAGGCTAGAATTCAAAGCCAGAAAAAGACAACAGATGGGAAAAAGAAGGGGGTGGATATGTTCAAACACTCATGGATCACTGACAGAAAAACGTCATTCTGTAACAGAACAGGTAAATATAATTTTAATAAACTGTATAGTATATTATACTGTATAGAACATACCCAGTATGGAACAATGACATGTTGTGATAAAATAGTTTGCTTTAAATGAGCCTTTTACTTTTAGGCATGTGGTGGCTTGTATACTGTGAAGGAGAGGGGATGTTCTGCCTACTGTGCCGTGTTCATAACACCAAAAACAAGTACAACAAACAGAACACATTCAACTTAGCACCATCCACCAACTACAAGCACAGCGCTGTTAGCGATCATGCAAAATCCAGCGGATACGCTTCAACAGTAGTCCGTGAGTTAGAGAGAAGGAATTCTTCCTTGGCCAACCAGTATAAAGTGGCTCATGAGGTGGCTGATAAAGTAACCTACAATGCGTTCCTGAGCTCGTATTGGCTTGGAAAAGAAGAAGTGGCCAACAAGAAACTGCTCTCCCTGATTGAGTTGGAAAAGCACATTGGTGTCAAGGAAATGCAAGAGTTTAAGAATACAAGTGAACGAAGTCAGAGAGAGATGCGCCTCCTTCTCGGTCAGCTTATAAAGGGAAACTAATTCAAAGGGTCAAGGATGCCAAGTGGTTTAGTATCTTGGTTGACGAGGTGACAGATTGTGCAACCATAGAGCAGCTGTTGATTTATGTTGGTTATGTTGATGAGGAAGGGAGGTCACATTTTGATTTTCTAGAGGTGAAAGATGTTCTTGAGACCTCAGAATCAGCAGATTCTGAGACTCTCACTAGAATCATCACTGAGGAGCTGAAGGCCTGTGGTCTTAACCTTTCTTTTGTTTGTGGTTTTGGATTAGATGGTGCTAGTGTGATGACTGGCAAACATAACGGTGTTGGTGCCAGACTTCAGAAAGTGTGTAGCATCATGGTGCGCAGTCACTGCATTAATCACAGGCTTGCCTTGGCATGCAGTGATGCTAACGACACTGTGAAGTATATCCAGACCATTGAAGTTACCCTTCGTCAGTTGTGGAAGTGGTTGGAGTACCCAAAGCGCTGTTCAGCATTTGTGAAGGTCTGTGTGTCACTTCAGAAAATAAATCTAGCCAATGCTAATGATGACCCTGCAAAGCAGAAAAAGCTGTCCAAGTCTCTGGCGGTGAAGATACAGAGAGCGTGCAGGACAAGGTGGCTTTCAACTGGACAAAGTGTTTCCAGCATCTGCCGTAACCTTCTTGCCCTGATGCAAACTTTGAGGCAATATAAGGAAGCGGATGCTACAGCCCAAGGCCTCCTCCAGAGGATGAATAACACCAAGTTTGTTGGCGCGATGCTGCTATTGAATGAAGTCTTGCCTCATCTCAACATCCTCAGTAAGCTCTTTCAAAACGATCACACATGCTACACCTCCATCAGACCTGCACTTGAAAGCACAAAATCCAAGATTTCCGAAATCCGATCCTCCTTTGACTTGGTTCTTGAGTTGAAAACAGCCCTTCAGCCAGGTGGAGACTATGCCTCTTTGGAGCTGGAGCTTAAGGATGACTGCCAGGTGGAAGGGTTCCTAAAAACTCTTGTGACAAACTTCACGACTGCTCTGGAGAGGAACCTAGATCAAAGATTTCAAGAGGCAGCACCTGTTCTTGAAGCATTTGCCATCTTTGATCCTACCTGCCTCCCAAAGCCAGAAGACCCAGCCTTCAAGAGGTATGGCGAAGCTGAAGTAGAAGTGCTGTGTAAGCAGTTCAGGTTTGACCAAGATTACACTCTTGCCCAGTGGTATAACTTCAAGTACCTGATGTCCTCCTGGAAGGTTCCATCTGCTGTTGTCAGGGGAAAAGATAATCTCTCTCCAACTGAGTTTATTCTGAGAAAAATTGTAAAAGAGCAGGTGACCCACAGAATAAACTTTCCACAAATCGTAGATGCTGCTCAGATTTGCCTCACCCAGCCCATGTCAAATGCAGTAGTGGAACGGGGTGCCAGTGCAGTGAAGAGGGTGAAGACCAGATTGAGAAGTCGACTGAAGAATGACATGATGGCCAGTCTGCTTCATATTTCCCTCAGTGGTCCGAATCATGAAACAGAGGAGTGCAAGGAGATGTTAACAGAAGCGACTAAGGTCTGGAGAAAGACGCACTTCAGGAATCTTCCTTCGCTGAAGAAGCTACCCAAGGTTGGAGGATCAGACCATGAAGGCAGCCTCTACCATCGACCCACAAAGGCCGACATTGGCATTCAAGTCCAATTTCCAGCACAAGCTGATGAAGCACAAGATGATGAAGTTTCTGTGGAAACCGAACTGGATTCTCAAGTCCAAGTGGTAGCAGAGGCAGTTGCCAGCAATGCTGATTTGTGCCACGATGCCCTGGATGCTATGGGCATGAAAGATGTTGAATCTGGCGGTGATTCAGACTTTGAGTTTGATATGGACGATGATTATTCAGATTAATTTATTTAGTCATCTCTAAGTCATCTGTAATCAACTAAGCTTATGTACATGTAAATCAAGGGTATTGAGCGGAAAATCATGTTTTTTTTAAAGTTCATTGAGAGAAGTACGACTACAAGTGTAAATGCAGTGAACTAAAAGTAATGATTGAATCAATAATATATTGAAAGAAAAATAAATATCTTGTATCACCATTTTCATGATCGTAGACTCCAATATATGCACACAAAAACTGACAGAAAAATGACACATTTTTTCTTGCTGTAGTGTGCCCAAAATGCCTCAGATTGCATCTCTGGAGGCCTATTTTTTAAAAATTTTCCGGGGGCATGCCCCCGGACCCCCCTAGAAGCTCGTGCCCTTCGGGCACTCGATTGATACTCGCTGGCTACTTCAAAATTTTAGCTGGCTACTCTAAAATCTCCGGAGAACACTGTATGAGTCTTTATGCACTAGATTGCTTTTAAGAATTTTTTCTTAGTTTTCCCAACAATTAATGTCAGCACATAAGTGTCACGTGACACTTCAATGTACATTTTCCCGCCAATATTATTTGTTATCCATGCAGGAGTACTTTTCGCTTGCCAAACTCGTCAGAACGATAGTTCATGAGGTGAAGAATCTGAAACGTACTGGCAAGGATGACTTAAAATTTTGTTCAATGTTTTACAGTGAATTTAGGCACTTCTGGGTATGATTGTGGCAAATGTCTAACTAACTGATTCTTTTCTTCTTCATGAATGTAACCTTTCCAGTAAATAACAAGTTTACTGGGGTTTTATGAAAATGTTTTGGGCCAAACACGCGACTAAGGTGTGTAAAAAATGCTCCTGCAGTTGAATTCGCGAACTCGACTACGGTTTGATTTTCGAGCGCCATTTTTCTTGTGAACCTACGGGTTTTAGAAACAGCGGATGCAACTGTTGCTATGACATTTCGGAAGGTAGGCAAGATGGCGGACGAAAGTGCTATGTTTTGTTGTGAAGGGAAGTGCTACTTTTCACGACGAAATCATCGCTTGAAAAATAGAAACGTTTCACAGAAAAGGGTCTAGGCTGAATGGATTCTAGGCTTTGTGATTTGATAACATATTTTGATGCGGTAACATGAGGGACGAAGAGCATTTGTGGCTGCTATCGCAGACAGTAATGTTGTTAAACTGCTGATGTGAAATTTAATTTTGCTGTCAAAGCCCATTTTGGTGAAATAATATTCCATTAAAATCTTAAAATATCTGAAAGATGATCTGTTCCTAATTTATGTGGGCATATAATGTACCGCTCAGTTAAAATTGCACCAACTTCAACCACACTAGTATTTCTTTCAAAGTCTTGAAAGTGGCTCATTCCGCGAGCACGGTTCACGCTTCGAAGTAGAAATGGTTGCTACCCTTATTTGCCCTACGAGTTGCGGCTTTGCTCGGACGGCTGCTCTAGAAATAGTGAAGGAAACAACTCTAACATTCCGCCGGGAAAACGGAGAGGGAACAGCAAAATTCAGAGCGCGCTCAATGCAAGAATGCTACAAACGGTTTAATGAAATTTTCAAGGATAGATCTGAGGAGTTTGCTATTGATTTTTCGAAATTTCAAAAGAAAATTCCAGCTCTCCGAGATATGTTTAGCAGCTGGAATCCAAGAAGAAAAGACGAGAAGGAAAAGTATCTGGAAACATTCAGTATCAAAAACTGGAACGAAATGGCGCGTGCGAAAAAAAAAGAGCATTCGTTTTCAAACTGCCAAGGGTGCTATCATCACTATGCTGAAATTCAAGCTTTACTCCCAGTGAAGTCGAATCAATTTTGGGGGATAGCAAAGGAAAATCCCTTTTTCATTGCTGGCAAAGAGTTTAAGATAAAGCCAAGGAAGGCAGGAGAAGTCAAAGACATTGCCAGGGCTCTCTACAACAAAATTGATGCCACCTTTCAGAAAGTATGTAGTACATCTTTTGGAGAGGTTTTAACCAAACTCCCAGAGCTCCAGCTTCAAAAGAGAAAGTCCCCAACCAAAGCCAAGAGAGAAAAGAGACAGATCTATAGAAAATACAAACAGAAAGTAGAAGATGAATGGGAAAAGACTTCCCTTTTAAGGTAATTATTCGGTGTGGATGGGTAAAGCAAGTAAGTAAAAAAGAGTCTATTTATTGCAGACATTAAAAAGAACAGAAATCATAAAATTGTGGCCTCAAGAAAAAAAAACACAAAAATTAATTGATAATTAACAATCAAACATCAAGACAGAATTCTTTATTACTTTTTTCTATTCTCTCCCTCACTTACATGTGTTATGTGTCACTGACATTTTGTTATACCTAACCTACAGCCTTTCTTGACTGGTACAAGATTTATAAACAACCTGCTAAGTGTACATGTTTTGCAGGCTCGTTATGAGCCTTGACTTTAGCAAGCACAAGGAAAGCTACATTTACTTGTCCAAAGTTTGAAACGTGTAAACCGTATTTCATCTTTCAGGTGTCTTGGTGAGCGACAATCATATGCGGCGAGGCAACGAGAACGTCTTGATTCTTCGTTTGAGACCAAACCAGCTGCAATAAAAAGAAAGGAGACCAGTTCAGAACCTGAAGCAACAGCCCCTGTGAAAAGAAAACGTCATGCTGGCAATTTCGATGCTATGACATGGAACAAGAATGGGTTAAAGCTTGAAGTGGAGGGATACAAAGATGACACCAAGGTCAACTGGTCTGAGCTAGCAAGAAGATATGAAATAAAGAACAAGAAGGGAGAAATTGCTAAAAATGGTGGTCAAATAGCACAGGAATGGCTCATATCTCAAGGCGTCAACCTGCATAGATTTAAACGACCCTCTGAAGCTGAGCGACAGCCCCGAAGAAAGAAACTAAAGGGGCTTGGTGGTGAAATCTCAGTCCCCACACCAGAAACAAATGACACATTAAAGCAAAGGCTTAAGCTCAAGATTCAACAAGGAGAATTTACAGTTGGAGAGCTCATTGTTCCTAGAGAGGTGAGCATGTGATGAACTGTGATGACAATGATAATGACGATGATGATTTAAAACAATGAAATAAATTTTATTTACTTACCATTAAATTGTGGAGAGATAGGGGGGCAAAGCCACATGTATCTCAACAAAGAAACACGTGTAAAATACATGTAACATTTCAAAATCTCCAAACTTTTTCTGAGCTGTTCTGAAAAGAAAAAAAAGATTGTATTATGTATCGCAGTATTGCTTATTTAATTATTCTACTTATTTAGCATCAGCAATTTTTCTTTCTTATTTCAGTATGGAAAGCTGGTCATTGATGCAGATGGCAAAATCCAAGCAACAACATTCACTGTGCAAGGAAGAAAGCAACCTCTTGAAGAGATAAGAAAGAAAACACTGCAAATGCATGAATAGTTCATGAAAAGTAAGCCCAATGAGTACTATGCTGAAATGTCTAGGGAGGAGGTCACCAAGCAATTGAAGAAATTGAATGAATTCAGCCAAGATGATGGACTCACCAAAATGAGGAAAAAATTACAAAGAATATCAACAACAAGACACCTTCAAATATGGCATGACCACTCCACACTAGCAAACACTGGCCTCATCATATTCACAGTTAACTGCTTGTATGACCCTGCCATCTACATGACGGATGAAGAGTATAAGGAGGCAGCTGGAAAGGTGACAAATGTCCAGGCTGAAGTAGAAAAGCCCCATGTTTACATTGTAGCGAGGTGTAGGAGGTGTGATGTAGAGCAACTTGCATATGTTGAAACACGCCTTTGTTGTCTACAGCACCTCCAAAGAAACATAAAGACCACAAATGGAGTTGAAATTAAGGACATCATGAGATTTTTTCATGGCGATTCCCCATCTCGGGAATTTGAAAGCAGACAACAAAAAGGAGGCCACTACTACTGCTCTGGTTGTGGAGCCCATGCAGACAGAGTTTACGACCTTGCCTACACTTTCCACTGTGCAACAGTTTCACTAGATGACCGTCAAAAGATAGTCTTGAAAGGGCCCATAGGAAAGAGAAACTCTCTCCTTCAAAAGCCAAAACCTTTCACTGCAATGCAAAAGCCAGAACTTGAATTAGAACTAGGGGGGAGGGGAATATATGATGGAAAGACAAGGAAAGAAATGCAAAAGCTCTTGGAAGAGGATCTCCATGGTGTTAGCCGAGTGCCAGCACTTCTCTTCAGTAGCCCTCAAATCTCACTGGAATCTTTAAATTTAGGAAGTTATGAGGTACTTCCATGTGAACCAATGCATGACATTGCACATCACATTGAAAACCTACTAACAGAGTTACCTATACACATAGAGGATGAAGAATGCAAGAAGAAACTACTTGAAGCAGCAAGCCTAACAACTGGAAGGAAAGAAACAAAAAGAGCTGTTGATTTTCGCTGTTCACTGATCATGACCTCCTTGTATGTGCAAGGAACAGCTAGCTTAAGAGTGCAGAGTCTTCTAAATACAATGGTTGATATGCAAGACATTCTTTACAAGGATGACAAAAGGAGATCTCCACGATTGATTTTACGCTATCACAACTCTAGTTGGTACCACCACATACTCTGTCGAGAAATTGTTGGTTTTAATCTTCAAAAAATGACTGTAAGAAAGTTCTATGGCACATACTTTCATGACCTAACAGCTCATGCCCCACTCCAACTGCGAATCATATCAGGACGCTCTTCAAATGCTGAAGAAGAAGAAAGAACATTCAACACTGTCAAATCAATCACTAACACCACATCAAACTATCGCCCTGCCCACATCATCAGCAACATATTCATTCATTTGCAGGCTGAAGAAAAATTAGGCAGATCAGAGAACTGTGTGGAAAAGCAACAGTCACAAGTTTCACGTTTAGCACATTCACTTCCACTACAAAGAAACACAAAAGTCCCAAAGACCCTCATCAAAAAACATTCCAGCTCATGGCAGGCACATTTGGAGAGGATAAGTGATTTTTTGAGACCAGGAGAGGGCGTGTGGTGGTCCCAAGATGATGATTTTGTTGAGTTTTTTGATGCCTGTGGTGAGGCTGAGTATCAAGAGGAGGGTCCCACACTGCACCACTTCAGATCTAGCAGTTTAAAGAGTGAGGAGCAGTACTTGTTGGAGTGTTGGCAAGAGTGTTTACAAAGAGAAATCATAATTCCAACGTACTTGATTCGCGATGAAGACGGGGATGGCAGAGTTAATCGTATTTATACAGATTATTTGACTGGCCCACTGTTTGCTGAATTTTCTGCCCAAGCACTTCAAGCTCTACATGTACCAGAATCTAGAGTCATGACAGCACAAGGAGAAGACGAGCCTTCAATGTCAGCCCCTGAAAATAGTCTAGAAGACCACCTTGTAGATGAGTCTGCTCTGTTCTCATCAAGTGATGTTCTTCAAAGACCTAATTGTGACCACGAAACAGTGGTAGACTTGAGACTCATTGGAGGAGAGAAGAAAATAGAGTTTGAAGATCAGAATTTGATGGAAACACCCTCAGCTACACATCACCAAGATGAAACCAATGCCTCAGGTATGGTGGTTAACAACAACAGCAATTATTATTATTATTATTATTATTAATATTATTATTGTTGTTGTTGTCGTTATGGTTATCATTATTCTTTCATTACCTATGACTTTTGTTATTATTCTACTAGTCATTGCACTTTGACTTAACTGAAAGCTCACAGTCAGGCACATTACAGAATTACTGCAAGAACATAGCCCACGAGGAGCACTTGCAATGTATAGGAGAGACAGTTCATTTGACAGAAAAACAGTATCTGCTTTTCAAACTTACATGTACATGTACATGGAAAGTTAACACTTTACTCTTTTGTTACTGTTTGACTAACCGGATATCTCAATATAGTCATTTCAATCTATACAGTCTAAAACTCACAGATCTCCTCTAAAAAGGCAATAAATATTACACTATTACCTCACTTACAGGAAATGAATGTAGAGCTCTTCAGGTGATTGACCCAAATGTCATATCAGACGGTTGTTCTGATTGTCCTAAGAGAAACAATGATTCAACTCACAATCAACAACTACAAGTAAGTACAAGTGTATGCATAAAGAAAAGTAAAGAATACATTGTAACTAAGCAATAAAAAAAAACTAGAACTAAACTCTTAACTTTCTATAATTTATGCTTTAAAATGTAAATACATGAAGGGTGACCCATGGGAAGATTACTGTTACTAACTTGTGAAATAATAACTTGAATAGCTACCAAAGATTGTCCTTGTTTCTACTCAACTTTCAGAATAATTTCCTTTGAGCTGCATTTACGGATTGAATGAATTTTAGTCAAGGCTGAAAAATTTTCCACTTTTTTGTGTCAGAAACTAGCGGAGACATACATGTACATGTCAAGAAAGCAGCTACAGTCTTACGGCAGAATAGACACTGTTATATGGAATAATCCATGGGACAAGATGTAGCATGCAAATTACTGTATCACTCTTTTGTTTTTCCTTTTTGTAACACAGGAGAATCAATACAAAGATGCCTATCCCCTTCAAACCAAACTTTGTAAAGCAATAGCAGTTGTGCTTGGGAACACAGGAGAGGTTCAAAAGCTAGACAAAGCAAGAAGATGCCACACAAGCAATCCAAACAACAGAGAGAGAGCCAATGACTACCTCTCTAAGCTTGCCTGAGTGCAATCAAACGTCTTAAGTGAACAACGTAAATTAAAGAGAAGATTTGATGAGTGGGAGAGGGAATTCTTTGTAACTCACAATTGCCTGTTAGCACTGCCTGAAGATATAAATAAGCTTAACAAGCAATTGAAATATGCGAGAGCTCTCTTACGAGAATGGAAAATGGATGCCCTGGGCGAAAATAAAAGAACACTGTAAATATTTTATTATAACGTGTAGCGTAGGTTACAAGTACGAATGATATATGAATCTCTCCTGAGCTTCGAGTAGAAATAAACGCCTTTGTGAAGTTTGTCAAGTGCTATCGAGTCGTTAAAACAGTATTGATACCAGATCGTTTATATGAATCTTACCTGATCAGTTGAAGTCAAATAACCATGTTCCTGACCGGAAATAAAAGCGTTCCAACCTCGAAATCCTTGAAGTCATTCACGATCTATTATTTAATTCACGAATGACTTCACGAACTGTTTTCACAAACTAGATAAAAGCTGTTGACATTTGCTACCATGGGCTCCGATAAAGCGTTTCCATATATGGTTCGCCTAGCGCAAGAGCACTGGGGACAATATCATGTATGACCTTATTTGGGAAAGAGAGCTTTTCCCGCCGCAAATTTCGAACGCGGGAACGAAAAAAAGTAATCAGTCCAGGATCGGGAATAGTGTGAAATTGTTTAGGTCCTTATGGGGAAAAAAAGCCGAGAAAACACGAAAGAAGAAATAAGGCGGATGAATAGAGAACGGAAAAAAAGAAAACGACAGCAAAGGAGTCTTGAAAAGGAGAGAACACTTGTGTCTGAGCTGCGGAAAGAGAAGGATCGCCTAACGAGGCAACAACAGATATACGAATATCTGTCACGAAAGTATTACGATCGCTGGCGTTCTCTTTTCAGTCGAGAGCAGGCTTTGAGGAAAGCTGTAAATTCGATTTTGGGCCAACCTGTTATACAGAGAAAGGTTTGTAATTGTGAACTTTAGAGGTCCAATAAGTATAACTCTTGCTTCAGTGAGACGGGAAGAAATTACCAGCTATATCTCAGGGGAGGGGGAGGGGGAGGGGGTAGAGGCTGACCCCAGTGAGTCCTTGGACACTTGCACAATTGTTATTATTAAACAAATAGTTGCACTCTAGACATTTTTATATATGTTCAGCAAAAAGATGCCACTGTCCCTACCCCCCCCCCCCCCCCAAGTGGACTCTTAACTATGCTTGTAGAACTACAGAGCAACATTGTAATGGAAGCAGTGATTGCACAAATTAGAAAAAAAAAACCTTGGGGTGCTCCAGCTACAAGTACTAGACCTTCTTTGTTTTGTTACAATACAGGTACTAATAAAGGAAACCTGTGATTCTTCCTTGCAAGTTGAGCGTGGGCTTTTGGAGCACCCAAAAG
The DNA here is from genome assembly GCA_964020085.1 of Micromussa lordhowensis. Lineage (NCBI taxonomy): Eukaryota > Metazoa > Cnidaria > Anthozoa > Scleractinia > Lobophylliidae > Micromussa > Micromussa lordhowensis. The sequence goes on along the minus strand of OZ026596.1, from coordinate 38,525,513 downwards.
ATGAATCTGGTAACCAAGTTACAATTCATCTTGGTTCTGGTGCATTTGGATGCTGCAACAACCTGGAAGAT
>OZ026596.1:38495442-38520442 GCA_964020085.1 Micromussa lordhowensis | reverse complement strand
CTCACAACGAGAGCTTGGGCCGCCTGTGTTTAAGTCTGCTAATAATTTTATTTCTTCTATATTTGATTCTTTGCTTTGAACATGACCAGCTTAGTACCAAGGTTTTCCCTTCCCGCTAACCAATTTGGCATTTGGCGCAAAATTTTGTGATGTCACCGAATTGCACTGACCCCTTTGGAGGCCCTTAAGTAAACCTCGTGCTCGCCTGAGAGAGGAGGAAAAAACCTAGGGACTAGGCTGGAACATGACGTCATTTGTCAGTCCAAGGACAATTTTGACCAGACAAAAAAGCTTTCTTTTGTGTCTGCTTTTTTTTGGTTATCTCTGAAAAGAACTGTTAAATTATGTGTAAAGCCCTTTTTTCTCATGTTCTGCAACATGAGTATTAAAAGTTTTCAACAGAAACATTTATTAGAAATGAAGATTTCAATAAGCAAGTTTTTCATCTAAAAATACACAAGTATCATAGTATTGAACTAGAACATGAATATACTATGCTTTAAATAGATCATTAATATTGATCAATGTTTCTTTCACTGAGTTCTCTGCAAAACAAGCATTAGGTCTGAACATGAACAAGAAATGAAGATCTCATCAAGTTCTTCATTCAAAAAATACACATGCACGTATCATACTATAACATGAGTAACTATTACTTTGTTCTGAATCTATTATGAATCTGAACACAATACTCAGTACACTCAGTAAGAACTTTAAAAAGCCGTTTCATCAAGGGAGTGGTCTTCTCTTCAGTCAAACTTATGAACCACAGGAGGCAATTCCAGCATTTCACAATAGTCACTACAAATGTGTTTTTTTGTAAATTCGCCAATGGCAATGGTGGACAAATTGCCACAACAGAATAAAAATTCAGACGAACTTTCACAAACTAAGTTTGTTGTTTCAATTTCTGGATCATATAGCTGGTATTTTGACCCTTGAATATCTAACAGCATAAGCTTGTGTTTTGAGTACTCATACGAATAGTGCACCAAACATTCTGCCTTCAAGGACAGCTCTTTGTACTCATTGGTGCATTTCTCTGGAGCAGAGCAACATTCCCCATTGTTGTTGATGTATTTCAAAAAATTTCCAGGGACATATTCTTCGACCGTTGCTGGCTCATCTTCAAACTTTGTATAAAACACACGGTTGTAGTGGAAACACTGGCCAAAATGACTTGGAACCTTATTGCTAAATTGCTCTGTTAGCTGTCTCGCTGCAGAGTGCATTTGCACTTGTTTCCTAGTGTGATCTTCTTCGGTTGTTTTGAGGGTGTTGATGATGGCATCTTTGGCTTTAGCATTGTACTTTTTTATGACCCATTTCTGCTTTTCCTCATGGTTGCAACTTGTTGCTAAAAAAGCATCCCTAAAGCCCCCTGATGAAAACTTTTCTGCATCAACAAACAGTTCCAGAGCCTCTCCTTCATGCCACTCTCCTGTTTTAACATCAAACTTCTCCAGCAAGAGGGTAGCTCTCTTTTTTGGCTTTGGCTTGACCAATTTTCCAGCCTGCAAGATCTCAGATATTGAAACAGATTTTGGGAACTGTGTTTTTGCAATTGCAGTGGGGGCTTTGGATGATTTGTGGCTTTCAGAAGATTTGGCCAAATGAGAACTACTGTGAAGGGGAAGGTGGCAAGAAATGCTTGGAAGATCACTTTCTTGGTTTACAGCAAACCGCACCAAGTACACCTGGAAAGGCCAAGAAAGGATTACACTTCAACATCAAATAAACAAGCCCAAGGGTCTAACTGAAATGGTGTTCAGGGCACTTAGCTATATGTCATAAAAGGCCAAATTCACGTTGCAGACAGGTTGTGAGTATAAATACTTCAAACCATTTTGAGAGGAAGGGAAAAGGGTTTTGAGCCTTGTGGTATTCAAGTTCCACAGTACCAACCAAAGCAAAATTCAACCATACTGTATTAAAAGGTGAGAAACTGACTCAATGTTTAAGTAGCGTTTCAGACAACATTTGATCAGACAAGCATGTGTTGCTGCAAATCCTTATTGTGATTCTGAAGGCCGTATTTATGCCACTAATATTACTTGGGTTTAATGCGAATATCTTGTTCTCATTTTAAGCAATCCAAAATCCATGAATCTATGTTGTGCAATGTTTTTTAAATTTTTTAGGTGATGTTTAGGATGAGATCAAAGGATTAGTAGAATTTGATAAATAAAAAATTGAAGATTTAATGTAGTTTTAAAATAAGAATTTGAAGATGGACACCAAGACATTCCCCTGCCAATGTGAACTGCGCTTGTGTGGGCGTCAACTGTCTGTTGTTGTTCCAAAAATAATTTTCTTTCTTCCATCCCTTCTTTAAACCTCTCAACTTTCACTCAAATCCAGGTTAAGTCACACCTTAAGTAAGGGTGTACCGTGGTCCCATCAGATGTTTAGATGTTTCTCTTGTGCATTTCCCAGTCTCAGTCAAGCTAAAAGACATATCAAGTTCTCTACTGTTCTCCCCGCTAATGAGTAATGGGTAGTAAGAAGAACAAGGCTTCGGTACCCAGGTATCATACTGGTGAATGACATTATCCCTTCCCTCTCACCGCCCCCCCCCCCCCCCCCGCTCCCTCCGAAAAAAATACTGGCAAAATATTACGACCATTAAAAATGGCTGGAGAAATCCCCCTCCCCCCCACCCAACTAGGAAAAGAAAACAATGTGGTGAATGAAACCAAAAGATAACAGCCTAGATAAATAATTGGGCTTCCAAATTTCTTCAGATTTCTTACCTTGTCCTTGCGATGAGGTATCTGATTGACGTTTGTACAGGATGGGCCTTTGTTGGAGACTAAGATGTCGCACGTACTGGCTGGGAGATTGAAATGAGCAGCGCAGGCTTGGTAAGGGTTAGGTCCCCGAATTCAAAACAAACGAATTCTCTGGGCTGTACAGGTCTGTACGTTTGTTTGTTGTCCGGCTCTGCAGATAGCCTTTGAACTACGAGTTGATGAGGTGCCGCACCAGCTTTGCCGCATTGCCCCATTGCGTCCATCCTCGTCCTCTTTGTTCACATCTGTGTCTCAAGTTCTTCCCAGGTATGCTGACGTCTCTTGGGAGGCATCGTTTAGAGGAGGAATATATTATTAACCTTAATAAACACCGCCTTCTCTGTTCGAACGAAGCGCGGGAAAGATGCACGGCTGAGTGACCTCTCAAGATCACAGACCCAGTCTCCTTCCTCCAACCACGAGGGGTTACACCGCTGCCAGAATGTATCTCGGGCTATGAGAACAGCGGGCCGTATCCGCCATTGTGGATTGCAAATTAGAAAATGAAAGCGATTTATCGATGTTTTTTTGTTCCCCTGCAACTTGGAAGGGATCAGGAGAGCTTACCCTATAAACTGTGGAGTTTGCAGCTGGTATACCGCTATGAATGTGTCGCTATTCGACGGGTTACGGAGCTATGAGAACATTGGGCCACGTCGTAAACATGTGAAAATCATTTTACTTCACTTTTTGCTTTGATTTCCTATGAGAACGCTGGGCCACTTATGAACATGTAAGAATCGTTTCGCTTTTCGTTTTGATTTTGGTGTGAAATGCTGTTGTATTTTTTTTTCACTTCGTTTTTTTGGGGGATTTTCACTCAGATTTTGCATGTTATTTTACGTCAATGAATTTTCTCAGTTTTCTGTTTTGCTTTTGGTTTTGATTTTCGTGTTAAATGCTTTTGTAATTTTTTTCACTTCGTTTTTTTTTTCACTCAGATTTTGCATGTTATTTTACGTCAATAAATTTTCTTTTCTGTTTTACTTTATTTTCTATATTAAAATTTTCTCTTTTCGATTACGTTGAAATAAAAATAATTAAAAAATTATAAAGAGCCTTAAAATAATTTTCCGTTTTTATTTTATTTTGTTTTATTTTTAAGGTTACTGATAAAATCAGCTAGTATTTCTTGATGTTTTGTGATATTTCACGTTCTTTTCTTATGAGAATAATGGGCCACCATACCTAGCATTGGATAGCTGGATTATACTAATCCATCAGCTTGTTCAAGCAATTTCTTATTTCCATAACAAAGGCTTTATTCACCGGGATATAAAAGCAGATAATGTCCTTGTTTCATATTTAAACCATGAGTACCGAGCAATTTTAATTGATTTTGGCAAGTGCATAGCGTCAACAGCAAGTGGATGCCTTATAAAGCATCTCACTCCAGAAGAGCAAGAAGAATATAAAAGAAAACATGCTCATATTGCTCCAGAGATTATAAATGGTAGCCATCCGCCTTCATTTGCTAGTGATGTTTACTCCTATGGACGGATTGTCTGTGCAGTTGGAGCACAAGTTGCATGTGATTTCCTTATTGCTCAAGGGAAAAAGTGCATCTACAGTGATGCCAAGCTAAGACCAAAACTAATTCAGATCATAGAGGAACTTCAGTCAAAATTTCCGTGGCAGTGCAAGTGATTAATGTTTTACAGTTAACACTACCTTTTTGATACTGTTCATACATGCATATATTCTGCAATTCATGTTTACATCCACTTTTAATAGTAGGGAGATTGCCCAGCACTTTCATTTTTGCTGTCACCTAAAAAGCCCACAAGAGCACCGAAAGCTTTCTCGATGACACATCGTAGGTTGGCAGCTGACAAAATGACACATCTTGTCAGTCAGTACTTTTGTGGTGCTAACAGTGACTAAAAACTAAACCCTTTTTTCAGAAGTGAATAGGTGCCATTTCAGTTGCATATATAAGACAGTTTCATCAGTTTTGGTTTGGGAAGAGTACTTAATAAGCTCAAAACGCAATGACTGCCAAAAACAGGCTGCTATTAAGAGCAGTTATTTCACTAAGAGAGTAACCTGCTTTAAAAAAAACTGGATATTATATTTAACAAAAAAAAGAAGGAAAAAACATAAAAACAGACTACAGAAACAATTTCAAAATTACACAAGACATCGATTTTTATTGATGGACACAAATCAGTTAACATTAAATCAGAAAAGATTTCACAAAATTGGAATACTGTAGAATGGTACTGGCATGTTACATGTACATGTGGTTTTATGACTCAGAGAAGCCTTGCAGTTATTCTGTAATTGCAGTTTGACATTCAGCTCTATCACTGCCAGGTCAATTTCAGCTTTTTATGTGTATGAAAATATTTGTAATAAAAGAAAGGAAAATATGGGCATGCCCCCTGATACTAAAGGGAGTATGTCTAGTGTGCGTGTCTCGTTTACATTAATTAAGACAGATTCTGCTCAAAGTTCGAGCAATAAGTGGAAAAATTATTTACTACAAATCTACTCACAGCATGGTAATTTCTTGAATACTATTTAAACCATCTCCCTTTAACTTATTTCCCTAAGTAACCCCCAATTAAATTCTCAAGAAATCTAATGTCAAACCTTGTAAGAATGCCTAATGCATGTGCTATTGTGTTTTCAACTAAGGAAAAACTTCTGTTTTAATTGAAACACGGATAACTTCAATTTTCTCTTGCAGGGTCAGCTTGAGAGCTCAAATCTGACAAGCTATTCTTACCTTTATTCAAAATATTAACATGCTATGAGGTTTTTTTGGTAACTTGATTTTTGCCGTCATTACTTGAATGTCCTACAGAAATCATCTTAAACCTTTAAAAAGCCCCAGAGGGAGGCATGGGGGCCTCAAGGTTAATGGGCCCAACTTCAGACTGAGCAGTTCAGGTTCAAGGCCTGACATGGGACATTGTGCTGTGTTTTTTGGCAGGACACCTTTTTTCTCACAGTACCTCTCTCTGCCCAGTTTACAAATGAGTAATGGCAAATCTAACACTAGGGGGGAAACCCTAGCTGCCATTGACTTCCACTTAGCTCATATGTAGACTTTACCTACATCTAAGTTCCTGAAGTGAGTTGCATCTAATTTCTCATTGCACATCATCAAACATAATATTATATTTAAGCATGTTCTTAATCCTTAATAATGTGATTATATGTCGGTGTCTGACATTTGCAGACCACAGACTGTAGACATTTTAACTAAATACTGCATTCCCGTTTCCATTACTGATAGCTAACCGTAAACAGGCTGACTGGAGTGCTATTCAGGCTAACCTGACTGATATTCAGGCTAACCAGATTGCTGTTTAGACCTAAATGTAGTCTGCAGTCTGCAAATGTCAGACACCGATTATATGTTTCCATTTTCCAGTTTCTTAATAAATTTCTCTGAATTCAGCCTACTGATCCTCTAACCAATGAAGAGAATTTAATGCTGTGTGAAATCATGGTTGATGCCTTCTAAGATAGTATACATGATTTGATAAAAAATGTCTTGTGTATGATAAAGGGAGGCTCAGATTATAACAGGCAGATCAAACATGAAATTATAATAAAGCAAAGTTATAGCTAGGAGTCACAAGAACCCTGTAGCCTTCCAATAGGAATAATGATTTGGAAGAATAAAGACAAGAAATAAAATTCAGTCTAAGCATAGGCATTTCTTTGGTGAGCAGGGCTGTGAAGATGACACATCTTTTACCAGTTTCAAAAAGAAATGGATGTGCCCCACTAGGAAGAAAACAAGCAAATAAAACATCAGATTTCATCTACAAAGAAAGTAGGCTTTGGTTAAAATCATATGCATGTATCAGACATTTAATAATCCCTTGAAATTAAGAGTTACTCCACTGGTGTCGTGACTGTACAAATTCATCAACTACATCATTGGAAAGAATTACATATTGCTAAAAAGCACTGAACATAGTGGTTGGTCAGTCTGAACTTGAACACAAGTACCAAGCTACTGAAGACATGAGTAAACAAGTAGAAATTTTATGAAGAAATAAATACTTCACCATGAACAGTAAAAGAAACTGATTTGAATAAGGTAGGTTCCCTTTCGAACTTGCGAGGCTTGCAAGGGCTGGAGTTCTGCCTCAGTAATTACAATTATATATAAAGCTTAGTCAATAAGTTTAACTGCAATGTACACGAGGGCATGCAACTCTCTGTTAGTTTTCGTGGGATCATTTATTTTATATTTCGAAACATGTACATCTGAGATATCAGTAAACCCACCTAACTACTGCTTTGGGGATTATTTTTACTCGTAACTTTATCTTCTTGGAGAAATTGTTTCTCAGGCAATCATTCAAAAGCCTGAACTTTCGATAAACAATCCTCTCGTGTATCGATGACTACGTTTCCTTTTTTCGGCTGAAAAATAGCGATATCATGCCAATTTTCGAGTTAGCGAAGATAGAAAACAAAATTCATTTACCTCTTTTTGTTGTCTTCTACTGTACTGTCAGATTCACCGGTAAAAATGACAAAAACAAAAACTCGAAGCCCATATTTCAAAATGGCGGACTTTGCCCAATAATATGCGCGCGGTAGTCTCGAAATTCCAAGTAACTATGGTTACTTCCACAGTCCATGCGAATTCCACGCATTCTGCTTGGGGGGGCACTGGGGGCCAAAATCATTCTTCACCCAGGCCTTAATTTACCTGAGCCCTCTTCCAACTCAAGGAAAAGGGTCGGAACTTTGTGTCGTCTAACAACTGCCAGAAATCGTTTGATACCCTGAAGCAGGCCCTATGTAATGCTCCTGTACTCGCCTTTCCCCGATTTGACCTTCCATTTGTTCTAGACACTGACGCTAGTACGACCGGCGTCGCTGCTGTGTTATCTCAAGTGCAAGATGGCGAAGAGCGCCCAATCGCATATGCTGCTAAGGCCCTGACAAAATCGCAGAGAAAGTGGGCACCAACCAAGATTGAGATGTATGCGCTAGTGTTCGGGACAGAAGCATTCTACCCTTACCTGATCAGCAAACAGTTTATCGCTCGGCTGGATCACCGATCATTGGTGTGGCTTCAGACCTTTAAGCAACCCAAGCCACAAGAAGCTAGATGGGTTGAGTACCTACAGCAGTTTGACATGAAAATAGAACATCGGGCTGGTCGTTTACACGCCAATGCCGATGGCCTTTCTTGTCGACCTTGGCCAGCAACCCAGGTGACTGACATGCCGGAGGAAGCAGAGAATTTCCCTGCTCCAGTGATTGTTGGAAAGACAGCCAGTAGTGATGCCACACCATCTGTAGAGGGAGCCCAGTCAGAATGCAAACAATCTCCTCCGCTGTGGTCCAATGATCATCTTAAAAGAGAACAACCCAAAGACAAGCACCTGAATGCGGCACTGCAGTGGCTGAAAGCAGGCAAGAGACCCCCTAAACAGGAAATGGCAGGGGTCGATCGACACATGTGGTCTCTGTGGAGTTAGTACGATCGTTTGGTGTTGCAGGATGAAGTGTTGTACCGGCGATGGTTTGATGAGAAGACAGGGCGTGAGAGCCTCCAGTAGTGTGTCCCTCAGCATTTAAAGGGAGACTTGCTGCAAGAGTTACATGACCTGTGTGGACACTTGTCAGTGCTCAAGACCACAGACAATGTGCGGAAGCACTTCTACTGGTTTGGCCATACTGCAGATATTGAGCTTTACTGTCAAACATGTCACACGTGTGGCTCCAGAAACGGACCAATTCCTCGACCAAGGGCACCCATGCAATCCATTAAGACAGGTTATCCATTGGAGAGGATCCAGATTGACATTCTTGGACCACTTCGGGAGACTAATAGAGGAAACAAGTACGTTGCTGTTGAGGTGGATATGTACACAAAGTGGCCTGAAGCGTATGCCTTGCCAAATCAAGAGGCTGACATAGTAGCGCAAGCAGTCATGGACAACTTTGTATGCCGGTTCGGTTGCCCTCGTGGAGTACTTAGCGACCAGGGTCGTAATTTTGAGTCACGGCTATTCCGCGGTTTGTGTGATTTGATTGAGTCGGTGAGTTCCAAGTTTCAAGTTTATTCAGAAAATTTATAATTATAGAATATGATTTACCACTGCTCGCAGGTAGCTACAGCTATTTGAGGCGAGCAGTGGTTTGACGCATAACATTAAAGCTTTGACATACGATACTAAGTAGAAAAATATTTACAATTACAATACAGTTACAATAACAATTACCAATACAAAGTAAACTTAATTAATTAATTAATTAATTGTCATACAATACATTAAAATACATTTAATACAATACAGAAGGATAACGCGGATAAAATGAGTAGTTGAGTTCAGTTTATGGCATATTTAAATCTAGTAGATCAATATATTCATTGGCCTCCGTGAGTTTCTGAGGAAGCATATTGTGAATGTTACGTTTAAAATTCACTTCAAAAACTCATTAATAATTTATAAGCACATGAGCCTATCAGAGACGTCAAATTGATCACGTGCATGAACCTTTATACCTGGTAAAAATGAGAACGACTACCATGATCTTTATATAAAGATCACACGTAATCTTTATATAAAGATCTCAATCAATCGATCTCAATGCACGCGTTTTCTCGGGTTTTTGAAGTCGCAGAAGAATTCGCATGCACGTGTTTTCTCAGGTTTTTGAAACAGTAGAAAAATTCGCAGGTAGGTGTTATCGCGGATTTTTGAAGCTGTTCAAAACACTCGCAGCACGTGTTTTATCGGGTTTAAAAACACTCGGCTACGCCTCGTGCTTTTAAACCTGATAGAACACTGCTGCTCGTGTTTTAAACAGTACTTTAGACATTTGGCGAGTTTCATTAGATAAGTTATTCCAGATTCTGACACCGTTTCTTGAAAAGGACATGTTCAGCTCGTCTAGTCTAGAGTATTTGAGAAAGAAGTTGCCTCTTATTGATGATCTTGTATTATGTGAATAAACATTATGTTGGTAAGTAAATAAATTACTTATTTGAGGTGGCGATATATTATTTGAGACGTCATGCATTAAGATGGCAACTGACTTAAAGTAAAGAAGATCTAGAGGTAGTAATTAATAGATAATTACTGAGGCACATGGCATTATGAGAAATATTGCAGCCAGCTGAGGCCGTAGGCCGAAGCTGGCTGCAATATTCCTCATAATGGCCATGTGCCGAAGTAATTATCTATTATAATTATTGATCCCCATGAAATCCTATTGTTGTGTGTCTGTGTTGGATCTTCGATTTTGGTCGCACGTATGTGAGATAATTGTGATGCTCATTGCTATTGTTCCTTGTTTGTGATGAATATATCTTCGATTTTAATGATACCGAGGATTGTTATTGTAGCTCGTTGTTATAGTTGTTCAAAACAATTCCAACGATGGAATTAATTCGTGCAAGCTGTGTAACACTACAAATTTGTATACTTTATAAGCCAGAGAATTCAGTCATTTTACTCAGTGTGAACCTCGGTTTAGAAAGACGATGGATTCGTCGGAAGACGAAGGGTTATTTATTACACAGAGTTCTTCGAAGGCAGATATTTCAGCAGAAATCGAAGGTAATGTCGTGTAACGTTTGGACATTTCTGTCAGTGCTTTAATTCTTTATCGACTTCTAAAGGCGGCGTTTCCATTTTCTTTTTTACCTCTGACAACGAATTAAGGTCTCCGGAAGAAAAAAGGGCTAGAGATAAGCCGTTGAACGTTGAGTTAGCGTCATCTTCAGGGGATAAAGTTCCGGAACACGTGGAAATGACTCACGACCTTGGTGCAAAAGTCGACCTTATTCTTTCTAGTCTCGACGCAGTGAATTCAAAACTGGAGTCAATCAACGCTGTGGTCGTTAGCCTAGAACAGAAACTGAACATGGTACAGGGCAGAGTCGAAATGCTCGAACGAGATCAGGCAAAGTCGAAGGACGCCATTAAAGACATGCATGATGGCCTCCAAGCATTGAATACCATTGTTGAAGTAAGTAAGACCGCTGGTGATACAGTTAAGAATTACTGCGATGATAAATACAAGGATCTACAAGATAAATTATTGTACGCGGAGGTTTATCAACGGCGCGAGAATCTTCGCTTTTATGGCATAGAAGAGAAGCCCGACGGTAATGAAGATACCCACTCCGTTCTTCAAGAGTTTTTTGCGCGAGTGCTGGAGATTCAGCCGGAAGAAGTACTAAAAATGGAATTCCAACGAGTGCACAGAGTGGGAAAAACAAACCAAGACGGAAAGCCGAGAGCGATAATAGCAAGGTTTCTGCGTTATCGAGATAGAGAATTCATCTTTTCTAGGACGAGTCTTCTGAAAGATTCCCAGTTTGGCATCTCGGCGGACTTGCCGAAGGAAATTGTTATAAGGCGCAAGGAGCAGTTTAAGAAGTTGATTGAGACAAGAAAATCCGGTAAGCTTGCATTCTTCAGTCGTGCGGAGCCCGATAAGCTTTATATTGACAGAGTTTTGGTACCGTTATGAACTGACATTCGTGTTTGCTAGAGAAATTTTGTTGTCATATTATTTACTTCCTTTCCTATAGTCATTTAAATTTACAGCGTATGTTAGTATTAAATAGCAATGTTAAACGGTTTATTAGAAGATGGTCAAGGTACGCTACGCTGACTATATGGATTTCGTGTTTATGGCTACAGGGATGTTACGGTTTATCGCTTCGCGTTTAGCTTATTTAAAGCCATAAGGTCGTTTTTCTTTGTTTGGAGAGTCGACATCCAACACGATTTGGGTATTCAACATCTTTTTTTAGCTTCAGTGTTCCGGTCGGTATTATTTTCTCGATTCGATCCACAGTAGCGAAGCAGCTTTTTCTGGCTACTGTAAAATATGTTGTTAAGGTTTCAGTGTCTCGTATTGCAGGTTTTTATTTTTTGTAATGTAATTTACTGTACAAAATTTTGCTGTCTATTTAGGGTTGGGTCGATTGCAAATTCAAGGTCATTTTCTCTTAAAGTGGGTTTTACAGTCAACGAATTTATTTGTTTTGATCGGTGGAATTTATATGTAATATTATGCAAATATGGCTCCTAACAATATTAATTTTAAATTATTGTCACTAAATGCTCGAGGGATTCGATCTTTTGAGAAGCGAAAGGCATTGTTTGGGTGGTTAATGAAAGATAAATCGGATATTTGTTTTTTGCAAGAATCATATAGTACTCCTGAAGTGGAGAAAATTTGGAAATCTCAATGGAAAGGGGAAATGTTTTTCTCGCATGGTTCAGAACATAGTAAGGGTGTCCTCATTCTTATTAGAAAATCTTTAGAGTTCGAATTTAAAACTATAAAAGTGGATCAAAATGGCCGTTTCATCATCCTAGAAGCAAATGTCCAGGACCATCCTTTTCTTTTTGTTAACTTGTATGCCCCGAACAAAACAAACGAACAATCTACTTTTTTTGAGGAGATCCGTGAAGAATTGGATAACTATAGTGTAGTGGAAGATTGTAACATCGTAATCGGTGGTGATTTTAATGTAATTTTTGACCCCGATCTGGATGGAAATGGTGGAAACCCAAAACGAAAAGAATCGGTGAAATGTATTGACAACATATGCCTCGCTAATGATTTAATTGATATATGGAGGATTAGAAATCCAAATGTAAAACGTTTTACATGGCGTCAGTTGGAAGTGCTCGAGCGATTTTACGCCTCCGTGTGTAAACAAGACGGAAAGTGAAAAAATAACGGTTTGTATGACAGCTGCATGGGACAATCACAAGAGTGTTTTCCCTTTTGGCCAAGAAACTCACATCCCATACGGTGGACCTGTGTCTTTCCATTTTTATCTTTATAAACCAGAAAACGACAAAGATCACGAGGAGTAACCGTGGCAAGAGTAACGTGGCCGGGCAAAGAGTAGAGAAATTGCTCTAATTCTTTTTGGAGGGAATCTTTTTGCTTCGAATAGCTCGTCGCCTTGTCAAAATCAAATAGCTGTTTGATACGTGCATCAATATTATCCAATTCAACCGGCACGCTTCCAGGTCCTGGACCTTGCGTGATTTTGCGATTATAACCACACTGCTGGCAAAAACGGAAATTAAAATCGTTGGCGTGCTGACAGATCGGACATCTCACAGAGGCTATGAACAATTTCGCCACTACAGGTAGTTCCTATAATCGAGAAAGTGAGAACGAAGACAAAGTAATTAGAGTCTTATTATCTTCGTTTATTCAAATAGACTTCACCTTATATTACTATTAGCAAATCGATTAGGGGTATATCTCCTTGCCTTCTTTTACATATATATTTCGCTTCTCTTTCTTTATTTCTCTCACATTCCTAGTGTGCTATTACTATCGAAGATATAATCACAAGTTTCCTCTAGGAGTGTCATACTACTCTATGGGTTCACAGCAAAAGCCCATAGGTCCCCAGCAATCGGCCTGTCCTGTACCCAGCCATTCTGAGTTGGCATTACAAGCGGACCCACATCCCCAACAGAGGCTAGTTTTTGTGCTTTCCTTGCCTTGCCGATGATAATAGGCCACCAATACCTTCTTGGGTAAATATCTAGCACTATGAGCGTAAACGGGATTCTGGACCGTTCCATGAATCTCAACAAAGGTCCCACCAAAACTAACGGGGGAAAGACGTAAGGGCGTGACATTATAGCTTCATGCTTTGACAGGTCTTGTGCAAATAGATTCACACCAGAAGAGTCCGGAGAGTTGAATGGTGTGAAGTGTGGGAGACTTTTCCCTGACTTGTCTCTCATCGCGTTCAAGTCTAATGACATTAGGTCGACTGAATGTCCAACCTCTCCTCCGAATTCCTTTTGGACGTAGCTCCAGAGATCATCAGAGAGTTTAGAATCTGCCGCTGAGAGGTAACGAGATGGCGCGTCAGCCGGATTCTCGGCCGAGGGGATATACGACAGGTGAAGTAAGACATTAAGTCGTGATGTTGTGAAAAACAATGTCTTCAAAGCACCATTAAGTTGCGAGCTCCTTCCTGAATTATTGTTCCAGGCGCTAACCACAACTTTATTGTCAACTTGCGCATCCACCCTGGCATTCCGAAATTGTTCGGCAAACGAATTTAACACCTTATCTATGGCAACAGCTTCCTTCGTAGCGATGTCCCACTGACACTCCTCACCTAACCAGTAGTCAGACACTTCGCTTTTAAATGGTGCGATGACATGTCCCCCCCAACCCGAGTTGGAGGCATCGGTGGCTATAGCGATACTAAAATGTCGCTCCTCTCTCCACGGCAGGGGGTCATCCCACTGCTCTAGAAAAAGCCAGTGACTTACTTCCTCTCTCAGTTTCCCTGTCAAAGGGACAGACTTGTCTGGCCTCATCAGACCTGTAGAAATCGCCCTATTCATCTCTCTTGTGAAAAGTTTCGCAGCTGGAACGGCCAGGCTAAACGAAACGCACTTTCCTGCAAGGCGTTGCAGAGTTTTCACTCTGATGAAAGGATGAGCCAATATCTCATTCAGGAATAAAATAAAGTTTGCCTTCTTCTCCGGTTTCAGATGAAAAACCAAGATAAGGCACCACCTTCTGAGGGACAAGAAAAGACTTTGCCAAGCCAAGGAAGTACCCAAGCCTTACCAAGTGATAAGCCACAAGAAATACGGCCGACTCTGCTGCCGCCCGGTGACGAACATCATCATTGGGAAGAGAGTGGTATTCTCCTTGATCCAGGGAAATCTGCAACTCCCCATTGTGCCGGTCATCGATGTACAATGAGCATGGAATCCCGATGGATCTGAAGAAATTCGATGCCAATAGCCCTGTAGTGTGGTAAACATACGGGGAGATTTTCCATCCAAAAGGGAGTGTATTATAGGTAAAATACCACCCTCCCCATTGAATACCAAAGAAGGTGCGGCTCTTCTCGGTAAGCAGGATATGGTCATACCCCGACTTATCGTCCAGGACGGTCTGGTAACCATCTTTCCGTACGTAGCGCGGCAGATTGACGATGGTATCTAAAGTGAAAGGCATATCGCACATCCACAAGTTCAAGTATCTCGCATCGTGACAGCCTCGGCTTAGTTGGTTCAACGGTCAGCGGCAATACTATATGCGGAGGGTTGACCACACCCACTTTACCGACCACCGATATAGCGCCACATTTAACCCGGTTTATTAAGGTGCTCTGCACGAATCGTCGAAATGGCTTGCACGACACGTTGTTTCTGAATGTGTTAGCTGGTGGTCTGTCCGAGTTATAATTTCTCCCCTTAAATTGTCCATTAAAGTGGCGAAAAAAGGCTTCAAGTGACACTTTTTCACGAATCCAGGTTAAAACCTCGTCTTGGCGCGAGAAGGGGGATCGTCGCGCGATCTCCTCCCAGTAGAGATAGTTCTCATGTAGCTCCCCTGCTTTGAAGTTATCTGGGTCACGAAAGACTAGGTCAGCCAGGCTACCACAGACTTCCCCTCTCTCAACTCGCGCCGCCTTATGCACATTAGCCGTTATCCCATTGGCCTCAGCAGGGTTTCCTGATAAGTCTATCCACGTGACAGATTTCTTGTTTTCGGGATGACACAAGGGGTCCATTGTACGATCAAAGTCATTGCCTTTTTCCCAAGGCCAAGCCAGATTCTAAAGTAGGAAACAAGGCAAGCATTAAGCTATGTTGAAACTTACAATTTTGGGTTCAAAATTGGATAGACTTTCATTCCCCGCCAAGTCACCAATGAGATAACAGCTTTGACCTAGACGCATTGCTAGGAGAATTTTACATAAGTAAGTTCCTTTTCAAAACTATCACCCCAGTGTAACCAAACCAAAGACTAATAATCATTTAGTCATTTTCCTTCGAACCCACATTTATTTATTCACTTTATTAGACACCAGTATTATTGTGATCATTTTATTCACCATATGACTCACAGAATATCAGTCATTTTTCTTTTTACTATCCTTTCCATCGACGTTTTTTGCACGCAAAGGGCAATTCGCCTTGAAGTGGCCAAGGCCATTACACTCAAAAAATCTTACACCTGTACTCTGCCTACGCAATGGCCTTCTATAATAAGGAGAATTGTTTACACGAGATCTAGGCATAGAATTGGATGCTTTATAATACTTTGCCACTTTCGCCTCAATGTCTAGCACTTTCTCGTGATCCTTATCACCTATTAGACGAGTTACAAGCGAATGAAATTGGGCCCGAGGTTTCTCTATGTTATTTCTCGCTGTCTGGTAGGCTAATCTATAATAGTTTGCTTTGTCATGACGCTTGTCGTTCGCTTTGTTATGTAGAGACTCCATCATCTCGAGAACATCGTGCTTACTAAACTCAGATAGAGGCCTTGCCATATATGTCAAAATCTTTTTGACCAGTGCTTCAACAGACGTCTCAGTCACTTCTTCCAAGGACTGTCTCAGAGATTTAATCTCCTCTTTTAAGTTCTACGAGAGAAAACAAATCCGAATCATGTTCAGTCCATTCTAAGGTCATCAATCATTATTAAGCCAACAGAGAAGGTCTATAGAATTTGATCACAAAAGTGAAATCCTTCTTTTGTGCATCCTTTTGTTGACTTCTTTTCCTTTTCAGCAAAAATTAGCTGAAGCAGAACAAAGGCTTATAATCTTCCTTTTGTTCAACCCTCTTTGTTGATTCATTTCTCTTGTAAACGACATTAGCATAAAATACATTTATTCTTCGATTCTTCGATATCTTTGTGTTGGCATCAACCAACTTACTAAACAAAGCACACTTTCTGCTTTTTTTTTTTTTTCGCTTGTATCAGCGTTCGGCCAAAGAAGAATCGAACGATTATTTTACAAACCAAGCATATTCCTGCTTGTTCCCGCTCGTAAGCAGCATTCAGTCGAAACCGAACCATCATTTTATGAACCAAGCATATTCCTGCTCGTTCCCGCTCGTAATCAACATTCGACCGAAGTCGAACCATCATTTTGCGAACCAAGCATATTCCTGCTTGTCCCCGCTCGTAATCAGCATTCGACCGAAGTCGAACCATCATTTTACGAACCAAGCATATTCCTGCTTGTTCCCGCTCGTAATCAGCATTCGACCGAAGTCGAACCATCATTTTACGAACCAAGCATATTCCTGCTTGTTCCCGCTCGTAATCAGCATTCGACCGAAGTCGAACCATCATTTTACGAACCAAGCAATCTGCGTTCACATTGATAGAGGTTCATCATCAGTTCCGTTTTGGGTTCAAGTAGTTCCGGCGGTTCCCGGTCTACGGAAAATAAAAGAAAAGAAAGAAAGTATATCAGTCGCTAGTATCACCAGATAATCACCTCAAGTTGTTGATTTTCTACAGCCGGTGCATCTGCAGCCGGTGCATTTGGAGCTGGCGCCGGTGCCGGTGCTGGTACTGGTACTGGTGCTGGAGCAGGTGCCGGTGCTGGAGCAGGTGCCGGTGCTGGAGCAGGTGCCGGTGCTGGTGCCAGTGCTGGTATTACCGGCGCATTTGGTATTGGATGTTGGACGTCCCGTTCTGCCATACGTACTGGATTGTTCGGGGCGTGACGTAAACCAGAGAAAGAGAGAACCGCTTCTCGTTCCGCCAGGAAAACTGAGTGAGAATGAAGCAATCAGTCTTCTCGCTATTTATTGGCAAGCTAGTGCTTAGCCAGTGTAAATTGCTTGCATTCCGGCAGAGAGAATGTATTATTTGTGCATATTCCAACTTTGCATATGATTAAGAGTGTTATGAATAGCATTTACAATGTAGTATAAACTTTTATAATCATATGGCAATTTAAGTATTCTCCTCCCCCACCTCAAACCAGGCCTGATCCAGGCCTCAGGAACTCAGGAAACAGGTTACCATCCTTTCTCAGAAAAACTTCCTGATAGCATTTGTTAGGCATTTAAAAAGCCACATTTTGTCTGATTAATCTTATTTTTGGTCTCAAAGAAGGAAGAAAAAAATATGGATTTAAATAGTATAATTTTTCTGTTCTACTTACAACAACAGAGGATAAGAAACATTTACCACTAATCTTTAACTTAATTTAGACAGATATTGCATGTCTTCAGTATTGCCATTACTGTACCTACCTGTATTCCTCTTACTTGGCTTTTAATATTTGGAATTTTTTATCAGCGTTTCGCCGGCAACTGGTGCACCATCGCGTTCCGGGTCGATACAAAAGCATGCTTTTCCCCACTTCGTCGAAGACTTGAAACAGCCTTGCTGGTATAGGAGTGGGGTTCATCGCACTAGAATGGCCAGGTAAAGGGCAGGAGCAATATTGTTTGTGGCCCTCGATTTGGCAGAGGAAATTTCTACGCTCGACGTTCGATTAATTTGTTTATTTATTTCAAGATTTATATATTATGATATATATACCTACAAGGTTCAACCACCTTGTAAAGAGATAGGAGAGAGATCATCTGACTGCGGCAAACATACTTGTCCCGGCTTTTCCCCTCAAACAACACATTTTCCATTTTCGCAAGAGGCAATTTTCCATCAGACGATGCGAAAGCTAATAGTAACGCTGTTACGATAAACACGAAGTTTATGCCTGACTTCGAACAGAAAATTCAACATTGTTACCACAACCTAGCCTGCGAGTAGGCTCACCTTTGGGAGCACACATGCGAGCGGCAAAGAGCGAATTCAAAAGCGAAGTGATCCTTAATGGGGAGTGCGAGAAAGTGAGCCTGCCTTGACCTCTGTAAATTTCTCACTTCCACCCTCAAACCGCAGGAATGAGATAATCCAATTAACTTTCACTGCTAATTTAAAGTTTGACAGCAAAGTTGACAGCCGTTGACGCCCCAGTGTCAAATTTCATGGGAAAATTCTCGCTTCAATTAGCTTGACAACAACATACAGAGAATCAGCCCATAGCATCGCAACAGAAAATTTGTTTCAAGCGTCGAATCAAAAAGGTATCGTCGGTGTTGTGCCTTGCAAAACTGTGCGAAGATGTGCGAACTGAGATTCTCATTTACAGTCAAACCTCTATTAAGTGGCCACCCTGTATTAAATGGACTCTTACCACTCATTTTACTGTAAATTTGACTTCTATTAAGTGGTCACCTCTATTTAGAATTCCCAATTGGTCATTTGCATTGTATTTCACCTCTATTAAGCATTTATGTGTTCAACTACAATGAGATATTGCAGGACATTTTGACACAATGACACGCAAACCTTCACCAGTTTCTTTCAACAGCCGATTAAATACGACATGATACACATCAACCTAGAAACACTATAAAAGTGTGGTTTTGTTTGGACTAATGGGCCTTTGAGGGCCCACGACAGGGCAGGTCAAATTCCTCTTTTATTAACTTTGATTGCAACCAAACACAAGAAAAACTGTCACTCAAGGAATATATCAATGTTCTTACATACATGTACTGTATACATACCACTGTTTAATTTTTACCACATTTTGTACTACATTTTGGGAATCTTCCATTAAGCTATCAGTGGGTGCATACCCAAGGGTGACTGCTTATAAGAGGTTTGACTGTAACTGTTTTCTTTGTTAGTTTCACTTTCTGTTTGACAGATCAATTACTCTTGTTCATGCAGGTGCCAGTAAAATGTGGACTCAGGGCCAGGGTCACTTTTCTATGTAATTGTAGTCTTTTTTCTTTAATATGTTTTTGATTGCCAACGAGCCAGCCGAGTGAAGACGCTCGGCTGGCGAGGCGGCAGAGAATAGTGCCGCGCGAAGAATGGCGTATGCGAAAAAATTCTCGATCGAGCTCTGAAAGGGTAACTGTAAGGTGTAAGATGTAACAATGGCTCAGTTTGAGCCAATTGCAAGGACGGAACTATTCGAGCTATTGTAGTTTTTAGCCAATCAGGAGGCGCGTTACATCTAGACTTGTCTCGTGGAATATCATTGTTTTCTTTACACCCCCAATATCCTTTCCTATCTGTGGAATAATTTCTCCATCTGTCATGTCTTCCCATAATTTAGTTGATTTAAAGATAGTGGAATCATGGGAGTTCCCTGGGTATCCGCAGCTTGCCAATATAAAACAATATCTTGCATCCACCATTCCCATTAATATTATGGAGTAGAAATTTTTGAAGTTGTAATACTCTTTACAAGCTTCCAAACCTCCAGCAGGGCATTTCAGCGGTAGGTGACAACCATCAATAGCACCCCATCCACAAGGAAATTGCCACAACTGTTCTGTGTCCAACATTTTTTCCTTGATATGCGCTTCATCTGATGGGAAATGTGCTACTACACTATCTTTCCATAAGTTGTTAATTATTGCTTCAGTAACTTCACTAACAATCGTGCATACTGTGAAAACACCAACGCCGGCCATTTCAGCTATCGTATATAAATAATCACCCCTAGCTAAACGGTAGAGGCAGATAGCAAGACGACATTCGGGAGAAATTGGCTCCTCGCAAACTGTATCTCTTACCAAATCATGTCGAATCTGACCAAGAATAAACAGAAAAGTACCTTTCGATACTCGAAAAAGCTTCTTAAATCTTGCATCAGAGTACGTGTTCCAAACGTTTAACCACCAGCCAGTGTTTCTTGAAACTCGGCGGCATGATCGAGTGACTATTCTGTTGGAGTTTTGAGAGTTGAGCAAAATGCACAAGATCAGAAGGAGCACACGTATGCGCTTCCATCTTGCTTCATGATAGGAAAGCACAGCACGTTGTGTTAACATCCTTCTTCGTCTTTCTGCAAGAATTCGACGCAAAAGGAGAGCCCTTTTTCGTTGGCCTGCGGATAAATCTGTGTCCGCCATCTTTATTGACTTGACCCCAGTCTCACAATACGGTGTTTTCAAAAGAGGCGACTGGTGACGAGTCAGTATCTATTAAATGCGACGTTTGAATCAACTGTTGCACTGCAATTGTGCTGAAGTCGAACTTAATAAAATTGAGTTCGACATGACGGTGGCGCGACGTTTGAACCGGGCCTAACTTGACATGTATCAACCTCGGTCCCAGCAGGCATTTTCTTTCAATGCTGTCAATATTATTTAGTTTTGCTGTCTCAGACATTCTAGCTTCTATTCCTTGATAACACTTGTGTGATAAATAAAAAATCTGAGATGAAAATAGGGGATGTTTGTTATTTATTTTTTACTCTTATTTTTATCATTCCAAAGAACACAGGAAAGCCATTGTATATTTGATGGCATTACACCCAACCTTCACATCAGGCGCTGTATTTTCTATGGCAAGGGATATAGTTGTACAATGCTTTCTCGTGGTATACATAGAGGATATTACACAGTGGAGAGAAGGTTTGAATTTTATGTTCGAGTGGCAAGAGCAATATCTCATGAGTGAGCGCAGCGAACAAGTGAGATGTTGCTCTTGCCACGAGTAACATAAAATTCATATCTTCGAGCTAACGTGTAATGTTCTTTTTATTATATAAACGTACTGATAACGGCGTTTTTGATGATTTTCCGAAGATTTCCGACCACTTTCCGAAGATTTTCCAAAATTGTCCTGAAGACCAGACGAACGTTTCTGAACATTTCCCGAAAATTTCCGAGAATTTCCGAAGATGTCCGAAGATTGCCGAAGACTTTTGAGGAAGACCCGAAGATGTTTCGATGATACACCAACGAATTTAAGTACAATTTAAGAGACAAACCTGATGCCACTGAAATCATCGATATCTTCACATGTGAGGATATCATATCTTCACATGTGAGGATATCGTATCGTTTTTATGAATTTGTTACTACTCGCTATACCACTGACTTTTATATAATAAAATGGAATATCCCACTTTTCACTTGTATTTTCTTGGTATACACATGCCAAAAGGCTTGAGAAAATGCAAGTGACTCTTGGGATATTCCATGGTATACCACTCAAAAGCATTGCATAACTAGTCTATAAATAAGTCCATCAATAAACTGCCCTAAATCTTGTGATCTTCTGTTACAGATTTCTGCGTGGCATTGCTTATCACGAATTCAAATTGTTCATGGGTACTTGGGTGGAAGAAGGATACCTCTGCCTGCATGTAGCTACCATGCCATAAGAGTAAGAGAAACCTTTCCAGAGCCATCTGCATATACTGGATTTGAAACTGAAGATGCTCAATGACAAGCAGCTTAGACTGTAGACAGCTGTTTTATCTATATTTTTAATGTTGAGTTACAATGTATATCATGTATGTGTTACAAAGCAAGTAAATTGTTAACATGTAAAAGAAAGTAAAGCATTTTTTAGAGCAAATTGGTACCGCAGTTACTGTATGTGATTGGGTATGACATGCATGTTCATACATTTGAGGTCACTATCCCTCTCCGATTGGCTGAAAGTATACAGTGAATTTTCAAAAGCAGAGCCTTTGAAAGCATCTGACAGCAGATTATAGGGGAATCCTTGTTTACAATATTTGCCTCATTAGCATAAGCAATTCAGTTTCTGATGGAGCTACAAATAAATCAGTTCTGAATATTGAAAGGTCATAGTATGATTAACTCTGCCAGTGAATATGGGCCTGATGCATTGAATACTTTTGTGCAACACAGGTTTAAAAACTCAAAATTTAACAAAGAATGTATGAGTTCATTAGCGCTTTTGCCACCCAAAACTTTTGCAGTTTTTGAAAGACAATTTCTCCTTGAACCAAAGAGCTAAAGATTTCGCCATGCACTAAGTTTCACTAGTTCTTTAGCTGCCTGAAGTCAATTCATATCTAACATGTTTCCTTTTATACGCAAAGCCATATGCAAATGAGCAAAAATGTAAACAATAACGTCAGCATGAATCCGCCTATACAATAATCACGTTAAAATCACTGGTAATCTTGGCCTGTATTTTTTGACAAGGGTACTCATCATGTCAAGTTCACGTAAATAACATCAGAGACAGAAGCATTTTTTAATTTGTTTAATGTCTCAAAAAAACAATATTGTCGGATTTGGTTCATGTGATATCCAGACTAAACAAGAACCTAGAAAAAGTTATCAGCCTTCTGCCTCAGCTGATAACTCTTACCTCAACCATTCTGGATATAACAATAAAACACTTCCTATAACAAATTTTCACTCCAAGCTATTGCTACTTGTTGCACTATATGTTACACACAGTGACTGAGACATTAAAATACTGAGGACAAAATTGACAAGTGATTTAGAATACAATGTAAATTTTAAAAGACGCTCTGAAAACTTCTCCCCATCCTCATAGATTCAGTCTCATTTATTCTGCTGGTAACTGATTTCTTGGTCAATTAGTTACATTTTTGTGCCCTTTCATGGGTTGTTTGCAGGCAGTACAGTGTCAGGCTTTCCTCTAGAGGTCTGTGGCTGCTGCTGGATCACAGTCACTGTAACTGAAATAAATAAGTGTTGTGTAATTAGCCTTACGCATGATTTTGAGATAGTGGGGTTAAACCATTCTAAGCATTTGCTCATTTTAAAATGTAAATTACCTGGGGCTGTCAGGGGCACATCTTGGACAGTCTTTCCTTTTCTTTCAGTCCTCTTCTCAATAGCCTCCTCCTTTGACTGCTTCTCCAACATTGTATTCATTGGTGGGGGATTCATGTCATGTAATTCTCGCATAGCATCCCCGAGCTGGTCTCTATCCTCAGCAACAAGGAATGCCTGGTAAATGTCCTTCACATAATCTGCAGAAGTATGACACATCAGTTTGTTTATGCAGGTGATACTACAATCAATGAAAGATAAAGAGCAAATTAAGAGGCCAGGCAAAACAATCAGTCAATAATATTCAAAGTTCATTTCTGCAATTACCCATCCCCTGTATGGTTCTGCATAATGCACAGTCATGTAATTGACTTGACCTGATGAAATTTGAAAACTTCACTTATGAATGTAAATCACCTTTATTGGCAATTGAGGCACCAAATATTAATATTGAGGGTACGGTTTCCATTCGCCTCTTCGCAGTTTTGATTGTCTATATCAATAATAAATTAAAGTAAGTTTTCCTATTTCTTCAGTGTGATTGTTATTGGCTTGCATACACGTGTCTAATCTATTGAACGAAACAGTGCACAATTCTTATATACCTGTCGTTCCTGGCGACGTTTCACACTTTCACTTAAAACTGGAGTTCTGTTCACCAATTCGGCATAAACAGTTGCGAAAACATTAATTCCCAATTCATCTCTTTTAAGTCTTGGGGTGATGGGCTTATTACTCGTCTCGTCGGCAAAGGTAAAGCGACGCATGAAGACATCGGCAGTCTGGAGCATAAGCAAGACTTTCTGGTCGGCTCCCATTTGGATCTCTTCTGTTTCACAAAATCAACCCATTTCTTTCTTCGTTTTCTAGCTTCGGGCCGATCGTCGTTATAGAAAGGTATAGCATGCAGAACAATACCCTTCTCTACGTCTGGGAAGACAAAACATCCACCAGCAAGACATCTACCCGGCATATTTCAAGTTCGGCACAGCGAAACTAGTGAGAAATGACCAAATGCTTTGTAGACATGATACCGAGTCGATGTCACAAGCTAGTTAGTACCCAGTCTCTCAGTTGCTCCTTTTTGTATTCAATATGGCGGAAAATGGGCTCTTTTCGGGGATTTCGTGTGCCGATAACAAAAAGACAAAACAAAGAATAGGATTCGTTTCTTCGCGAAACGTCTCAGAGAGACGTAAAATTTCAAAATCCATTGCAACTGGCTAAGCGTTATAGGCACTCTAATTTTCGGCAGTACATATTTTAACATATTATGTTATTGTTACCGTATATATACTGTAACATTTTAAGCCAATTACTCCTTCGGTATTTATATTTTTGTTATACCGACGCGAATCATACGCCGTAAGTAATTGGCCTACAATGTTACAGTATGTATTATATGTTAATCAAAATTACGCCGTTAGTTATTGGCCTAAAATGTTACAGTATGTATTATATGTGAGTCCAAATTAAGCCATTAGTTATTGGCTTAAAATTTTGAGCCAGTACGCACCTCTCGGAACGAGCTATGTGATTGGCTACAGCGAAAAACTGCGAGATTTTTTTGCTTAATGTTGCCGCACAAACAAAATCTGTTTTATTGGTGAATATTAAAACTCATGGAGCTTACTGTGTAGCCAAAAAATGGGGGAAATTTTAGTTGTGGGGGTTGTCAGGGTTGTCAAGGTTGTCAGGGTTATGAGGGGTGTCAGGGTTGCGGGGGTTGTCAGGGTTGTGGGGGTTGTGGGGGTTGTCAGGGTTGTGAGGGTTACGAGGGTTGTGAGGGTTGTCAGGGTTGTCAGGGTTGTCAGGGTTGTGAGAGTTGTCAGGGTTATGAGGGTTGTC
>OZ026596.1:38470442-38485442 GCA_964020085.1 Micromussa lordhowensis | reverse complement strand
GTTTTGCGAAACATTTGCCTACGAGCAGATTACTCTTATCTGTACGTCTTAATTTTATTTTAAATCACTCCGATCCTCTCTAACCTTAATTATCATGACACCAAACGTTTTTCAGCATTTTTACTTTTATGATTGAGGATTTACTAGCCAGCTGAGGGACGTGCTTTACACTTGGGTAATGACCAATGAATTAACTGGATCTTTTTTTTGTTTGTAGACCATTCTGCTGCAGAAATTAACATTGGAAATGAAAACCCTTCTCCCATTTCGACAGTGATAACTAATACAGGTACACATGTCATGAACACTGTGGTAAATGTAACTTCAAAACATTTAGGTGAACTAAATCACACTTTTTTATATAGTGTTTTTAACTTTTTAGCTGTGGTTCTACAGTGGCAAGTACAATTTTGCAAATTTGTACTGCAAACCATTTTCTGATTTGTATGATATGAATGTCTGTTAATTTCATCTCGACCCACTATGATCTATTGAAATATTATTGCAAGAGAATTTTAATAATATCACAGTTGTACTTGTCCAGGAAAACCTGGAAAGTCCTGGGATTTCAATTATGACATTTTCTAGGACCAGAAAGTCCTGGGAAAAGACAACTGGTTCTGGAAGGTAAAAACATTTATTGCATTTTGCATGCATGGTTGTTAAGGTCGCACACTGCAAGCAGAGGGTGTTAAGGTCGGCACACATGACGGGACTACTCCCTGTGACTAGTCCCTGCAACTCAAGTCCCCTTAAAGTCTATACACGAACAATAAGTTTTGATATGTTTAAGAGCTCAAATTTATCAGACAACAGATAAAATATTACAATAATACTCCAGTCCTGATCGATACTTTTTGTTGGGAATTTTTGTGTCATTTATAATTGCTGCTTTAAATATTCTGTTGTTCAGAGCTGGAAATAACAGTCGGTCATCGAACATTATCTGATCAAATTTTAAATATGTCAGGCCAATTTCAGATTTTGATCGGACATGATGTCTGAACATTTCAACAACACAATAACTTCTTCCCCAAAATGTATTGTCCATCTGTGAAAGTTGCTTAGATAGATTGTTTGCACTATATTTGCAAGGTATGCCATTAGTGGTGTTGCATATAAATCGTCCTATATTATGCCTGGATGCCTCACAATATTTTGTTAGCATTTCATACATGTACCCTCAATTCAGATCATTTATAAAACAAGTTTTATAAACCACGTAATGATTTGACTAGCATTAGTAGCCATTAATCAGATGTGAGACGAATGCGCAGGAAAAACAAAACAAACGCTTTTTGTCTATCAGTCACATTGTTACTTTGTGTTTTTTTGAGATTATAGAACTTTTTTCTTTTGTGAAGGCAAAGAAAAGCCCAACTAATTCTAAGTTTTTGGTCAACTCTGAAAACGTTTGATATAAAACAAGACTTTAACCATTGCTTTTTATATCAGTTTGCAAGGACTGATATCAAGGAGTTTCAGCTCAGTATCGTGAAGAAAAACCATGTTATAAAGTGGTCATCTAGTTAATCATAACTGATATAATATTGCAGTTTTGAATGCTCGGTATTGAAAATCATTATTCTTACTAATTAATGAATTTCATTATGCTAATTAATTATGCTAATTAATGTCCAGTCAAATTGGTAAGATGTCTGATCAAATTGAAGATTTGAAATTATTTCCAGCACTGTTAGTACTGTTTCTTTTTTGTGTGATTCACCAACCATTAAACATTATATTTGTGGCCTTAATTTCTATATGGCATGGATATCAAAACAAGATACATGAAAATTAGGTGTCTTTGTTTGGTTACACAGCTTGAGACTAACTTTTCAGCTTGCTAGCCCAGTGGCTAGTGACAGGTTTGATTCACTAGCCAAAATAAATTTTTCACTAGCCAGATTCTCGAATATCCATCATTGCAACAAGTCAAATAAAATGCTAGCCTGTGTAGCTTGCAGAGTATGCTTTGAATGAATAACTGGCAAGTACAATGTTTTCGCACCCTTGATTCTCACAGAATTGCCATCAAAACTTCGGAACTGGTGCACCAAAAAACATTATCATTCTACACATTGTTTTCTTCCTTTCCATTGGCTGAGAGCCCATCGCCTGACCTGCAAATAACTGCTTACAAATAATGGTCTGCTTATGCGTAGTACCATTTAAACATGTTTTGCTGCAAATAATATTCTGCTCATGCATAATTGGAGCCACGGTCTCGAGAGAAATTAATGGCAGATCGCTTCCCTGAGGTGCCAGGAAGTGATTAAATTATGAAAACAGACTTGGTGATCGAATGATGAAACAATTATTGAACTCGGTTATTGCAAAATATCGTGATTTGCCAATGTCTCGCAGATGAATTATTTTGCTCAACCCCGTCCAATAATAATTATTGTTAATTATCTACTTTCAAAATACCGATTCGCGATTTTCGCGAACAAAATAATTTGTTCCACCTTTAACTCTAATACGTTGCAACCATAGCAGGGTGAGGCGAAAATGCGATGATGAAGTTGCCCTTTGGGCAAGCTATTACTTGAGGTTACTAGCCCCAAGGTCTGAGGAGCTTTCTGCTAGACACTTTTTGGTATAAACTTTCATTTTATCATTAGGAAAGAGGAACCATCGATGCTTGCCCGTCGGGCAAGCTATGATAAGAAAGCGCTAGCCCAACAAGTCATTCCACTAGCCCTGGGCTATCGGACAGCACTTTTGTCGCGCCCTGCATAGGCATACTGATAGATGTTACAGTATAATTATAGGCATTGCACAACAATGAAAACCGGAGTTTTCACTTTAGTGAGAAATTCTCACAGAACTTTACAACTTGCCATTGAAAAACATTCCTTTCTTATAAAATGCAGATTCATGATTTCTCATGAACACAATAATTCGTTCTATCTTAACTTTATTCACAGGTTGCAAACATAGGCGTCAATATTATATAGGCATCATTCAAATTTTCAAACAAGTGTGAATTTTTAATTTTTTTCAAAGCCTATGCACACTAAGAGAAAAAAGAAGCAAAAAAAATCAATCACTCTTTCACATTTTAGTAAATTGAAGTTCTTGTCTAGGCCAATAAATTATACAGTGTATGACCAAGGCTGTGCTCTAAGAAAAATGCTAGCTCACATTCTTCTTCAATAGACCATTTTACAGTTGTCGTCTTAGTGACCTGGCCTCTGAATGGCAGCGAGGCTGGAGTTGACCTTGTTTTGATAGAGACCTCACTACTTTTATTGTGCAAATCAAGTTATTCTTATGCTAACTAGTTGGCATTTACATGAGAAAAGCAGACAGGTCTGTATCAAAGCAAGGTCACCTGCAGCCTCGCTTGCATTCATGGCCAGGTAACTAAGCACACAACTGTAAAATGGCTTATTAGGGACTTTTCATGCTCATTACACAAATCACAAGAACTAAGAAGACTTTTTGTTGATGCTATACGAACTATACAAGGAAGCTGCTGTCCGTATTACTGCAAGCAGCTTAACCTGCGATCAGGCGTCCTATATCTTTTTTTACGGCGGGTAGGAACACCTGATAGTCAATTACTTGACTATTTGTAGGTATAGCAAAGATATAGACTAGGTATAGCAAAGATATTTGTTTACAAACATTGCTTTTGTAATTTAAATGTTGAAAACGTTAAACAAAAGAACTCTTTGTTTCTCCAGCCAATAGTTTTGTAGGTGGCACATTAATAACAATAAGTGATGTCACTGATATCTTGGCTATATTTTTTTCTTGTCGCCTGAAGATGGAAGCTGGTCGTCTGAGACAACCCGGCGCTGCTAGAGCAAAGCCTTGAATTAATATATATTATAGCCAATAAGATTTACATTCTGCATGCTTTGACTCAATTTCTTTTTGCGACAAATTTGAAATTAACTTTTAATTGGTTTCCTCTGGGCCTTCAGTGCTTCAGAGTGCTCACATAAAAACCACTTGCCAAAATGGAATTTTTACTAGTCTGTGGCTAGTTGGCTACTGTTAGTCTCGAGCCCGGGGTTAATTAACATGATGATGTAGGTAATCTAGCAGATATGTTTTGCCCAAGCTCCTCACTCAACATATCACTTTAAAATAGTCTGAGTAAACAATGTACAGCAAAGTTGTTTGAGCATTTTTAGTTTTATTTTCCCTGAGGGTAAATGTGTTTTACAGTTGAATTTAACCAGAAATTTTTTCTTTGTAGAATGCCACATTGTTGACCATGCTGCTGAAGATAATAACAGTGGAAATCAACACCTTGTTCCCATTTTAACAGTGGTTACTAATACAGGTACACATGCATGTCATTTACACTGTGATAGCTTAGCAATTTAAGATGGACAAACAGTTTTTGCTTGCACTCAGGAATCTTTTATTGCTTATGTGAAAAAGCCTGAGTACATTTTAACTAATATAACATGACAATGATAGGGCAGCAAGCTTTGTCATTTTTTCACTTACAGTGTATGCCATTTCTATCACACTATTGTCTGCTACTTTTTTTATAAAAAGCCACCATGAATATTTAGTATAACAGCTGATTGCAGGTTTTTCATTGTTAATTACCATCATTATGAGAACCAACTCAAATGTAGTCTATGGTTTAATAAGTACCTTTTTTAATTGGAATGTGCCTTGAGAAGCAATCCATAGAAATGCAAAAAATTTGACAGGAAATCACTTCAGAAGTGTCAGAATGGTGTTACAGTGTAAATGCTGAAACTGGGACAACTCAGACAATGAAAACCAATCATATGGCAGAACTGAAGCAATAGATTTCAAATCCAACCGATCAAATGTCCTGTATTCAAATCCAGCCAATCAAATGTTTGGTACAAAACAGTGAAATTATGCAATTATAATGGTGCATAATAAATTGTGAAGATCAAACCATTAATAGTTTTGCATGCTTGTGGGTTCAAGAATTACAGATGTATGCTACACTTCTTTCTATGTGGTTGTTGTTGGTTTGGAAAATACCTGGAATTAAAAATTGCATAAGAGTGTCACTCATAAATATTTATCACCAACAGTGCATGTAGTTCGAGTATTGTCACCTTCTGTAACAGACCCTTCAAGTGGTCTCTGAGCACTTTTCCATGGAGTACAAATTGGAATCTTTTTTCATATGAATCAGTCAGTAAAAGGAGCTAAAGGCAAACCTTAAGTAGGAGATTTGAAACATTAACTTGGTACAAAAATAACTGTGTAACCTGCGAATTCTTTGTTCAAAATACCTTTGAGTTTTCCATCCAGGGGAAGTCCTTATGCATAGTGCCATTGTCTTTTGTTTTTGCTGATATTATTAGTGATTTTACATGCTGAAGCTTTGATGGTAGAACATGGAAAAAAAATTGTTTGATTTTTCACTAAGAATTTGTCTTGAATAAAGTCATGTTTTCTGTCTCAGTTTTCGAGAGAAACTACTCCAAAATAATCAATCTCTTTGGAATGTTTTGCTGTGGGTATGGTTAGCATGCAGGGGCTTTTTAAGGAATGGACAATGTCTAGCGTGCGTCCATCCAATTCGGGATGCATGTGGATAGTCGGGAGAGCACAAAGGTAGGGTAAGAGACGCTCGAGGTGCAGCTGAGAGCGTCTCTAGCTACCTAAGTGCTTGCCCAACTATATGCAAGTGAATTGACTCTCGCAAGACATTGTCCATTGCTTTTATAGCATAGCAAGACATTTTTCACGCTGAGAAGTTGCTTTCTCTGCACTGATCAAATTGCAAATTCTGCACGTGCATGTGCACGTGCTGTTTTATACTTTCCTTACATGCGCACGTGCACATGCACGTGTTGTTTTCACTGGGAGCACTTTCGTTTTGTTGATCTTTCGACGCTTCCGATGTTTCTGCAACCATTTCAGACACGTTTTCTAAGTCTTCAAAGTCATCAAGAAATTCTAACTCAAACGTTGGGTTATAACTAGCCATTAGTAACAGCTAAATTTAAGTTTTACTGGAAAAGTGTTGTCAGAAAAACTTTTGCTAGCAAGAAATTTCATTGACAATGATGTCAGCCTGAACCATCTCAATGAACCACACATTTCTTTTTCATAAAAAATAAGCCAATCAGAGCATGGGGTAGCATATAGCTATGTTATAAATGCTTATAATATATAGATTTAGGTCAACCTAAAAGCGGAGCTCCTGTAGCCCGATTAGGCTTATCCAGGATAAGGTTGAATTTTGAGTTCAGTTTTGTAACTTTGCTGCAAGGTTTTCTGCATATTGTTTGGCCTTCTGTTTTGTGTTTAATAATCACAAAACCTGATACACACAAAAAAACTGTAAACAAAGAACATTTGTAGGGACGAAACAGTTATAATTTGGTTAACTTTTAAACCTGGATTAGAGTTAACAGGCTTCCGAACAACCCAGCTCTGTTTTCAACAAGTTGACCTGACATGAGCTGCAATCCAATCGAAAACCAGTACTTGGTCAGCAGTCAACTTAAATAAAACGCGTGACCTTGATGAGCTATAAAATTGAGCCTGTGATACGGTCATGTGATACTGGTCAGCAGATACCTTGATTTGACAGGTGTCAATTGATCATAACATGATGTCATATATCAAAAAAGTACATGGTAAACCAAGAGCGTTCTGTAATAATTCTAAAGGGAGTGTTGCGTTAAAATGTCCATGCTGTCCATGCTGTCCATGGATAGTTTTTAGAATCACCCAATAGATGTTTTTCACTGATTAGCATCTGATGTAATACAACAACAACAACCATTTATTTTGCTTTGTACATAAAATATTATACAGCAAAAAATAAGCTTAACTAAAATAAACAAAAAAAACCTCTCAGAATAGTAAGAACTAAACAAAGCTGAGTAGTTACAAAGAATATTATGCCTTATTACATCGGTTGTAGAAAAAATAAAGAAAAGAAGAGAGAGAAGACAAAAAAAAGATGTAGACATAAATGTAAAAATGAAAGTATGAAGAACAAGAAATACAAGTAGTAATAGTAACCAGAACCATGAATTAAAGTAAGCCTAATTGAGAAAATACAGGACTGGACTGAGCATCTTGTTTCGAGAATGTGATTATACGTAGAGCCTGTTTTTGCAAGGTAACAATTGTTTCTAAAGTTGTGGCATAAGCATTTCCCCACAAAACCAAGCCATAGGCAAGAAAGGGATACACCAAGGAATACTAAAGCTGAGAGAGAATATCATTAGTAACAAAGTGCCTGACCTTAGATAGGAAGATATTAAGTGTATTGTCACTGCTTAATGTCACTCAACTACCACTTTAAAAGCATACCCCAACCCCTTTTAAGCACTATTACTGATATATAATTCTGTAGCATTTACTCTTCTGGGGGTGAATTACAGTTTATTAATTAACAATTAATTTAGTGGATCTTTTTTCCTTTTAAAATGCCATGTTCTTACCATGCTGCTGCATAAAATAACATTGGAAATCTAAATTAACCTTGTTCCTACTGTAACAGTGATTACTAATACAGGTACATATGACATATATACTGTGGTAGCTTAAAGCAGTTTAAGGTGGGCAAACACAGTCTTTGCTAATGCATTCTAGAATCCTTGATAATGATTGCTTATGCGATCAGGTTCGAAGACAAAATATCAAACATGTCAGTGACAGAGTAATAAGCTATTGTTCTTAACAGTATTTTGATTTGTGCTATTTCCATGTAGGCTATTTTTTTTTCTTTTTTTTCATATAAAGCCATGCATGATACATAGAGTAACTTTGCTGGTTTGTCATTATTGCCATGAAAACCCTGGTGTGTCCCAGAATTGAGACTCAATATATGTTTAGTTTTTCTTTCAACTGAAATGAACTGCTTTTTTCAATCCAGAAGTCAAATGAGTGGATTAAAAAATCAAAACATTATCAGAGGAAATTGTGAAAATTACTTTGATTGTTTAATAAAGAATTGCCAAAAACTATTGGGCTAAAATATTATCTGAATGATGTTAACATGTGAGCATTGTTCCAAGGTTTTATCATTGCATTGACCCTATTGCGTAGTACTAGTTGTAGTTAAATAAATTAGCCAGAAATCTTCCAGTTTGGAAAGAGGTATAATCATTGGGCTATACTAAAAAAACAATTATTTTTATATGTATCAGTAAAAGATTACATGCTTTTTGTATTTTCAACTTTGACAGCTGGCATGCATGAAAATTAAATTGCAATCATTTGTTAAAACAAAAGGAAAAAATAGATTGTATTAACAAAATAAAATTACTTTAAAAACACTATGGCTATATCTAAATCTACAGAAAACTGTACTTTGAACCCACTAATTCTTAAAGAATTAAAAACACCATGTGTACAAGTCATTTACATGTACATGCATGTACCACGTACCAATGCAGCAGAGTGCAATTATTTATCAAGGTACTATACCTAGCCACATTTCATTAACAACAAATGCCATACTTTAATAATGGGTTTCAGCTTGGTTGATATTCGTTCACCCATTTTCCAATCCTTATACGTGTATTTGGGATCTTGACCAAAAATAGCTTCAGAAAGTGAGTTGTCCCAGATATGTCCAAGTTCCACTCTCTCTAGCTTAATCTTGATAGGTGCATTAGAGATTTACATTTTTTAGTAGGGGGTAGTGATACTCTCAGTCATGTTGACATAGATTTTAATTTGTGCATAATTTTATTTGTACATGTCTGTCAGTGGATACTCATTCTTGTAGGGTATGTATATAAGTGTTCTTTTTTAAAAAAAATAACCAACTAAAAATTAGTCAAAGGGAAAGTAGATACATAAAATCAGTAGAAGGTATTGTTGATAGAATAAGATTGCATAGCATTTTAACAAAAGCACCTATATTCAAGTGCATTTGGGGGTGGCTATTGGAAATGGAACCTTGCCAGAGTACAAAATAAATATGGTAATTCCCTTCCCCATACTTTCCCCTTTCTTTTACAACTACTGTAGTTTGCAACATTATTCTAAAGCTGATGTATAGTGATCATTAATTTTACCAGAAGATGTTGAAAGGGTGAATCCTGTATTAGAAGACTTGGTTGAAGGAAGTAACTTATTGGAAACACAGCAGGCTGTTCCCGAAATAGATAACCATGATGGCCACTTAGAAGATAGTCGTCTAATTGACCGAGCAAGAGCAGTAGGAGTGGTCTATGAGTTTGCACATCCTGGTGTAGATGAAACAGATGATGACAGAAGAAAAAGAGAGCAGCGAAATCAAAGGAGAGTTACTGATGAGGAGAGGAGGCTACGTGATGTTGTTGGAGACCTCCCACCACCACCGCCAGCAGGGTCCAGTCAGTTGGAGGACAATGCATACTTTGCTATCCGGAAGTTTGAGGTGGAGCAGATGACATATATGTTTAATTGTTGTGAAGTTTGCAATGAACGGAGATTGGAAGGCAAATGTGCAAGGAACATGTGTACTCGTTGCAGAAAAGATAAGAAGGTGCCAAAAGTATGGTCAGATGAAAACAATATGGATCCAATGCCAGTGCCTAAGGAACTGTCTGAAATGTCAGATGCTGAACAGATGTTGATAGCTAGACTAGCACCCACCGTACATGTGCACATGTTGAAACATGGGGGAATTGCTTCAAGGGGTCACTGCATTGCCTTTCCTCAAGCAGTGCAAGAACCAGCGACTATTCTGCCACGTCTACCCGCAGAAGTGGACATCATACGTGTCAGAAGGCAAGGAAAAGATGACACCCACAAGGACTTTAGAGTTAGAAGACATCGGGTAGAAAGTGCACTACGTTGGCTGAAGGGCAACAATCCTGCCTATACCAACATAGTTATTGATGAGGCTCGTCTGCAGAATTTACCAGCTGATGGTGAGTTGCCCAATTTGAGAACAGTTGAGTTTTCTGAAACAACAGAACACGTGGATGACCAAGGTCCTGCCCCACAGCAGTTGGATGCAGGGGAAACAGATAGTACCGATGACTCAACAGTCTCTGGGGTTATTCTTCCTGAGCCAGGAGTGAATGTGCAAGCACAGGTGGAAGCAGCCTTAAATGAAGCTATTTCCGAACCTCAGGAAGCTGAAACAGGAAGGGCTCAGCAAGGTGGTGAACGACCTGTGATCCCATGGCCCAGCATTGATAAAACACCAGCATCTGAGTTTACAACTCCATATTTCTTCACAATGGCTTTCCCTTGCTTGTTCCCATATGGGAAAGGTGATTTTCATATCAATCGTCATATAACATGTCCAACACTACATGATTGGGCAGAGCACCTGCTGTGGTATCAGGATGGGAGGTTTGCTAGGCACAAAGTATGGAAGTTTGTTGTTCACAACATGATCATGAGGAAGCGTGCCTTAGAACAGAGCAGATACTTTGTTGATCAGCAACTAGGAGACCCCCAATTAACAGTTGCAGATCTCCAGGAACGGCTAGCAAGGGGGGATACTTCATTGACCAACAAGCTGTTGTATTTTGGAGCAAATTTGCGTGGCACCGCACAGTATTGGCATCAAAGACGGAGAGAGCTTCGAGCCTTGGTTGAGTTCATGGTGAATGACAAAAAAGGATTTCCTTCATTTTTTATGACTGGAAGTTGTGCCGAGTTTTACTTTCCTCCACTCAGAAGACTACTTGAACAGTACATTTTGCTGAGCACAGGCAAAGAAGTTAACCTTGCTGAAGATAGCAATGCCCGCTACAAGGCTGTGCAAGAGAACACCCATGTCATCGTAAAGTATTTTGACCTGCGTACTCAGTCATACCATGACAAGGTTCTAAAGCCTGTGTTTGCTGTCTCTGACTATTGGTACCGGTACGAATTTGCCAAGTCACGGGGTCAAATCCACTGGCACCAACTCAGCTGGAGAGAAGACAGACAGCCACACGAGCTGTTGAACCAAGCCCGTGAAGATGACTGTGATGAAGATGAGTGTGCTGCCAAACTTAACCAGTGGGCCTATGAAAACCTAGCCATGACAGCATTACACCCAGCTGGTACTGATGAAGAAGGAAAGCCACGGAAGGATCTCTGGCCTCTTCCTGAGGGCTCAGCTGCCCCAATACCAAATGACAAAGATCCCCTGGTAAAGATGCTAATGGATATAGCCTCGACCCAAGATGCAATCCTGGAGGATCATTTGCTTTTGGTGAACCGAGTTGGGTTGCACAGTTGTTCTGATTACTGCTTGAGGACATCTCGTCATCCTGAGCAAGGATTGCAGCCTAACGAGAGGGTGTGCCGCATGGAATTTGGAAGCGAGTTTCACCCAGGGAAGAAACTGCACAGTGAGCCAGAAATTGTTAATGATCACAACGGAGCTCCTCGCCTTGAGATGCCACGTGACCACCCACGTGTTATTCAGCATTCGTCTTATCAATTGCAGTCGTGGAGAGCAAATGGGGATGTAAGCTTGATTCTGTCTAATTCTTCCCCAGACAATCCTAGCACAGATGACATCATAGCCATAATTGACTATGTGTGTGGCTATGCATGCAAAGACAGCGAACCCACTGGCGCTACTGCTGACCTCTTTGAGGACATGGTAAATGCTGTTGATGCAGCTGATGCCGACCAAGTGACTGGGAAGTCAATTTGTGCCAAAATGCTTATAAAGACTGTGGGAAGACGAGACATCAGTGGGTCGGAGGCATCATTTGAGCTGAGTGGATTAGCACTTTGGCGTTGTAGCCGTCATTTTACTTATTTGTCAATGACAGGGTCAAGGCGCCTCGAACGTGATGGTGACACTGCGACACGCAGCACGCCTCTGGATAAGTATCTTGCAAGACCACAAGAGCAGTGTTGCTCCTGGTACCAATTTGCATCGAAGGATGGCAAGGTTCCAGTTGTAAGTGGGGGTGCTACCCATGCAACGTGGCCATTGAATGAGGACTACTGCAGATCAATGCTTCTCTTGCACTGGCCAAACTGGTTTGAAATCCAAGAAGTAAAAGGAGAGGCTGAATCTTGGATTGATCGTTTCAAGAACTTTCTTGCAACTAATGAGTGCCCAACATTTGTGAAGGCGCAAGTCTCTAAGGCACAGCATCATGCCGAGCGGCCACAGGAACCAGTATTTGAAGACAATGTGGACAATGATGCTGTTGAAGAAGAAGAACAACCTGACTGGGTTGATGTCTATGCAGGCCAGAATCAGAGATATGAAGGTGTAGAGAAGGACTTTGATTATGATGATGGTGGAGAGCAGTATGACTGGAGCAGCATTTCAATCAATCTTCCTGAGGGTAAAGACCCAAAGAAATGGCTTGAAGATACCATCAAGCAAGCTGAAGAACAGGAGACTGTGGGCCTTGAACTACCAGATGTGTCTCCACTGACCTTAAATGACAATCAGAGAGCTCTAATCATTCTAGTGTTGCACACACTCTACAGCTTTGTACAGAATGAGCTTGATTATCGTTCTCTGCGACTTGTTGTATCTGGAACTGCAGGAACAGGAAAGTCATATGTTATCAAGTGCCTTCAGAAGCTAGTGCGGCAATTGTTTGGAAAGAATGATGCAGTACAGGTCATAACCCCAACTGGGAATTCTGCCTATCTCGTTCAAGGTAGTACTGCTCACAGCTATTTAGGAATCCCAACTGGTGGAAGATCTTGTAATGAGCTAACTGTACCTTCAGGTCCTGTGTTAGAGAAAATTCAGAAAAGGTGTGAAAATCTAAAAGTTCTGATTGGCGACGAGCGATCAATGTTTGGTCGAACCACACTGGGCTGGATGGAACAGCATACACGATATGCAATTAACAGAGGAGCCAATGCAGAGGAGCTTTGGGGAGCCATTCCTGTAGTCGTGCTTATGGGGGATGATGTACAGTTACCACCTGTCTGTGACACCCCAGTGTACATCGACCATAGCCATAGTGCACCATCTAACCATGGTAGGTTGGTGTGGACGAGTTTTGACAGTGCCTTGGAGCTAACTCAGATCGTGAGGCAAACTGAATCTGAAGAGCAGCTGAGAGATGTGCTCATGTCTATGAGAACATATACTACAACACCCCAGCAAGTGCAGTGGCTACAAAAGTTCCAGTGGCATAATCTGCGCATAAGCCATGGTCAAGAACTTCTTCATAGGATGGATGAGCAAGGCCTGTATGTCTTCCCAACACATCGTTTGGAATGGGAACGCAATAAGGCTAAGCTGCTAGAGTGTAACCAAGAGCCAGACCATCCAGTAGCAAAGATCAAGGCAGTTGACAATGGCAGGCATGCACAGAAGGTCGACAGCAATAAGGCAGGTGGTTTACTGCCACTACTGTATCTCTGTCGTGAAAGCAAGGTGATGCTGACAGTAAACCTGAAGGCTACATGGGGCTTGTTCAATGGAGCAGTGGGCACAGTAGTTAACATTGTCTAC
Organism: Micromussa lordhowensis; assembly: GCA_964020085.1. NCBI lineage: Eukaryota > Metazoa > Cnidaria > Anthozoa > Scleractinia > Lobophylliidae > Micromussa > Micromussa lordhowensis. Next base: position 38,472,085 of record OZ026596.1, on the reverse strand, counting down.
AATGGTGGGTCTAGACCAACAGATGACCCAGCACCACTACCTGATGTGGTGTTTGTACGGTTTCCAGGATATAAGGGTCCGCCCTATATGGATGAAGATCCCACAGTTGTGCCAATTGTACCTGTTAGTCGGTGCACTGACTGTGTATGTCGGTGTAAGCGTGTCCAGGTTCCATTAAGACTGTCATGGGGAACCACAATCCACAAATGTCAAGGAATGACTGTAGGCACAGGAGAGGCATTCAGGTATATTCTGATTCACCCTGGAAAACATGACTTTGAAGCTAAGAATCCAGGAGCCCTGTTCGTAGCACTATCAAGAGCAAAATCAGCAGGTGGAGAAGGCGTGGATCCTGATTTTGCTTTTCATGAAGATGTCCTACTAAATGATGATAGACTGAGGCCTGTGAACACTCCCACTACCCGAGCTAGAGCTGTGGAAATGGAAAGGCTGCATGCCTTAGCCATGCAGTGTCAGGAAAGAGAGATTTTAACACCAGCATATCGAGATGGGATCTTTCTGAGACTGGTGGAGTGGGCACAGTCTCAAAGCCATTGAGGTGTTTTCCAACTAGTCCACTGCATTTTGAGCAAATGTAGAAAAGGTACGACACTCAGTACAATACTATGCAAAAGTGTTTCTTTTATGTTTGAGTACATCACTGCTTTAGTGACTTAACTTTCTTACAACCAGTTTGTGTTGCTGTGGATATGCAATTGGCTAAGATAAAATAATCATTAAGAAGGAAATACCTTGCTAATCAACATGTGTTTCTACGTCCAGTTGACCTTGGTCTATGTGACCATGCATGTCAATTAAAAATGGTAAAATCTCTGAGACTGGTGGAGTGGACAGTCAGTCTCAAAGTCATTGCAGTATTTCTCAACTAGTCCATTGTATTTTGAGCTAAACTCAAAAAGGTATTGCGGTACAGTACTATGCAAAAGTGTTGTTAAAATGTGTGAGCGCATCACTGCTTTAGTGGATGAACTACCTTGCAACCAGTTTGTGTAGCTGTGGGTCTGTGAATGGCAACATAAAATAATTATTAAGAAGGAGATGAAGTGCTAATCAACATGTGTACATACAATTAAGCTGGGTCTGTGATCATGAGTGTCAATTAAAAATGGTAAAATCTTCTTTCATGATTACATATATTATTACTTCTTTTGTTTTTTAATCCATCATACTTTAAAGATTGAAGGCTTAACACTCCCACTACGTAAGCTAGAGCTGTGGAAATGGGCAGGTTGCATTTCTGAGCCAGTTGGTGTCAGGAAAGACAGGTTTCAGCACTAGGCTATCAAGATGAAACCTTTCTCAGACTGGTGAAGTGGGCACAATTTCAAAGCCATGGAGTCAGATATACCTCTTGAGTAGTCCACTGCATTTTGAGCAGAAATGCATAAAGGTATGATGGTATTGTACTATCCAAATGAAATGTGTATTATGTGTGAACATGTCACATCTTTAGTGGACTAACTATCTTACAACCAGATTGTGTAGCTGTGGGTCTTTGAGTGGCCACATGAAATTATTAAGAAGGAAATGTAGTGATAATCAACGTGTGTACATGCTTTTAAGCTGAGTCTGTGACCACGCATGGCAGTTAAAAATGAAACCTCCTTTAGTCACTGCATATA
>OZ026596.1:38440442-38462942 GCA_964020085.1 Micromussa lordhowensis | reverse complement strand
TTAGTTCAACATTTTCACAGTGTGACTGACCCAACTAGACCAACAATATTTATTTCTATTTTCAGTCAGCCGTTTCTAATAGTAAACAAAGCATCAGTATTGCTATTGACAACTATGTGTTAATCTGAGAAATAGGCTATGTGACCAATTCTTAGCGTCAACATTGAGAAATTGGATATGTGACCTATTCTTATCGTCACACTTTTTGAATAGTGAAAAAACATATTTCTTTATTTGCGAGTCTGGTTATAGGCCTCTAGTAATGGAATGCTACTGGTTTAATCAATAGAATTGGATACTGAAAACACATATTTGTGTCAATGGGAATGTTAAAGTAATTGGCTGAATTTTTAAATAATATTACACATCTTACAACTTCAAAGAAACTAGTATTGCCTATCTTGGTTACAGTTTGTTCTTTAACAGAAAAATCATAATGATTTAACCCTTTCACCACCAGTGGTCACTTATAGATTTTACTCTGTTTAACGCCAGACGATTTTACTCATCAAAGGGAGACCCTAGGTGGTGAAAGGGTTATTGTTGCCCTTTAAGTTCTTTTACGAGCAATTTCATGCCTTTTATGTTGTCAAAATTATCACCTCAACAATACCTGCTAAATATTAATTAAGTGCTCTAAGAGCAATTTCATGCCTTTATGTTGTCAAAATTATCACCACAACCATACCTGCTAAAAAGGTACGTAAGTTATCTAGCTAGTACTTCATTATAAAACATCCTACCAAGATACAGTCAAAAACATTTGTTTCCTGCTCCGGAAGCATAATTAAAGTTAAAAAGTTTTACAAATTCGGAGCTAAAAGTTAAAAGCTCCAAGTTTGTAAAACGTTTTAACTTTTATCCTACCATGAATTGTTTACTGTACAAATCCAAAAACCTTGAACACTTTGATTTGATTTTGACATTTCCCTATGTGCAGCAACCAATCAGAAGCGCCCTGAAACCACAAACTAATCACCATTACTGTTTGCAGTTGGGTTTTCTCGTGTGTAATATTATTGTCTTATTACTTCAAACACAATAGAATTTCGTAAATATTCTGGTGTTCACTGTTTTTGGATTAGCACAGTTCACTGCAGTGTACCATATAAAGTATTGACGAATGCATCAGCAGTAGTTTCCTGAGAAGACCCTGAAAATATGCAGCAGAAAACAAGGATTAAACAGTAAAGTTTTAATTGCCCAACCAAATTCGCTACAAAATAAACTCTCGTGTGCATGTCTCCTGACTGAAGATACACAAATTTGCAGGACTGGTCCCAAGGAGGAAAGGTAATTTTGTTTCCTTCAAATCTCAATGTTTCCCTCCAATTTGTCTCAGGAAATATTGAAATTCTCGGGAAACACAATTCACTGTTCCCAAAACAGCAAAACAAATGGGTGAAACCGGTGGAAAACAAGTTAAATCACTTCATTGCAACAGTGGTTAACATTTTGCGGGTAACAGTGAACTGTTTCCCTTGTGATGTCATAGTTTTTGCAATGTTGCCCGCTCGTGGCATTCTGCAGTAAACAGTTTCATTGTCAGAATTCACTTGACCTTGAAATAGCAAATGAATGGATGCGCTGTAGCGTGAAAATACCATCTTTATAACCAGATAATTTAATTCCTGCAAGCTTGAGTCTAAATAAATTGTGATACTACATGTATGTATACATGAGCACATATTATTCAGACATTTGGATTGACAATTTTGTTAAAGGTAATTACGGTAGAGAAAACATAACTGCTACATGTGCACTGCTATATCTTGCTTCTGAGCCCTTTATGTTTCCAGTGGATCTGTACCTGTTCTTAGCTCTATTTTCACTGGCCTATACAATCTGAAGCTCCATTGTCACTTTCCTTCAGGAAGACTACCGTACGCATCAATTTGCTTGAGTATTTTTTTTCTTGAGATAGATGTTTGCATTTATCCCTCTGATCTTTGTTGACTTTGTTTGTTATCTGACATTCTGGCACCACGATTTAAATATGGTAATGGTAATCAAGCCTAACTCTTTTGTTGTTCATTCTTGTATAGTTTTCTTGACCAATATTCTGACACATTGTAAACTGTACAGGTTGCCCCTTTATTTTTATGTCCACATAACAAAAAATACATTTTTATTTCAAAAAAATAATATCGAATGCTGACTAATTAACATGTGCTGTACTTTGGCCACTTGGCCCGGGGTTTGGTGTTGAATTAAATGCAGGTCTCAGCAAATCATATCCATCATCATTGCTAATATCTGAAAATAAAGAGCGTATGTATAATAACATTCTGTTTTTGTTTAGTGGCACATGACTGAGACTGCTTGAGTTTGAGTCATTTTCTACAACGAAATGAGATTTTTTTCTTTTTCTTTCTTTTGGAACTTGTCCATAGCCTCTGCAAGACATTTTTGTATGTCTTTGTTCACTTATTATGTGTGCCCTAAATGTTCAAACTTTCCTCCTTTTTAGAAGAAACAGCGGAAAAACGTTTGAAGTGATAACGTCATTTGTGCGCCTGTCCTCGTCATGCATAATGCAGCTAATAATATATTCCACATCCAAGTCGAAGTTAGTTTTTTGACTCTTATAGACCATAGTCAGGAAACAATCACCACGCGAGAATTTTGACAGTTATTGTTAAAAAATAGATAGCATTTGTATTCGTCTTAGTCATATTTATAACTAGACACTCTAAGAGCATCTACTTGGGCTTCGTAACGCAAGATCAAGATGTACTTTACAAGTAAGCTTATTGAGCACAGTAAAAACAAATAAGAGAATCAAGATATTTCAACACAACAGTTAAATATTTACTATTCAATTTGACTCATTGAGTATCCTCTTTATCCAATTGCATGTTGTTTGCTTCATCTTCTAAGTTACCTTGTCGACGATTCTTGATTTTTTCGTCTTGGCATCATAGTTGGTTTGAGTCAGTAGTCAGGCTTTTAACAGTGTTGTCGTAGTTTGAACATTGTTATCTCGTGAGAACCAACCTGAACTTTGCTTATTTGTCAGGTTTCCAAGCAATAAAACTTGTGGACCGACCCGTTCCGAAAACGATCGACATCTTTGTGTGTGAGATGAACCAAGAATTTCTTACCAAAACACAGCAATTTGTAAATTATGTTGTTCACGAAGAGCGAGTACACGATAACACAAGCTGTCCTACTATCATCCCCAGTTTCCACTCTCTACACATGGAACGCCTAGGACAGTGACCCCTTTTGGCGACGAACAATGGCTTGAATTTTTCTGACTCGGGCTTTCCTGCAGTAGCCCGAGTAATTAAGCTTAATTTTTCCACATTGGTCTTGAGTTCAAGCTGGTTCCATCTTACTAACATGAATATATGAATAGATGTAAATCAGTACCTTGTCGTGGTGAACTTATAACAACTACGTCGTCCTCGTTGGTGTTGTCTAGTGTCACAGGCAAGCTTGGTGGACCTGTTTAACGTGAAACAAAACTACATCACAATCACTATTCACAACTCTCCACCCTTTCCAGAAAGTTAACTTGACACATGTCAGAACAAATCAGAACAGGGTTCTGGCTGAGTTTCTCCTTTAAAAAACATTGTCCAAATTCTAACTGAAAGCCAGTAACACTGATAAAGGAGCTCACCTGCCGCCGTATCAACATCTTGGACTTGGGATTGTCCAACAACAACAGGGGTATGAAGGGGTATGAAGGGGTATGGAGGTGTATGAAGGTGCATGAAGGTGTATGAAGGAGTATGAAGGTGCATGAACGTGTATGAAGGCGTATGAAGGAGTATGAAGGCGTATGAAGTAGTATGAAGGCGTATGAAGGTGTATGAAGGAGTATGAAGGAGTATGAAGGAGTATGAAGGTGTATGAAGGGGTATGAAGGTGTATGAAAGAGTATGAAGGTGTGTGAAGGCGTATGAAGGTGCATGGAGGTGTATGAAGGTGTATGAAGGTGTATGAAGGTGCATGAAGGTGTATGAAGGTGCATGAAGGTGTATGAAGGGGTATGAAGGGGTATGAAGGTGTATGAAGGTGTTTGGAGGGTTATGAAGGTGTACGATGGTGTATCAAGGTGTATGATGGTGGATGAACGTGCATGAGGGTGTATTACGGTGCATGAAGGTTTATGGAGGTGCATGAATGTGTATGAAGGTGCATGAAGGTGTATTAAGGTGTATGAACGTGCATGAAGGTGTATGATGGTGCATGAAGGTGTATGATGGTGCATGAAGGTGTATGAATGTCCATGAAGGTGCATGAAGATGCCTGAAGGTGTATGAACGTGCATGAACGAGCATGAAGGGGCATGAAGATGCATGAACGACCATGAACGTTTATGAATGTTCATGAAAGAATATCATCTTACCCATATATGGAAAGTGCTTTATATGCAGGTTACCCATATATGGAAAGTGCTCTACATGTAGGCTAGCATGAAGTTCTTGCCAATTTTTTAGTTAGAGAGGGATGGACCAGTCGCCGCTCGCTCCACTAACTAAAAAAAATGCTTGCAATCCACAAGGGGGAAAAATCATTATAGATTTATTTAACTTAGCTCAAAAGGGATATTAATAAATCAAAAAAGTTGCGGATTAAAAAATATCCGGATACGTGTGGACGGGGCTTAAGTATGAAGCAACAGTACTGTATTGATCGAATTATGTGAAGGCTCGCAAATTTAATAAGAACAAAAGTACTGTAAAAACAAAACCGAATAATAAAATATCGCATTTCTAAGACAGCTCTTTGTCAGCAAATTTAAATTTTAAAACGTGGACAAAAAAACATGCATCCTTTTTGCGGTGTCCGTTTGATACAGGTTTCTAACAGAAATGACCATAAAAGTCAAGTTCAAGCTAGGTGTCCGTTGAATACAGGTAATTTTTACAGTGTGCAACGAAACATGAAAATTTGCACCCAAACAAGATTCAAGAGCGGATATTATGAGCGCTAGCTACAGTCCGCAAGAGTGAAGAGATAGCCATGTTACGTTATCAACTCAGTTGATGAAACCTTCACTTCCGTGCTTTAGCGTGATAGCCACTGTTTTATGTGGGTGCCTTTTTGACCAGTTTACTCCATAATTAACTACGACTGTTATTACAAACTCAGCCTTTTTTTTCAGAGAAGTTCGTATCTTGAGTGATTATTTGGGAATTGGAAAGCTATACGTTATTCAGTACTGTTTTACGAAACACGCTTTTCCTATCGTAACCAAGGGTCTGAAAATAGGACCCACAAAACTCAGAACAGCAAGACCGTGCACAGCTCCACGAGTTTAATGATCCCGCTACAAAATACAAAAACATTCATAGCCCTTAAAATGGAATCCTATCAGCAACTGACTGCCTCATGACGAATCACCAACAATTTCTGAGGAACAAATACATACAGAGTTAGATTACGAAGAAAATACAACATTACTAAAGAAACTAAATATACGGTTCAGCCAGGAATCGAATCTTGCTCTCCACATTAAAAAGTCAGACGCTGGTATCTTTTTTTTCACATACATCTGTTTTTTTACTGGCCTTTACTGGCCTTCTATATTTCGCAAAATACATGCGCAAACATTATGCAATGGCCAGCGGAATTACCAAGAAAAGTTTAAGTATATACAGTCGATATATGGAGGGAGGAAGAAATGATTTGCATATTTGTTGCCGTCTCCTACAACTCGTGAATACGCGAGTGGTTCACCACTTCGCGCATTCGGGGGTCACCGTGTTAGTTTTTTTAGTTTTTCGCAATTATAACTTCAAATTAGAGGTGTCTTTAAAATGTTATACTGTTACTTTGGCAACCTGTATATCAAGACAACGACTATAACTCGTTCAACAATAACGGGGCATTTATTTGATTCCATTAATTGTAAAGCCAACTGATAAAAGTGATAGTATTGACCCATCAAAGTGTATACTGGAATATGTTATCAAACACCATAATGTGACCCATAGGGTGACAGGTATGAAACCAATGGTTTACCTTTAGCGGATTCTTTTACCGCCCTGCTCTCCTAGGATTAGCCTTAAATAGCCGAAAGTACTTTAAAGTATTTAGGCAAGGTTACCTTGAATGGCATATGTCCCCCATATGTCAAGGCACCTGTTCTAAGCCCGTCTATTGGAGATGAGTTTGACAGACATCTGTCAGTTGCTCTTGTCTGTTTCTATGGTTACGGGAGCACATGGTCAAGAGGCTCTTCCCTGGCTAGCTTGGATGACAGTGGACCAAGGTGCAATTCTCGGCTTTGTGAGGTAAGTAAAAGAAAAAGATAAGCTTACCCTCGCTTAACTGCTCATGAAAAACACCCAACAACTTTATCACCCGCTGTAATTGTAAGCTTAATCATTGGTCCTCAATCAACTACTATTTCTTTCGTTTTTTTTTTTTCTTGGAAGAACCTTACGCTCAAGCGGCCAATCAAAACAAAAATGAGGCTAACAAATCAAACCTGAAATTTCATTCAGAGTACAATGCAGGTGTAGATCTGTTTCTTATTTTGGTTTAAACTTGAATTTTTTACTAGGAGTAAGTTTAAATGTGTTTCTTAATTTAGCCTAATGTGGCATACAGTTCACCAGTGGCAGGAATTTTGCGGCCGTCTCATTCTTAGCCTGCAAACAGGCTTCTCCTCCGCGCCAGATCGAACAAAAAGGTGCTAACAGATTAGAGTGGACATTTCGTTCAGGGTAAGTCTACATTCGTTTCTTAGTCTTTTGGTTTAAACCTGCATTTTTCATTCAGGGTAAGTCTAAATTTGTCTTTAATTTAACTTAAACTGGCACTCAGTTTACCAGTGGCACGAATTTTGCGGCCGTCCCATTCTTAGCCTATGAACAGGCTTCAGATCGAACAAAGAGGTGCCAACAGATCAGAGTGGACACTTTGTTGAGGGTAAGTCTACAGTCATTTCTTACTCTTTTGGTTTAAACCGGCATTTTTCATTCAGAGGAAGTCTAAATTTGTCTTCTAATTTGGCTCAAACCATTTTACACTTGCGAAAACGGGTCATTCTCAGCAGCAATTACGCTTACTGCGGCCATCCCTATTCTCGCCGGCTTCACAGTCGTGAATGAATTTTAACTAAAATCAACAAAAAATCTAAGGAAATAAAGAAGCAAAGTATGTGTATTGATCTTCTTACCTCAACCCAACATTTTATTAATTCTAAGCTTGATCAGTAACAAGAAATTTGCAAACAAACTCACCTGCGACGATCTTGCACCTGTTGATTTTTAATGCTGATCTATCCTGATGCTTATTTGACCGTGGATCGATTCCCAGTGGATAAATACTTCCTTTGGCTTTATAGCCGATTGCTATAGAACTTCAAAAAAAAAATCTAAACCTTTGTAACGCGAACTATAATAACATCTTCTCAGTAAATGGTGTACAAATTTCACAGTGTCCCTAAACTTATCTGAAACATATAACCACACGAATAACTGCCACGTTCGGTTAACAAACGGTAAGACCTCTAAAACTCCAGAGCTGGATAAACAACACACAAAACTTAAAACTGCCGCACCTTAAAAACTAGCCAAAATTAACATATTACGTAACTGGAAAATAAAAAAAAAACGCATGTGAGAACGAAAAAATGCACACATACAAAAAACTAATTAAATATTCGCTACATCTCCGCCCCCAAACAGGGACCAAAAAGGGAACTGTTTAACATACATAAACATGAAACTACTGAACAAGTATGAGAAGTTGTCCTTTGAATGTCAATACGCTAAGACTAATAGAAATTCTTGACAGTTCCAAGTCTCGATATGTCGAACTACAGGCACGAAAGTTTCACTTTTGTGCACATTCTAACACGCACAGCTTAGTTATAGGCCTAAGAAAAGTTCCCGACTTAGTTTTAACTTGCGCAACGCGCACTAGTCCGTCATCCTTGTTCGGGTAGATCTTCAATACTCTCCCCAATGGCCACGAACATCTCGGTATCGAGTCATCCACGACTAGAACCAGGTCTCCAGCGTCAACATTTCGTCGAAACTCGGACCACTTCATACGTCTCTGCAACGAAGGCAAATACTCTTTAGTCCACCGCTTCCAGAACATATCCGAGAGGTACTGGACCTGCCTCCAACCCTTCAGGCTAAACTGATCATTCTTTGCAAAGATTCCAGGAGGGCACTCCGGTCCAGCGCGCAAAAGGAGTAAGTGATTCGGGGACAAGGCTTGAAGGTCGTTCGGATTATCTGAAACCTTAGTCAGCGGTCTGCTGTTGAGGATAGCCTCTACTTCACACATCAAAGTAGACAGTCCCTCGTCATTAGGACTTTGATTTTTTAGAAGGGCGTTGAGGACTTTGCGTACCGACCTGATCATTTGTTCCCAGATCCCACCCATATGAGATGCCGCTGGCGGATTAAACACCCAACGCACTTCTTTCTGAAGTAGGAATTCGCCTATCTTTGATTTGTTCCATCCACCAATAGCTTCTCGTAACTCCCTTTCTCCACTCGTAAGGTTAGTATCATTGTCTGATCTGATTACGCGCGGTGATCCGCGCCTTGCGATAAACCTTCTAAGGGCGTTAATAAATGAACTGGTATCCAAACTATGAGCGACTTCAATGTGAACAGCTCTCACGGCTAAGCAGGTGAAAAGAACTCCGTATCTTTTCTCCATGCAGCGACCACGCTTAACATAGAAAGGCCCAAAATAATCCACACAAAAGTAAACGGTGGTTCTCCAGGCGTAACTCTTTCGTAGGGCAAATCTGACATCTTCTGCGAATCTGGTGGTAGCAGTCTCCGTTTGCAATCAAAGCAACTGCTCAGCACTCTGCGCACGGCCATTCTTCCTTTGATGATCCAGTACTTCTCACGAATTAAGCTCAGAACGTGCTCTCTTCCGGAATGTCCCGCCCTCGAATGGTAATGTCTCACAAGCAGATCAACAACATGGGCCTTCTTCGGCAGGATGATAGGATTTCTTGCTTCAGCTTCAATACTGGCGTGTCTCAGACGACCTCCAACACGTAGCAAACCGTCTACCATAAACGGATCAAGCTTGCGAATAGAACTCGATTTGTTAACTGACTTTGTCATGGCGCTATCGCTAAGGCTGGCTTCTGTAAGCTGCTTCACCTCTTTAGGAAAGGCCTTTGTCTGAACGACCCTCAGCACCTCTTGCTCGGCGATTAACATTTCATCAACAGTAACTCTTCCTTTCATTGGCGAGCACTGACCCTCGGTTTGGCCTACCTTGCAACGCACCTTGTTCAGCAACCATGACTTGAAACGCAATATGTACGCCACTGACTTTCTAAGCTTGTCCCAAGAAGAGAAATAGCACAATAGTTTCTCAACAGTCTCCATAGACTTATCGAGCTCAGCTGCGTGAACACGCACTTCTTTCTTGAACTCTAGATCATCATCAGAGATGTTTTCTTGACGAGCAGGGGGCGCAGGCCAAGAAGATTCGTGTTGCCATAGGAAATCCGGACCTCTTCTCCATGAATCGTTTTCTAACAAAGCCTTGGCAGACAACCCTCTAGAAGCAGCATCAGAAGGATTTCAAAAGAAAATAAAAAGTACAAAAAGTACTGATGGCATAGAAATATGCAAAAGTGTCAAATTGTGAAAAATCACAAACGTTTCGGGCATAGCCCTTCTTCAGTGTGAAAACCGTTAAGTTCGCGAGACTGTTCATTTGAAAATAACGGAAACAAAGCGCGCGGGGAAAACTTGACGCGCGCGCTGTTCATATGAAATGGAAAACATTATTTAGGCCATCTGGTTGCATAGTGCCGAGCCTAAAAATGATTTCCATTTCTAACTGCTTCCGTCTGAAACTGGAACCGGGACATCTCCTTAGGCCTCTTACAGCAATGTCTGATAGACTATGACCGGGAGAGTTAAAGTGCTCTGCGACCGGGAAACCACCAGTGTTTTTTTGAATACTCCGAAGATGTTCGCCGAATCGTTCGTGTAGAGCACGACCGGTCTCCCCAATGTATAGCTGGGGGCATCGACGACACAAGATGCAGTAAACGACGTTCTCTGATTTGCAGGTAAAGTGTTCCCGGATGGTGGTTGCGCTCTTGGGTCCACATACATGGACGTTGTAAGACGTTTTTGCCTCGAAGTTTAACGCACCTCCAGATGATTGCTTTGCAAAATTTAATCAGAAAATCTCCACCTGGACTCCTCCTGAGGGCAATTTCTCCGCAGTTGACCATTACATCGACCGCTGTCGACGTTCTGTTGGTGCGTTAAACTTCGAGGCAAAAACGTCTTACAACAACCTACCACAAGTTGAGAAAGAGGCACTAAAGAACCTATTGAAACGAGATGATGTCATCATCAAACCTGCTGATAAAGGAGGGGCAGTCGTCGTGTGGTCACGCCCTTTGTACATTCAAGAGGCACTACGACAACTATCCGATGGTCGTTTTTATGAGCGTCTCGACCGGGATCCTCTGAAGCAATACCAGAATAAAGTTAAAGCTGCCGTGGATGATATGATATCGAAGAACGAACTTCCACCTTTGGCAAAGAATCTTATTGTCACCACACCTCAAACATCTCGCTTCTATTTACTTCCCAAAATTCACAAACCAGACACTCCCGGAAGGCCTATTGTGTCAGCTTGTAACTGTCCGACAGAGAACATCGCAGCTTTCCTCGATGAAGTTATGTCGCCCCTAGTGGCAAACTTAAGCACTTATGTTAAGGATACCACCCACGCTTTGGAAATTGTCAACTCGTTCGATTTTAGCAATTCACACCCTAATCAACGCTTCCTTTTTACTATGGACGTGAAGTCATTGTACACAGTGATACCAAACGACAGTGGTTTACAGGCATTGGCTTATTTCCTCAACAAGCGTCCAGTACTCGAGCCACCAACTTCGACACTAACCCGTTTAGCTGAGCTGGTACTCACGTTAAACGCGTTCTCCTTCAACCAACAGTACTACCGCCAGGTTGGTGGTGTAGCTATGGGTAGTAGAATGGGCCCTAACTATGCATGCCTCTTCGTAGGATACATGGAGGAACGCATATTGTCCACCTATACAGGGTTCATTCCGCAACTCTATAAGCGGTACATTGATGACATCGTAGGAGCAGCCTCTTGCCGTCGAGCTGAACTGGAGGGTTTCATCACGCATGTATCCACTTTCCATCCCGCTTTGCAGTTTACTCACACCATTTCTCAAACTCAGATACCTTTCCTGGACATCACACTCAGCGTCTCAGGCAGCAGAATTAGTACTTCCGTTCACTACAAATCCACAGACACGCACAACTATTTACATTACACCTCTTCTCATCCTAAGCACTGCAAAAATGGTATTCCTTACTCCCAGTTCTTGCGCCTTCGTCGCCTTTGCTCCGAGGAGGATGACTTCCTGCAGAGGTGCCAGGAGATGTCCACCTTTTTCGAAAGCCGTGGCTATCCCACAGATTTACTGCAGAATGCTCGAGAAAGGGTGTCTTCCGTCACCCGCCAAGAGGCGCTCGAGAAACGTGTGCGTGAAAACGAAGGAAGGATTCCTCTGGTACTGACATACCACCCCTTGACTTCGCGCGTTAAACACATTTTGCTCAACAACTTCAACATCCTTACGACAGACCCTGTGACTGCAACAATCTTCCCAGCTCCACCTGTAGTTGCACATCGTCGCGATCTCAGCCTGCGAGATGTCCTAGTACACACCTCCGACAGGTCCCAGACAGAGGAACCAGGAACTTACGCATGTCGACATCCCCGCTGCCGCACTTGCCTACACACATCGTCCAACGTCCATGTATGTGGACCCAAGAGCGCAACCACCATCCGGGAACACTTTACCTGCAAATCAGAGAACGTCGTTTACTGCATCTCGTGTCGTCGATGCCCCCAGCTATACATTGGGGAGACCGGTCGTGCTCTACACGAACGATTCGGCGAACATCTTCGGAGTATTCAAAAAAACACTGGTGGTTTCCCGGTCGCAGAGCACTTTAACTCTCCCGGTCATAGTCTATCAGACATTGCTGTAAGAGGCCTAAGGAGATGTCCCGGTTCCAGTTTCAGACGGAAGCAGTTAGAAATGGAAATCATTTTTAGGCTCGGCACTATGCAACCAGATGGCCTAAATAATGTTTTCCATTTCATATGAACAGCGCGCGCGTCAAGTTTTCCCCGCGCGCTTTGTTTCCGTTATTTTCAAATGAACAGTCTCGCGAACTTAACGGTTTTCACACTGAAGAAGGGCTATGCCCGAAACGTTTGTGATTTTTCACAATTTGACACTTTTGCATATTTCTATGCCATCAGTACTTTTTGTACTTTTTATTTTCTTTTGAACATAAGTGTCACGCATCGCCCAAGGATTACAAATACTTTCGTACTTGTTCCTCCTCTACATTTATCAGAAGGATTTTGCTTGCTATCTACGTATTTCCATTGGTCAGGAGTGGAACCATCGTGGATCATGGTGAGCCTGTTAGAGACGAACGTGTGGAAACGTTTGTCCTCGTTTTCAATGTAGCGGAGCACAGACGTACTATCTGTCCAAAACACGGAACGGTTGATTGGAACCTCCAATTCTTTTCTAAGCATCTTGTCTAGCTTGACGGCAAGGGTTGCGGCTGTTAACTCCAGTCGGGGAATTGACAGTGATTTAAGGGGGGCTAAGCGGGACTTGGACATGACGAACGAACAGTGAACTTTACTCTCAGCGTCGACGAACCTTAAATAGGACACAGTACCATAACCAACCTAAGATGCATCGGAAAAGTGGTGGATTTGCACGTCTGCAACCGTACCAAACTCTTTAGGCTTGTAGCATCGCTGGACTGAAAATTGTTCCATAGCTGGCAAGGACTCGAGCCACCACTGAGTCTGATGTAGACTGTCTCTCGGAATAACATCATCCCACTTCAGCTTTCTCCGGCAGAGATCTTGAAGGATTATCTTGGCGGATAATAGGAAGGGAGATATAAAACCCAGTGGATCATAAACTGAGGACACCACGCTCAGCAAACCTCTTCATGTAGGAGGCTTCCTTTTGAGTTGCATTCTAAAAACAAACTGATCAGTCTCGACGTTCCAATGTACTCCAAGAGCTCTTTCAACTGGAAGAACTTCACCGCCCAAGTCCAGGTCCCGCACTCCACTCGCACGAAGTTGTCGAGGGATCGTCTTAAGGACAGCTCTAGAGTTAGAGACCCATTTCGTCAGGTTGAAACCTCCACGTGCTAATAAGTTTCGCAGCTGATCAACCAAACTTATTGCCTTCTCGTGGGACTCAACAGACTTCAAGTAGTCATCCACGTAAAAGTTCTTCTCCACTGACCTAGCTACTTCAGGGTCAAAATCATCGCTGTTGTCTTTCGCAGTTCTCTGCAACCCATAGTTAGCGCAACTAGCTGACCACACCCCACCAAACAAGTGAACGGCCATATGGTACTCCTCTGGCTCTCTAGTCAAGTCACAATCAGGATACCACAAGAAACGCAGGGTGTCAACGTCATCAGGATGGACTTTTAATTGATGATACATAGCTTCAACATCGGCCATCAGTGCAACGGGCTCTTCGCAAAATCTCAACAACACGCCCACCACCTTATTAGTAAGGTCAGGACCTTGTAAAACTTGTGCATTTAACGACGTTCCACGGTATACAGCTGCACAATCGAAAACCACGCGAACTTTGTCGGGTTTCTGCGGATGTACTACAGAATGATGCGGAAGGTACCATATTTTCCCGTGGTTTCGATCCCGGAGGTTCTCCGTTACTTTCTTAGCGTAGCCTTTATCGAAGAGGTCTGTCATAAAGGCGGAATATCTGGAATACAGCTCAGGGTCTTTCAAGAGTTTCTTTCGTAGGAGGTTAAGGCGATGCTCTGCAAGCGGCTTGTTGTTTGGCAAATCAGGATGGTGATATTTCCAAGGAATGGCAATCTGATAGTGACCATCAACCAGGCGAGCAGACGCATCGTAAATGCTCAAAGCTTGCTTGTCTTGACGAGACATTGTGTTTACTGCCTCAGGAAGGGATTCGCTGAACTCGAAATTCATGAAGTGATGAAATTGCTGGCTTAAAACTTCGTCTGCACGAACAAAATTTACATCACGCACATCGGAACCCCCATGTCTGCCCAAAGGACCATTCAAAGCCCAACCAAATTTGGTTTTCGTAGCGTACGGCCCACTGCCACGACGGGTCCTGATTTCGGAGGGCTCGAGCGCCTTGGGAACATCTTGACCAATCAGCAACTCCACTTCAGCGTTAATTCTTTCTGGGACTTGAATGCCCGCGAGATGGGACCATCTATTTGCATCATCCTGACAAGCAAGACCGTCCGTAGAAATGTTCAATTTTTCCTTTGTCAGAACTTCGGGTAACTCAATCATGTTAATTTCATCCATGTCCATTATCTCCAGAGAAACTCTGTGGCAAGATGTCGGATTGCAATCTTTCTCGATAGTTGACAACGACACTTGAATGCGAGGACCCACTACTCCTAGCTTCTCGGCCAAACTCTCACTGCACCAGGTTGATGTTGAGCCGTTATCGAGCAAGGCATATGTTGTGATGATCTCGCCGTTGCCTCTTCCTTTCACTTTAACAGGTACGATTGGCAAGGCCTTGTACTCATGGCTACCACCAGCGATAGAAACACTATTCTTCATAACCACGTGATCACTTTGGGGCTGCGTGAGATTCGAGCTTGACCCAACACTAGGTCCTTGTTCGCGATTTTCTTCTTGTCTTTTGCGGAAGCTAGCCAGTAAAGCGTCATGAAGAGAGCCCAGATGTTTTCGAGAAATAGAGCACTGATCAACACTACACCCACGTGCACTCTTGCAACCAGAAGCAAAATGCGTATAGGACAAACAGTTTTCACACAGCTTTCTATCTCGCACAAATTTCAACTTCTCCTCACTTGATTTGGCTGAAAACCGTTCACATTTTTCAAGCTTGTGACCACCATTGCATAGGAAGCATTTAAACCGCGCATTTAGTCCTGAGGAAGAACTTCCGCTTGGACCGCTAGGATGTGGTTCACGCCCGCCAACTTGTACAGAACTGTCAGGAAACGTGGCTGAACCTGCAAAGCTGTCGGTCTTCTTGGGAACCGGTGGCTTGCTTCTAAATTTCTCTTTGTTTCGCACATCTTTAGCAGGATCTAAAATTGAGCCAAATACTGGATCGTTCTTCTCTTTAGCCGCGCCTCTGATCATTTTCTTAAGATCTTCAAGGTTGGGGTCTCTTCCCTCAGCTCTGACTTCTTGCACTCTTTTCTGCCAGCGGGAACGGAGATAGAGGGGAACTCTGCGGAGAATCTTCATCATTTTATCCTCATTGTTAATCTGATTGAGTCTGCCTGCAACCGCAAGGGTGATTTCACAGCTTTCCAAATCGTCAGCCAAATCCAGCAAAGCTTCACGATCGTTCTGGCTAATAGGGGGCCCTTCAGATAACTTCTCAATCCAAGCATTTGACACCACGTACTTTTCTCCGAAACGTTCTTCCAGGAGCTTCTTAGCCTTGACGTAACCATCTTTTCCACTCATCATTCCACAGCATTTAATCGTTTCCTTTGCCTTTCCTGTGCAATACTGAATTAACAATTGCAGCCTTAAACTGTAATCCTCAGTACACTTCTCCACACTGTTCTCAAATGTTTTCATGAAGAGATAATAGTTCAAAGGACTTCCATCGAAAGACATAATCTCAGCCTTGGGAAGTTTCTGGGTTTTAATTTGCTGCTCCACTTGTAACTGCATTTTGTTAATGGCTTCCAACATCTCCACGCCCGAACTCTGCTGCCCAGGAGCACCATGCGCGCCGCTACTTCGCTTATCAACTCGATAATCCAGGCGCCATGGCTTAGCATCGGGATTTAAAGGCTTCCAAGCCCTTTCAAACACTTCACGAGGCTCAGCATGAGGAATAGGCGTAAACTTTCGCGGATGATCAAGTATTTCTTCTTCAACGGCATTAAATTCTTCATACACCTTTTCTTTAGCTTCAGTTTTAGCAATCTCAGTTCTCAGTTTAAGCAGCTTTTCTTGATGTTCCAAACGAAGTCTTTGTTGCGCGAGCGATCCACTTTCTTGCAATAAAGAAACTTCAGCAACCATAGCAGCTTTCTCAGCAGCAAGTTTTAACTCTTTCACTCAACACAGAACTCGCCTTCGACGATCGAGAACAACTCGAAACTCTGGAGCGACCAGTAACAGAACTTGTCTGCGAGGGATGACCACGCCCTTCACGCACCTTCGATCCAATTTGACTTATCGAGTCAGAAGGCTGAAGACTATCAATCGCAGGTGGCGAAATTCTTTCACATCGCAGGTGGCGAAACAGATCAATTCTCTCCTTAAAATCAAGATATTTCTTTACTTGTTCGGTAAGGTAGCTAACCGATTCCTCCCGAGCTTCCACATTCAATAGCAAGCAATGATAATCGTCATGTGCACGGTAGAAATTTTCCATTGCTTCATCCATCTCCGACTCTATCGCAATTACCACATTGACGTTTTCGACCGCATACATCAAACTCGTAATCTCGTTCATTTTCCTCATAACCGACGCCTTGGCAACTTTCCGCGACGTTTTAAGTCTTCTCTGAGACATTCTCAGTGTAGGCTCCTCGACGTCGTCAAACATGTCGGTTTCGTTTGTTAACAGATATAGCCGATTGCTATAGAACTTCAAAAAAAAAAATCTAAACCTTTGTAACGCGAACTATAATAACATCTTCTCAGTAAATGGTGTACAAATTTCACAGTGTCCCTAAACTTATCTGAAACATATAACCACACGAATAACTGCCACGTTCGGTTAACAAACGGTAAGACCTCTAAAACTCCAGAGCTGGATAAACAACACAGGAAACTTAAAACTGCCGCACCTTAAAAACTAGCCAAAATTAACATATTACGTAACTGGAAAATAAAAAAAAACGCATGTGAGAACGAAAAAATGCACACATACAAAAAACTAATTAAATATTCGCTACAGGCTTGATACATTTTTGTAAACTTTTGAATCCGTTTTTCGTCTTTCCCAATTCCCCTATAAAAAAGGATAGAAGGTTCACATGTGCACCTACCGCAGGCATTGCAGAGAAGGCCTTGATATTAACAACTATTTATTCACACTCGCTCTCGGTTTCTACCGACTTATCAGTTGACTTGAGGCTTTGCCCCTCACCAACTAGCAGCCAACAGAATAGAAACCTTGAGCTTGCCGTCTAATTTACCAACACGTTGAAGTAGACGGATAGAACGGGTTGGTCGATCTAAATTTGAATTAAATTGGACTTTTGACTCAATGGTCGAGTTTTGCCTCGACTCAAATTGCAGTTTAGTTCGTCTCATGTGAAGCTCGACGTTTGATCCGGGCCTAAATGTACTTGGGGACTCATTAACAACATATGTGGATAGGTTCATATGAGTAATGTTGATAAAGAGAGAGAGGGAGAGATTGTAAATGTTTAGCTTAGTCATGCAATTCTTCATTTATTACTTGCTCCGGCAGTCTACCAGATGACCCAGATGTGTGCCAATTGCTGTTTTTTGATGTCACGCCATCAAAAATAAAATCGTGACCGTCAAGAATGTGAGATATGATAGATGATTGATACATACACAACCTCACCAAGATTTAGGTCTGTGAGGTTTTTCATTCGCCCAAATGTATGGAGACGCCATGTTGGTGCCCCTAAGAGTGTGACCAACATGGCGGCCGTAAAGTAACAGAGACATCTGTCTTCGAGTTTTGTTTTTGAAACAAAAGCTCATTACTCCAGAACTCTGACATATTGAAATTTATACTTTTTCTTGAGCAAAACTGTTCAGTTAGCAAAAACTTGAGCGATAACTCAACTTTCGACCTACGCAAGAGCCTTCTCGGGCCGCCATTCTAATGTCACGCAACGCATAAACTTAGAATTGAAACGTGCTCTCTAAACAAAATGAGGGACCCCCCTGTCCAGCTGACATGCTGTAAAATGTCAAGTGATTAGAGCGTCTTACATCTGAATGATACAACTAGAACTTTTTAGTTGTGGAAAATGATGACGTCACATGAAAACCAGTTCGGCTAATTTTCAGTCTTGACAACAAAAACCACTATTACTGTTCAATTAAAAATTTTACAATAACTGCAGAAAGTAGCTAATTTTCATTGTCAATAAGCCCAGAGACACATGAATTTATAATTTAAGTAATGTGTAAATGAGTGACAGCGGACAATTTGAGTATTTGTTATCGTAAAAAACAAATTGACGGCAGTTTCTCATGCGTCTGGCCTGTTATTGACAATTAATTTTGTCATAACATTGTCGAAGCAGTCTGCGGATCTATCGCCTCGTGGACCCACAGCTACTTTGACAATGTTATGACAAAATACATGATCAATAACAGGACAGATACATGAAAAACTGATGTCAATTTGTTAATTAAATCATGTCACAACTGCATGCATGGGCTGCTTGATCTCTACATCCTATTTAGAAAGAGCAATGTGGATTTTTCAGGTAGTGTGCTCAAAATAGAAATTTAAGTTGGCTCAGTTACATGTAGCTAGGTTGGCCCGGCGAACTCGATTACATATGCATGGAAGATTTTCAGCCTATTAGGGCTGGGATGGCCCAGTTGTCATGTAATTGCAAAATTGATTTTGGTTGACTTTAACAGACATGCCAACATATCAGCAAAACCAAACCAGCCCAGCTCATGTAATCAGACCTTAAATGTTGAGCTTAATTGGACAGAAAAATGTTTACCCATTGAAAACAAATGCCAAATTGTGCCAAAAATAAATTTGTTGACAACATTTAGTAAAAATCAAAAAAAAATACTGCACATGATAGAGGTTTAGATGTATCTAACATTGTTATTGAGTATCATTGTCACTCTCTATATTGCATAATTTACATTATATTATCATAGAAAAGAACAAACTTTCAACCTAAATACAACCTGTGCATGTTGTTAGTTTTGAAACGTCTATATCATTTTACCAATTTCCTATGAAACTTCCTACCGATTTATTATCATTTATTATTCCAGCCAAGTATGTGATTTCAAAATCAAAGCCTTCATAGAATTGTGATTTCGTACGAATCTAATAGTTCTAGAAATTTTGCCGCTAGGAAATAGTCTTTATTGTGGGCGCCACGTTTCTCAGAACGCCCTAATTCTCACGTAGCATAGGCAATAAAAACGAAGCGCAACTTCTTTTAGTCAGAGATTGTTAGTGAAGTTACACAGCTACCGTGCTACGATCAGAGGATCCAAGTTACCGCTATTTCAAGTGTATTTCGCTGTCTCTCTGGTACCCTTTGGTGCGAGTCGTCAACCAAAGTACGTAAGTTTTTATATGCTAAGTTGCTAATTGTTAGTCTTTTCGTTATCACGAAGGGTTTCAGTTAGTATTTAGGTTTTATTGCCGCGAAATCGCTTTCGCAAGATCTAAGGCTTATTGTCATATGATTACCAAATTGTGATTCTTTCACGCTATATTTAGCTATTTGCAAAATAGTCGTCGATATCTTGGTTTGTTAAGACAAGAGTTGTTATCGCCTCAGTTTACTAGTTCAAGTATCAATTGTCACGTATGTTTCACGCTATGGTCTCGTTAGTTTTATTATGATTGTTCTATTTTGTTAGATTTGTATTTTTATGCCTTATCTAAGGGGACGTATTATTAACTATCGCTTTTCAGTTCGAACCTACTTATTCGTCTACTACACTACTATATCTACTTGTGTTATTCGCAATCTACTGGTTTTCGCTATTCCGTCAATTGCTACCCATTGTGAACTAGATCTATGGACTTCATCTGTCATTAAATCAGTTTGAATCTACCAAGTGGAGTTCGAATATCTCGCACCGCGCTACCCCTGTAGTTGTTTAGATTTGAGTAACAAGCAACCTCTAGAATCTTGCAATTACACATGTGTCCATACATATGTTGAACTTAGGGTCTATTATAAACTTTAAAAGGTTGTAAACACATCTCACAATTATTCTGTGTTGCATTTTATAGGCTGCCCTTGCCACTGAAAAGCAACCACCCATGGCTACAGGACAGTTCTTGCCTCGGGTAATTGTAAATGCGTAGCTCATACATGTAAATAGCATACAAATATTTGCTGGGGACTCAGCTCAATAAGTATGGGGGGGGGGGGGCAATTGACAGTTAGAAAAAAGGATTGACCTATACCTTCCTCTTGGCTGAAAACTAGCTGACTCTCCTCTTATCAAGGGTTGAAAATTGAATGACCCACCCCCTTTGAACAAAAAAATTGTGCTATTTATTGTCTATGGTGTGACAGGGATCTTTATACAACACCTGCTTGTAAAATCGGACCCCTTCTCAACAATTGTTATCTTTTCATACACCATTTTCCACAAAATAATTTGTGCCAGGGGAAAAAAAAACTGATTTATGCCGATAAAACAAATGACAGTTCGTCAGTTTACTTTGCATGTCACTTTGTACTAAAAGTTATAAAATGCAATGACCAACCACTTTTGTGAGGGCTCAAAAACTAATGACCCACTCCCTTTTTGTTCCAGAAACCCCCCTCCATGGCCTGTACTTATTGACCAGTCCCTTACAAATTGATTCACTACTTCATAATAAAAAAAAATGGCATGACAAGTATCAAACATTACTTAGCAACAAATTGAAATATCAGGCATTGTCTCTTTTAAAAAGAATACTAATATTATTGCTCATTAATTAAAGAGAACTAAGAGAGCATCACCTATTGAAAAGGCAGAACAATGGATTGTTGCACAGAAAGATCAGCCTGGTCTGGAAGCATTGTTCATAAATGATTCTATTGGTAAATTCCTTTCTAACATATTCATGGTAATTTATTTTTTTGTCAGCTTTATTGGGAATAATTATATGTGTATAAATTTATCTAAAATAGTAAAAACAACAACAGACAAAAAAAAAAACAGAAAATTGAATAATTCCCAAAAGGGCAGTTGTGTTAGTGTAAAGTTATATATAAATATATAACAACAATCTGAAACACCAGAAGTTGAGCACTTCATAGTATTAATCTAAGGACTAAATGTGGAAATGGGGAGGGGGTTAGGGTCAAGATCTTTGTAGATACTGTAAAAACCAACAGATATTAGCCACACCTTTTAACAGAAAATTCTCTCTCAAATTGGAGAGGTGGTTTCATTGTTCTTAAGCTTTCCAATTTAGTCAACCACACTTTCCGAGCCCAGCAAAATTAAGATTTTGTTTCTCAAAGGTGTACATACTACTTAAAACCTTGTTTTGCCTACAGAGCTGCCAGGGTGCCAAAAAATCAATTAGAACCAAAGTTTAGCCGAGTCTCTTAAAAAACACTCAATTTCGCATGACATACAACTTTGCCAGAAACTCTGGCAGCTGAAAGATTTTACCCTGCCTAGAACAAGAACAATTTTAATTTGGTTTTCTAAATATTTGCCACACTAAGGCCCTTCCTGATGTCTCAAAATTTAAAAATAAGGCATTTTTTATGGGCCTCCCCAGTAAGTTCTTTGATTTGTATTATATAAAAGTGAATTTTACATTAACCAAATCATCATCGAACCAAGGCTGGATTAATGGCCTTGGTTAAGAAGCTGATTTTCTTAAAATGCTGGACCTATAGTTGATTTAACAGCTCTAGCCCACATTGCCAAAGAGTGTAGTCCTCTATTGGCAAAAACATGCAAAAACAATATGTTATGACCATTTTTATCAGCACATGTGCCACATACATTTGCCATTTTTGCACCTGTTGTAACTTGACCCACCTCGGCACCTTTTGGCATCATTTCAAACCAAACCATGCTTAGACTTTCCAGAGTTTCGGGTAAAATTATTTTTTACACAAAACTGAGTGGGTGTGTTTTTTACAGGACATATGCTATTATATTGATAAGTGTAGACAAAAAGATGAGATGCCTTCAATAATTTCCATTCACAACCAATGCATGGTACTAAATGGGTCATGGCTACATGGAGCTTATCTTTCTTTAAATTGTAGGAAGAGGAGTGTTCACAACAATACCTTTTAGCAAGGGGGATTTCCTTCTTCAATACAAAGGTGATTTCATATCTGGAAAAGAAGGGGAAGAGCGTGAAGACAAATATCCAGAGGAAGCCGGAAATGTTTTATACTTCTTCTCAGATAATGGAAAGACTTGTTGGTATGTATTTATCTTGCAGTATAGTAAAGTAAACTTAGAGAAAAACATGATCTTATAATGATAAATTTAATTAGCCAACAATTAAATTACTTTGAAACAGATTTTAGAAAACTTGAATATAATTAGTTTTACATGTAATAACAGAAAGCTGCGATGCATTTAAACCATCATGCTGTTATGTCACAAAAAAACCTGATTAACAAAATAATGGTAAATGCCATGGCGTACACTATAGAGTTATGGATGTACGCGGGAGGTTGCTAAGCATGAAAGAAGCATAAGAGTCGCATGAGGCAATAGCCGAGTGTGACTCTAGCTTCTCGAGTG
>OZ026596.1:38372942-38432942 GCA_964020085.1 Micromussa lordhowensis | reverse complement strand
AGCAGGGCTGGTGAAACCCACCAAACAATATCTGGCCCCCTTGCCCTCCCCCCAGTGGGGATATGAACCAGTTAAGTCAATGAGTGCCCTCCCCCCACATCTTCTGGATTTTGCCAACACTGTGCACTTCAATATTCTGAGTAGATTTAGACAGAGATACAAACAGTTAATTACTTTATACAGTATGGTAGCATTCCACTAACTCAACTCCCAGCTAACTCACTTTTCACAAGCCCATTGGCAAGCAAGTGGCCACTAATTTCCAACACTGATCAGAGGTGTAGCTTAATTTCATGCAAAAGATATCAGTATCACTAAACATTTAAACTGACTTAAAGACCTTCATATATTTATATTGTACTTACAGCTCCAATGACAACAGGACAATGTTGCTCTTTGTGTTACAAAGATGGAGCCTATGGGCATTCCTGCAATAAATGCAAACAGGTAGTATGCACGTTTCCATCATGTTCCACATTGCATGAGGAAGATGAATGTGGACCACCATTCTACATATGCAAGAACTGCACAGCCCAGGAGGATGCATTGCCTTCAGGTACATGAAACATTTTTTTTAAAATAAAATTAAGGGATTGGAGAATATGTTCATGATTTGCAAACTTATTTAAGGTATCAAATTTACATAAACAGAAAGTATTAAGTCTCTTAGATTTAACTGTGAGCCATGTCTTCAAGCTACATTATCAAGAAAACGGGCCAGGTTTGAAAACACTGTACCTGCAGAGTTGTTGAAAGCCACCAAACAATTTATGGCCCCCCTGCCCTCCCAAAGTGGGGATCCATATGAACCAGTTAAGCAGATCAACAAGAGGTCCACACAATTGTTGGTCTTAAGGTTAGCCCAATCAGTAGTTATAGAGTTGGCGGTTCCAGACCACTTTTCCAAATCCATATCAAACACCAAATCCAACACATTTTCCATCACCAAAATCTCGAAATCAAATATTGCAATTCAATCTCGAAATAAAATCTTAAAATAAAATATTTAAAACCAGCGATGGATCCAAATGTGGTAAAAATAAATAGGAATCGGACTTAGAACCTAAACCTGGGATATTGGTCTGGAACTAAAACCTTCTATCATTATAGGGACCAACACTGAGCCTATAAAGTATGATGAAAATCGAGTGAATGTTTTCCCACGTGTGGGAAAAAAAGTAGCAACAGTTGTGATCAATTATGTATAAAACCCACAGCTGCCATGCAAATATCAACCAATCAATTGATCACAACTGTTGCTACTTTTTTCCCACGCGTGGGAAACTATCCTGACGCGTCAGACAAATTTTGATTAGTAGATATTTGCATAACACCTGCATTGTAGACTGTAGCGTGACATAAAAATAAAATATTGTATAATATATGATGGATTGTAATTTTCAAATTCATGATGAATTGAAGAGTATGGAAGAGTGTACTTGTCCTTTTTGTGATCGACTATTAGTAGAAGTTCACAAGGCGGCTGAGTTATGTTGTGGTGATCAAGATATAGAGATTATTAATGGTATGAATACTTGCATAAATTGTGGTTTAGTTCACAGTTGTGATTATGTTATGGAATATTTTAACTTCTATGATAATATGCATAGGATAAGACGGAAATCAGTT
This sequence comes from Micromussa lordhowensis, assembly GCA_964020085.1. Lineage (NCBI taxonomy): Eukaryota > Metazoa > Cnidaria > Anthozoa > Scleractinia > Lobophylliidae > Micromussa > Micromussa lordhowensis. The sequence continues at coordinate 38,431,313 of OZ026596.1, read as the reverse complement.
TATAATCAGAAATACCATCTTCAGAATATGTTGGATAGTATATCTTTTAAGAATAATTTCTGTTTAACCCATAAACAAAGAGAGCATATACACAAATTATTTGTTGAAATCGACGGCGTTTTGCACAAAGTTGATGATGGGCGCAAACGGATGATGAGTATTAAATATATTATCAAGCAATTATTCAAGATGTTCGGGCTTCCTTTTAAGATATCGATGTAACGAAGTCGAAGAAGACATTAAAATCTTATGACGAATGTTGGGAAAAGGTTAAATCATTGATAGGCGATAGAATTCAGTCAATAGTTAACGTATGAATTTTTCATCGTATTTTATCAAATACTTGTCAACAATTGGACTGTTGTCTGTCACGTAATCATCAATGTTTTTCATTGTGTTGTAAATATGAGATGAATTGAAATTTCCACTTCTCATCATGTCTTTTTATTTTTATTCAGCAAATGTTGAGAGCTTTGGTGGGCATATGTACAATTTTGGATCTTAAGATCAAGGTCTTTATGCTTCATCCAACCCTGAATCAAAAGTGCTGCTGTACTGATTGCGATCAAACTAATACCACCAGTTGCTAGACTGCTAGCGAAACCTCCAGATGCAAATATGATAGACAGTGAGTTACCCAATAGTTTCCATTTTTTGAGGTGTTTCGATGCTTGTTTGTACCCCCAAACCTTTACTGATATGTACGGTAGTAAGATTTTAATTCTTCAATCTGTTCTTCCGATAGTTCATCTGAAATATGATTCCAGTTGAATATACTCTTTCGTGGCTCTTTCATATACATTGTTTATATATTTTTTATATTTTGATTTTTTTGTATACGCAATATATTAATCCGGAAATCTGGCCGCATAATGGAGATCTTTTAATAAATTTTGGTGTTCTGTTTTTGTGAATGACATATGTGTAACCTCGATCTAATTGATGATGTGCATAGAATCTACCGAAAGCATCATGTAGAATGCTATGTGAGTGTAATATATCTGACTGATTGAATATTCTTTCGAGGAACTGTGTGAGGCATCCATTTCCAGGGCCAATCAGACCGATTTCGTTGTTATTTAACTCGAGTACCCTATCAATTGATATGAGTATATCGAAATTATTGAGGTAAAGATATTGATATACTAAAGCTGACTTTAGTATAACATCATTCACCTTTTCGTATTTTGGTTTGGTTATTTCAAATAAGCAGTTGACGTGTTTGATTGTTTCACTTATCATATATATATGTTATATTTTAATCTAATTTAGGGGATATAAATATCTTATGAAAAATGTGCTGAATCCAGATCCTAATAATTTTGAATTTAATCCAAAAATTTTTAAATAGATTTTCTGAGAAATTGATGGATCTTTTTTCTCAATTTTAATGACTGCGTTGATTGTTTAAGGTGTCCAATTTGTTTCTTTTTTGAGATTTAAACTGAAAAGTTCTTTATTTGATTGTTCTGAATTATATATTTTGAATACACCATCACAAGAAATAGATGGTAGATTGAAAGGTAATATGTAAAAATCAGTACATGTTATTTTGTAATAACCATCAAGTGACAGTATTAATCTGTGTGATTCATTATTGTTTGAAACAGTTGAAAATGGATACTTGTTAATATTAGTTGGAAATTTGACAGTATCAGTTTCATTATGATTCAAATCAGTTGTGAAATACAAATAACTTCTATGTGTCACAACATGTAGTATGTGTGCATCCACTTGTAATTTGTTGACTGCATCATCATCTCTTACACCAATACCAAGTCCTGTTATCTTTTTGCCTTTCATATCGATTGGAACCTCATATTCAATGGAATCGTTGTCATAATAGTATAATCAATCCCATAAACCAACAGAGACATTATTAACATTGCCTTTAACACCGTAAACAACAACAAAAATGGTAGTTTGAGGATCAGTTTTACTTTTCAGCTTAATATCAATATCCAAATCATTGAAACCAGAAGCTAAACCATTGTAGCTAAAATGGATTATGCTTCTTGTCTTAGTACCATCTATATTTGATTTGGTGGTTACTCCTGATAGAGTACCACTAGTACCCTCAATTTGATCAATGGTGATACCATCATCCACATACATTTCAAATACCATCGTATAATTGCCAGCATCAAAATAGATTAAATCAATTGAAAGTCTGGTGCTGTAGTAACCAATAGCTGAATCATAATCAATCTTGAATTCATAAGTCTTTTTGTTCACCAAATGAAAATCTTTATTCTGAACACCAACTTTATGAATGTCATCATCATCCTCCTTGAACTCATCATCATCCATCACTATTTTGAAGACATTTTCTTGGTTGACTAAATCAATGGAACTTGTTTCAGATTCTTTTATCTTTTGGTCAATGATGGATTTGATGTTGGTGTTATTATCTGTGATTTTATTATTAATATATTTTGAAACATTATCCTCTACTTCATTTAATTGCTTCACATTGACAGCATCATCATTTTCATTACCATCACTTAGACCTTTTATTCTGTGATTGGCCATATCAATATCATCTTCCATTGGATCTGGATTTTTTCTGTTTAATGCTTCATAAGCAACATCATTTATTTCTCTTTTGAGTTCCCCTCTTTGAGCATGGAAATACCCAAAATTAATAACATTATTTAGTTGAGCATTTTGAGCGTCTTGACTTGAGTCATCTTCAACAAAAGGTTTAATATTTTTAATGGCATTTCCTCCCATATTTAGATTACCTGTCATGGCTTTACTTCCATCTAATTTTAAGACATCAGTAGCAGGCTTTGGTAATTTACTAATTTCAGCATCTACAAAAGCTTTACTGACCAGACTGTTATCATCAAAAAGTCCATCATAATAAGGTTCACAGTTTTTGATAGTACTTTGTTTTAGATCAAAATAATTACCATCTTTGTCCACTTTGAGAAATTTTTCATTCAGATATTCTTTGTTGACAGCGCTTCCCAAATCTCTGACTCTAACCTCATAAGCGTCATCAACCTTGTAATCATTTAAATTTTTCACAGAGAGAATATGATTGTTATCCATGTTTAAATCACCAGTCATGCTTCTACTACCATCTCGTGGTAGCAATGGTGTGGTATCTATACTTACCTTTCCTATTTCCCCATCCACATATGATTTATCAGCTTTATCAGCAATGGCAATATCTTGTCGAATATTTTCAGTGTCGACATATTTTTTATTAGTGGCACTATCGAGATATTTAGGATCACCTAAACCATCAATAAGATTACCATTGAGATTCAAATTCTCAAAATAGAGAATCATATGATTATCTTGAACATCAGGAACATTAAAAACGGCGTGATCAAAACTAGTCTTTTGTACTCCTTTAACACATCTGCTGAAAAAGAGAAACTTGAAATTTGAGTTGCTCGAGCCATAATAACGAAATTGAAGAGTGATACCAACATCTCTTTTAGAATTGTTGAAAATTATATACGCTTTAGCATAATTTGAAAACCAATCATGACTGAAATCATTAATTATTGGATCACCTTCAACATTGAACAACAAAAGTCGATCACTGTCACCATCACTTACAATATTGGAACCATTATAACCAAAAATTTCAAAAAGAATGGAATACATACCTGGATTAATATTGTTTGTCAATTTCACATTGGAATAAGCAAAACCATCATTAACACCTTGTCGAGATATTTCTAATAAATCGAAATTATTTGTATGGTTGGTGATTGAAATATTTGATTTAGTTAATTCTGCTTCATCATCATAATTTTTATAAAAAGTTAAACTTTGTTGTAAATGATAATTTGGAGATGAATGAACTTTTACTTTAGAAATTTCTGAATCAACATAAGTTTTATCAGCTTTTTTAGAGTTTTCAGATTCAAAATAAGCTTTTGTTGTAGCGTCATTATCTCCAGTTGGTTCTCCAACATTAGTCAATCGTTTTCCATCAATATCATGATTACCATCATCTGTTAACTTGAATCCAACACCAGGGAGGCCAGTCAACCCACGTTGTTGACTCATAGTTGATGATGATGTTGGTAAAAGTCCATTTGAATTACTCATTATATAATAAAGGTGGATCAAATTTTTTCATTAAAATTCTTGGTATAGAATTTCCTTAGCTTATCAATATAAATGAAACTGTATGGATCTTCAGTTGCTTTCTTATATGATTCTTTTGGAATGTTATTTTCACGACATATTAGTGATTTATCATTTTCACTTGGGAATTCATAGATAGATAAATGCGAACAGTTTAATCTTATGTCTTTTGGTGTTTTAAAGTAGCTTTGACTCAAATAAATCACACTACAATTTTTATGTCTACCTCGTATGAAATAGTCAACTAATGGTTTTTGGTTTTTATCACATACATAATCATCAAAAATGACAATTTTCTGGGAGTCAGAGTTAAGGTTTTGAACAGGAATAATTTCATCATTACTTGCTTCAATGACGTCATAACCAACTTCATCACTAACTGGTTGTAAAATTTTAATAAGATTCTGGTACTTAGACTGCTCTAAGTTTTTCGCATAGAGATAAACTTTGTCATAATACAACAAGTTGTAAATCATATGCATCAGTGTATTAGTTTTACCTGAACCACTTGGACCACAAATCAAAATCCGAAAACATTTATTAGGCATGAAATCATATAGTTGTTTGAAGTTTGAGACAGTATCGTCTTTAGTATCATAATTTGGTATTCTCATTATATTATATTGGTATATTAATATAACACAGTGTTCAACATGGTGTTCAACACGGTGTTAAACGTTGTTTTTCATATATGATTTGTGTGTTTTCTTCTTTTTCTTTTTATGTAACATGATAGTATAAATGAGTTTACTTAAATGGAAAGAACTTGCAAAGAGAAAAACTGAATTGGGGAATAAAATAAATTATGCCCATAATGCAATCACACAACATAAAATTGGTCAGGAGACAAGCCAAGAGTCATTCAAGAATATATCCAAACCAATAACCAGTAAATTAGATGATGTTGTTGTTAGTAATTTAACTTCAAGAATACCAACTCAAAGGAGAAAGCAACCACCTAAAAAAGGTGAAGTTGGTATTGACTATATGCCTGAAGTTGATCCATATGAAGACATGGATGTAGAAGGTCCGATTGATTTTGGTGATTATGTACCACAACAGCATTAGAAACAAATTGCACAAATTCCACCACCATATGAAGAATCGTTGGCAGATCTTATGGAAGGGAAGAAGGAGATATATGTCGATCCCCAATATTTTCCCCAAGATCCTCAAGAGCTGCCACCTGAATACGATGACGATGAAGAAATTGATTATGCAATGGATGATTACGATTCAACAAATAAGATTTTGGATGATCTGAAGCTTGCGAATTATGAAGATGTAGATTATAAATTGAAGCAGCCAGAAATGACACACAAGAAAAAAGGATTATATCTTTCAAAAATCATCAAGGATGCAACATATAAGAGGAATCAATTGAAAGGTTACAATTCGAATATCACAAAACGATACAATAGTGGACAAATATCAGAAGCTGAGAAGCAGGTTCAAAAAAAAAAGAATAAACGATGCTAGAATTGTTTTAAATTAATACATTAAGAATGCTAAAGATGAACTGAAAACAACTAAAGGTTCCGGTATCAAGGGCCGATAAAGGAGACAGAGAGGTGGTAATGTTATATTTTTCAATGATCCAAAACAGCTTCTAAAAAGATTAGAATTGATCATTGGAGAGCTAATAGCAGGAAATACATCAATTACAATGAGAAATATGGGAGTCAATATATTGGACACATTATTGAGAATGTCAACAATCAATAGACCGCAATATAATAAATTGTATAATCAATACTTCAAAGTAAAATTCATGTAAACGTATTATATAGATGGATCGCGAGATAGTATTATCATCATACAGTGTCAAAGGCCAAGGAAACAACACTCCTCAGAATTTTACAACCAAATTCAACAGGCCCATAATATTGGATAGCAATTCCCAATATGCGGTTGGCTTAAACCAAATCATTAACATGTCATTCACATGGTTCAATGTGAATCCCTCATATGCTAATCAATTAATCAAGTACAGCTCTGATAGTGGTTCAACATTTCACGAAATCACTTTGCCAGAAGGAGTCTGGAATTATACAGACTTCAATACACACATCAAGGACATAACAAAAATTGTCAAAGATGGTGCTAATAATAATGAGTATCCTATCACTCTTGAATTCAATGAAACAACATTCAGGGTCACGGTTATGTTAGCTAAAAATTACCAACTTGATTTAACAGCAAGTAATTTCAATGAACTAATCGGGTTCAAAAGGGAAGTGTTAAAAAATGCAATTAGTATAGGATCAAATGTGCCCAATCTCAGTCAGGATACAGACGTTCTTAATATTCATTGCGACCTTATCAATGAATCACTTGTAGATGGTCAAGAAACAGACATCATTTATTCCTTCTCAACCAGTGTGCTTCGCCCTAGTTACTCATTCACCCTCGAACCAAGAAGAGTAACATACAATCCCACCAATAAGAATATTATAGATAGTATCAGGATTCATATTACTGATGGAAAAAGAAGATTAATTGACCTGAATAGAGCAGATACGTCTCTTTCATTAATCTTGAAAAAATAGAATAATATAACATAATATTATAATGAAACCATTTGAATTCATGAGAGTTTATCATCCAAAGCTTGGTTTATTTGTAGAAAAACACGTTGGGTCTGGGATTATCGTTGATAATATTTTTAAACCAATGAAGAGTGTTGCGTCATCCGTTGTTAAAAAGTTTGTCCAGCCCTTGGGTGCAGGTGAGAGGGCAGGAAAAAAGATATCTGAGAAGTCAGGAGACCTAATAATGAAAAGACTAAGGAATATGAGGAAGGGTAATACAGGACACAGAGCTAAAATAGTTCCACCCATTAAACAGCAAGAAGAGAGTACAGATATGATCATCAATAGATTGACATCAGGATCTGGTTTGAAGAGAAGGAGGTAGAATAAAAATTATGTAATATAATAATATAATGGCTTTCAGAACAAGTGAATATTTACAGAGAAATGAGTTGGTTCGATATCAACTGGACAATGTCATTCTGATTCCAGCAAATGGTCAACACCAACAAAAAAGTCGGTACAAGTTCACGATCAATGACTGGTCTTCATTCTACGATTGGTACAATGCTTATTTCGAGGTACAATTCCAGTTGCAAGTATTGGCTGATGGAGCAGGCATTCCAGCTGATGCACGTTCAACAGTTATCAATGGAGCCCATTCACTGATAAACCACCTTATGATAAAGAGTGCTGGTAAGATTGTGTACGATACCAATAATCTCCATAAAGTTATGTTTGTCAAGAATCTCCTGGAATATAGTGATGATTTTAGTCGCTCAGTAGCTAAAGATAGTTTTTGGTATCTGGATGTGGCGAATTTGGCTGACATGACCGCCGCCGGAAATACAGGGTTTGAGGCTAGACGACTTTTAACGTCGATCAACAAAAATGTTAATGCAATCATACCTATTAATCGTTACAGTTTCTTTGAAGAGTTGTATGATAAAATGTTGGTCCCAATGGAACTCGAGTTTAATATAGAGTTACAGAATGACGCTGAATTAATATATAAGGCTGCTGGAGCAGCTGCTGGTCGAGTGGTTGTCAATAGATTCTTACTGTGGGTCCCAAGATTGACACCGAAGGACAGCCAATAAATTTGTCGAATCCTTTTTGTTGAAGAAATCTTGGATGTATAACAGAGAAATGTATCAGGTTTCCGCACCAGCACAAAGCAGTGGATTTTTCCAGATCTCCTCCAGTATTGATAATGTCAAGGCTATCTTTGTGTATCTTCAATGAGCCAAAACAAACAATGAAAATACGAATCCATACCACTTTGACACTTATAAACTGAATGCGGCTAATGCTAACAGTTATCTGACAACGTGCAGATTGGAATATGGGAATGGAGTGTTCTACCCAGAAACTGAATACGATTCAGAATCAAAAGTAAGGATCTACAACAATTTGATGTCTTATGGTATGAAAAAGAATAATTATAACAGCGGCACTCAACTGAACATAGCTAACTACAACTCTCTTTATCATATCAAACGGATAAAGTAACAAGAGATCCAAAGCAGTTGATCTTCAGGTATAAACTCAGTGCTAATAGTGCAGCTGCTTTCAATGTGCATGCTATTGTCCTATATGAGGAAGAAGTCATCATCGACAAGGTTGGAAATGAATTAGTCATAGTTTAAAAAGTATTAAGATATTCATTATTTTGTATATGTTTTCTAATTAAAAAATTATATAACATATAATATATACAACAAATGACTCAACTTTTTGAAATAAATGTAAAACTATCAGCAAATCAGAAAAAGAATATCGGCGACGCTTATCGAAAAAGAGAAACCATTGTAATAAGACTAACCAATGACTCTCTCAGTGGGAATGATACTCTATATGTCCCAGCGATGACAAAGAAAAGATTGGAGAGAAATAGGGGATTGAAGAAGTGGATGGATATTAAGCTAGCTAAAACCAATATCAGAAAACAAGTAGGAGGCAATTTATTATTCTAGCCCTTGGACATACATTTGGACCAACTATTGCAAAAACCTTGGGATTATCAGCTTTAGCAGGGTTGGCTAGTGAAGGAGCAAGCCAAGTCGTCAAGAAAATATCTGTAAAAGGGGTACAGAGAGGAGGCTTCCTAATTCCACAAAACAAAATTGACAAACTCATCGCAAACCAGCATCTTCTATCCAAAAAACAAAAGAAATATTTAATGGAAGCCCTTCAATCAGGTTCAGGTGTTGTTATAAAACCAACAAAAATGCAATCGGGTGGTTTTCTTGGTACTTTACTCGCCAGTATTGGGATTCCTATGATATTGAACGCTTTGACTGGAAAGGGCGCTCCCAAGATTGGACTTCCCATCCCTCCTCCACAAGGGGGAAGAGGAGCTCCGAGAATGGGTTTATATAGGCCACCACCTTTTATAGGATCATGGGGCAAACAAGCTGGTATGGGAATAAAAAAAAAGCCCACCAAAAAAAAGAAGGGAAAAGGTCTACTCTTAGGCCCAAACAGTCCATTCAATTCAATCCCACTCGTAGTAGCAATACTGTAAAACCGAAATTCTATGAAGACATCCCGATGAACAATCATGATCTAATAAAATGATGTAGATATCTAAATATCCCAATCAATGATGTTTTGTCAAGAGATCAAAAAGTTCCACACAACCACAAACACGCTTTGTTTATCTACAATCTTGAACCATCATACATGAGCGGAAGTCATTGGGTAACAACTTATGTGAAAGATAATGTCATCAATTATTTTGACAGCTTTGGCATGCCTCCATTTCAAGAATTGGTAAATCATGTGAAAAGAAAGAATTTGACTCTTCTTCACCAAAAAAATCAGATTCAGAATATAAAAACAACCACATGCGGCTACTTCTGCTTATACTTTTTAAATGAAATGAATAAGGGAAATTCATATTTTGATTTATTAAAAGTATTCAACATACATGATACAATGAAAAATGAGAGATTTATTAAACATTATTTCAAAAATATCTAACATATAAATATAATGGTAAAATCATATTGTGTAGAACAGAAGAAACAAACTGAATGTGCTCCGGGGAGTGAACGATATGTCAAAGCTAAAAATGGTCGAACCATGATGAAATGCACTTGTGCTGAATGTGGTATAACAAAGACCAAATTCGTCAAGAATCAGGGAAACTGATTGTGGCCTCACTAGCTGGGGGCAGTTTGTTTGATATTCATGATAGTCATTCTCTTAGTGAGATTACTTTGAAAGGTTTGGCCAATTCTGGGGCTTACCTTGCTCGAAAGGGTGTTGCAAAAGCTATCAAATCAGATTATGCAAAGAAGAAGATAAAAAATGTTGCAAATAAGTATCTTGATCAAGTCCTTGACAGTTTTGCATCAAATATATCACCAACTGGTGGTGCAATAGATATACATAAAGCTATATTAAAAGTTGCGCCAAAGAAAGGTTTTGTGATGCCTGGACATAGATATACAGGTCCTGGAAACCCTCTTGATCAGCAGTTAAGGTATGATCCCAACACTGGTCAGATACTTGAGATATATCAACAACCAACAGGTAGAACAGATGCTGTAAGCATGCAACATGATGTTGATTACTCAGTTTGTGGAAACAAACCAAAAAGTAACCAAGTAAAATGTAAGAATGATGCAGATCGTAAAATGGTTAAGGCTCTTGATGCTATTCCTTGGAAAGAAAGACAATGGGGACATACAATAGCTCGCAATGCTATAGCAGCTAAGTCAAAATTGGGAATGGTTGTCAAAAAGCCAAAAAACGGAAAAAGCCGTCAAGTGAAGAAAACTGGCAAGAAAAATTAGCTGATGAATTACATACACCCATAAAGCGTAACTTCACTTGGCGGCGTGTAATCACAAATCATATTGATGAAATATGGGCAAGTGATCTAGTTGAAATGCAACAGTTCAGTAAATGAAATAAAGGTTACCGATATCTTCTAATGATTATTGATGTTTTCAGTAAATATGGTTGGATTGTCCCATTGAAGGATAAGAAAGGTGAATCTGTTGCTGAATCATTCAAAACAATATCACAGGGAAAGAAGAAAACCACAGTATTTATGGGTTGATAAAGGTAAAGAATATTACAACAAACATGTGAAAGACGTATTAGAGAAAAATGGGATACATATGTACTCAACTGAGAATGAAGAAAAGTCATCAGTAGTTGAACGATGGAATAGGACGATTAAAACCAAGACGTGGAAACAGTTCACAGTTCAAGGTAATACAATGTATCTCAATATGTTACCTAAAATATTGAAACAGTATAATAATACCAAACATTCAAGCATCAAAATGACACCCACAGAAGCATCCAATAAGAAGAATGAAGGAACTGTTTACTTTAATCTATATGGTGATATGGAAACATCAAAACAGAAACCAAAATTTGAAATAGGTGATAAGGTCCGAATATCTAAGTACAAACGGAATGTGTTCGATAAGGGTTATACACCAAATTGGACAGAAGAAGTATTCACAGTTGATAAGATTCAATACACTAATCCAATACACCGAATGCAAATATGGCGGACCACTCGGTCGCCGCCCGGGACGAGTTGTATGAAAGCGAGGCTAGTGAGGCCTCTGTGTTTTGCTTTTGCAATGCTTCCCCAGAAAAGTCTTGCTTCGTCGTCGATCTGGTCTGTTTCATTTCGCCCTGGCTGCGAGTTTTGTGTTTCTGAATGCCACCAGAAGGGAGTGAAATCTTCCACAGAAGAGAAAGTGTTTTCTTTTAGTTTGCCCGTTCACCTCTGAGAGGAAAACAGACGGAGGAAAGGAGTTCACGATCGCCGAGGGAACTGAAAAAGTTTGTTCGCTATATTTCAGGCTGGAAGATCTAAGCAAATATGTAACAGATCCCATTTAGCTACAAGTCGTTGACATTTGCTTTCACTGGTTTCAACGAATAGGGCAGTTGAAGTTCATTCGCTTGGTGATTCCACTGTAATATTTGTCTTGTGCAATTCCGTGCGAGTGGACGCGGACGTAAACGACTTCTTCTTTTGAGAGAGAGGATGTATTTCAAGATGAGCTTTTCTTTACGTTGGGAAAGGTACGTGTGGAACACCACTAGACACCACATAAGCTCGTCATTTAAACGATTTTCTAGGATCTTCTTACCTGAAATGTAACCAACAAACTTCCGTTCCCACGGTGATCGTGAACTCACTTCCTTCGTCTCAACGAATCACATGGATCCACTATTTTCCCTTACAGGGGAACGATGTAATATTATCGCTCTCTTCTGGTGGCATTCAGAAACACAACAGCTCGTAGGCATAGCGAAATAAAAAAGACCAGATATTGACAACGATGCAAGACTTTTCTGGGGAAGCATTAACAGAACAAAATACAGAGGCCTCACTAGCCTCGCTTTCATACAACTCGTCCCGGGCGGCGACCGAGTGGACCGCCATATTTGCATTCGGTGTATAACATACAAAATAAAGGATCTAAATGAAGAAGATATTCAAGGGAGTTTCTATGAACCTGAATTATTAAAAGCCAAGCAAGATGTTTTCCGTATTGATAAGGTCATTCGTAGGGATCATAAGAAGAAACAAGCTTTAATAAAGTGGAAAGGATATAGTGATGAATTTAATAGCTGGATTCCAATGAAGGATTTGGTAAAATTATGATAATGATATAAAGTGATATTTATGTAACATATATTGTAGCGAGATAATATAGTATAATTAATATACTATAACTACAGCAAAATGCTGTTTTGCCATATTTAGTGGCCAAAAACATTATTGTTTCTGGCTATTTTGGTTTACTTTTTAATTTATTTATTAATAATTTTTATAGAAGTTAAATTAATATAATATATATTGTAGCGAGATAGAAAAATACAGTATTTTTAACATATTGTAAATCATGCAGAAATAATCTGCGTGTTTGTCATCTATTGGTGGCCAAAAACATAATTGTTTTTGATCATTTATGATGAATTATTTATAATTAAGTATGGATAGCTAAAAATATTATTATTTAATGAAAAAATGATATAAAGTGATATTTATGTAACATATATTGTAGCGAGATAGAAAAATACAGTATTTTTAACATATTGTAATCATGCAGAAATAATCTGCGTGTTTGTCATCTATTGGTGGCCAAAAACATAATTGTTTTTGGCTACCAACATTTGGGGTTTGGTGTTGGTAGCATTGGTTGAGATTTTGATCATTTCTGATGAATTAATTATAATTAAGTATGGATAGCTAAAAATATAATTATTTCTGACTATTTTTACAATATTTTTTATGAATGTATTTGTAACCATTTTTATAAACTTTATTACAATTTGGGCATTTGTATTCTTTATTACACCATTCCAATCGGTGTTGCTTTTTTTCTTCATCTGAGACTCTTCTTGGTCTTATATTGGCTGATTTTTTATAGTTGTCTGGTAATTCATCTTCTTTAATATATTCAAATATATAAGAACAACCATCTTTCTTTGATATACATGTACCAGATTTACAATTATTAATACCTTCACACACCATTTTAACAATACCAGCATTAATACCAAGATGTTGATTAATCGAATACATACTATAGTAGTATGACTCTTCATTTGTATTCATATTAGTTGCTTTCACACATTTTCTATTCTCACAATTTTTAGCAGCGAATGTGTAATCTCTATCTTTTGCTGATTTCTTACAATTCTGTTGTTGTGTAACAAGCTGTAAATTGCATAAGCGATTGTCTTCTTTGTTTTTGTTGATATGATCAATCACATTTCCTTCTGGAATGACACCGTTAAAGCATTCCCAAACGAATCTATGAGCTTGATACGCTTTTTGACCTGATTGAGCGTGCTTTCTCACCTCAAATTTCAAATAACCTCTATTACTCTTATTACCTTTGTGGGGCACTTTTTTAATGATATTAATCATATTTCCATTTTCATCTGAAGTGTATAAGTCATAGATTGGATGAACAGAATAAACGAACTGATTAATTTCAATTTTAGTCATTTATATATAGTATATATAAAAACCATTTCTTTATATCAGATTAGAAAAACTTTTTTAAATTTATTAAGGCTTAAGGAAATAGTGATTAATCTATATTAAAATGAAAAACATAATCTTGACTAATAATATAGCAACCAATATGAAAAATAGTAATACAAATGAGCTTACCAAATCTCAGCTAATCGACTTGGAATTGAACCAAAATGCGAAAATAAAACACTTGGAACAGCATGTTAAAAATCTCGGATCAATTTTTGTTTCTGGGCAACCGAGCTCGAATCATGATAATCGACCTCAATATCTATATCGACTTCTAATACTAATCAACTTCGATTTGTCGTGTTCGATTTGTGTTATTAGAGCTCGAAATTAATCGAGTGAGTTATCCGTTAATCGTGCTCGGTAAACAAACCAACCTCGGATTTAAAGTCGAGCTTGGTCGTATTGGAGCTCGATAAGCAAGAGGTCCGGGGGGGGGGACCGTCTATCGAGCTATATCGAGCTCTAGAGAATTGTATCGAGCACGACTGGATTTCTTTTTCGAGGTCGATTTGTAATATAGGGCGAAAGGGGACTGGTGAGGAGGAATAAAGACGCTCTTGAAAAAGGACTGGTATCTAGTGAGTAAAGGGGGCAAGTTTCTAAAGAAACTGTGGTGCTGCGTCGGTGGGGAGTATTACAAGATAATTTGGTTTTATCAACTGGGTTGATAATGTGAATTGGCCACCGCATTCGCTCCGACGAAGGGCTAACGCTCGAAACGTCAGCTTCCGAATCTCTTTACGGTGGCCAATTCACATTATCAACCCAGTTGATAAAACCAAATTATCTGGTATCTAGTGAGCCGTGGATCATACTGAATTCAACTGAACTTTAGAATGTACAAGAACAGTCGAAGAAGGTAGGAAATGTTTCGCATTTAGTTACCCTTTATTGATCAAGCTACTTCTCGTTAAGGGTTAGCTACTTCTGTCGTTACAACAGACCTTTTTCCATGTGTTAAACGATTATTTGGTCCACAGACTACGTGCTAATTAGATACATCATTAACACGCATTGGTAAATTTCAGAGATGGTTGTGTCAGAATAAACTTAAACTGGTTTTATATCCATGTTAACCAACAACGCTCTTGCAAGTATACGGCTGTATACTTTTGTCATTTTTTCCACTCTAGGAAATTGGCTTCGCCTAATTCCTACACGTTAACAATCAGTGCAAGCCTAAAAGCATAGCTCCTGATTACAATAATTAACCATAACTGAAAAGAGGATTTTCCCCCTGTTTCAGAAACTAAAAATGATGAATGATCGTCGAGGGTGGTAAAGGGTAGTTTCTCAATATGTGAATGGCCTAATTTTTTCCTGTGATTTATGAAATGGCTTGTTTTTCTTGTGAATTGTTTTTCTTGTGAATTGTGATTTCATTAGATGCTGTGAACCATGATTTTCTTAAATAATTCGCAGTGAAATGAGAAAGAAGTCTTTAAATTGTTGGGAACCATTATTCTTTGTGTCTTTTATTATTTTCGACATTAATTAACAAAACTGCGTGAAATGCCGATTTTATTTCCCGTGAATTGTGAAACTACCAATTTACTTTGCGTGAAACTTGATCTTGACCCCCCCCCCCCCCTTTACCACCCTCATCGTTCAGCATGTAGTTTCACTTTTTTTTAAATTACCTTTTAGCAAACCATTCCTAATGAGTGTAACCAAGGTTTTAGAAATTATGGACACGATATATCAAGGCCTTTCCAAGATACATGTACGATTATGCAAGGAATCTTCGGTTATTTTCGGACATCTCTACGGAAAATGTTAGAAAACGTTCGGACAAAATTTCGAACAATCTTCAAAAGTCTTCGGAAAATGGAAATAAAGTCGTTATGTATTGCAAAAATTTTATGGAGTAATGAATTCTCAAAAGATAATTTTTAAATTTTTAAGTTCATATGAAACACGAGAAAGTACGGATGGAATGAAACCGTTGATGACATTTTACCTGGGAAATTGTCTTTGGTGTCATTTCTGGCAAATATCTCAATATTCAGCTTTAAGAAACAATGGGAAATGGAAAAGAAACTGTCACATATTTATATTTATTCTGGTACGAGAGTTGAAAAAGCTGAAATTACTCGATTGCCCATCGGATTTCGCCTCAATTGGTGCGCGCAAATTTAGATTGGACAGGTTGGTCAATCTTCTTTGAAAAATGCAAACGCGTACGCTCACTTTATCTCTAATCTCCCTCCAATCCCTAGAACTAAGATAGATAGTGAACTTTATTTAAGTCAAGGTGGCTCATTCGAAACAGGGCTGTTGTCCAGAGGGGCTCTGTATACGCCTAAAATCAATACAATATCTTTGTTTCAAGGATGGCTTACGAGCCCTGAAAGACACACGACTGATATTGGTGGCAAACTCTGCGGCAGAACTCTGTATGGTATTAATAAGCGCTAATAAAACCGCCGGTTTTCTCCACTCCCGAAACACGAATCTAATGGTATTAATACATTTTGAATGGTGTCATCTTTTCTTTTCTTATTAATAGGAGCTGCAGCGGCTGTAAGAAGAAAAGAAGCCTGCGTACCAACAGTTTTTTTGAGGAGTTTCCCCGCGTACCACTAGCAACGCTGCTCTTTGCAATACACTACTTTGTCTCTGAAGATTCCCAGTGACAAACAGCGCGGAGATTATCTCTCAACCCAGGGCTGGTCTCAAAAATTTACCGACGGCTGCAAGACTTGTGTTCTAGAGATCTGGATCAGAGACCCTCCATACCATTTGGAGGACCAGGCGCCGTAGTTAAGTGTGACGAGAGCAAGTTTAATCACAAGCCTAAGGTGAGATCGCTAGTTGAAAACTAAAAGCTTTAGAAAACAACGCGGGAAAACAGAACTCGCGCAGGCGGCTGAAAAACTTTTGAAAAATTTTAAAACTGATAGTCCAAAACCGAAAAACTTTATGGGATTACTGTTAAAGCAAGTAACCAAATGAACCTAGCACAGCAAGACGCATACATTTTAAAACATCCAAACTTGTTTTACCTGGTAATTGCTGGATTGATTGACCAATAGAATCAAACGCAAACTAAACCTATCTTGCTTGTATCAAAACACGTAAAAAAGATGTTCGGCTTTAGATTATGCTAATGTGTTAGAAAAAAAGCACTTTCTACTCTGGCCAAGGAAAAATATGTCCAGTAACAAATCTGTACGTCTCTTTTCAGTACAATCGAGGGAGAAGAGCGAGGGATGCTTGGGTGTTTGGAATAGTAACCACCGAATTCATTCCAGCACGGGGGTACTTCCAAGTTGTAGATAGACGGGACATCGCCACGCTTGATCCCATACTATCGAAATGCATCCGACCAGGAACAGAAGTCAGTACCGATGACTGGGCTGCATACAGAGGCATGGCAGGGCGTATAAATAACGTATAAATAGCGTATAAATAACGTTGCAGCGCACCAAGTCGTAGTCCATGCTCGCCACTTCGTTGATCATGTCACTGGCGTCCATACTCAGGAGATAGAGTCGTGCTGGAATGGTCTTAAGCTGGAACAAAAAACACGTAGAGGTATCAGAAAATCAGATCTTCAATCTTACCTCGACAAACGTATGTGGCGTCAGTGGAGAGGGGGGCATCACAGACAAATTATGCAAAATTTTCTGGCAATTTTACCCCCTCAATATGTAGTTGCCAACGCAGCACTTTAACTTGTCAGAGTTTGTGTCATGGTACTCCATCCATTAAACGACTTGGCTACTTCTGATGCGTTTGACCTAAAAATGTAAGACAGAACAGAATGCGCGCGCCCATATTTTGTCCAGCCATGGAACGTCTGAACGTCGGCTGAACGTCGCACATACGCTTTAGTACATGCACTATCATGAGTCTAAAATTAAAAATTAGAAAAATTAGAAAACACAGCCTTTCTGTACTCATAGATCTCCCCCAACTAGGAGCTCATACACAATTGAATGTAGGTTGACAAAGAATAACGTAGGCGGCATATAACATTTTTAACTTGATCAAGATTCCAAAATCCGCTGCATATGCTTAGCTTCCGAAAAATACAATTTACAGATTTCAGAAAATCAAGTTCAAAGAGTGATTTTAAATAGCCAAGGTGGTTGACTTTGAATTAATTTAAATAACTATGGTAGAGAAAACCCATCGTATATTAAGTATTTGCATTTCATTTTAGTAGGTTGTACTAATCTTGAATTCAGCATAAACAATAGTTGAATGTTAATTAAGACACATGTTTTGTAATCTTTGCATTTTGAAGTGTGCATTTTGCATTTTGAAGTGTGCCGCATGCACCCTGAGGAAAATTATCTATTTTAAATTAGGAATTGAAATATAAAACAAATATGTGTTTAGCCATGTGCCTTGCCTTGTGGTGGGGGAAGCAGTTTGCACAGGGATATCCAGTTTAACTCAAGACTGATCATTAAAGCGTACGGACTGGGCGTAGCGGCGCAGAACATTAAAAGGGAATATCACAAACAGCCGGGCAGATAAAATAGCACACTTGCAAGAGCCTTTTCGGTTAACATGGTTCTAAAACCATTATGTTCATCTGCAGATCACATGATACCAGTCCCCTTTGCGAGATCTCTATTCTGCACCAGTCCACCGTTTGCCCTAAATGAAATAAATGAGCTCGATGAAATAAAAAAAAAAAATTCAATCGAGCTCGAAAAAAGTGATCGAGCTCGATATAGCGGATACCCCCCCGGAAAACGTGCTGATTGAGCTCGAGAGCAACTGAATTTGAATTCTGATCCGAGGTTGGTTTGTTTACCGAGCACGATTAGCGGATATCTCACTCGATTAATTTCGAGCTCTAATAACACAAATCGAACACGACAAATCGAAGTTGATTAGCATTAGAAGTCGATATAGATATTGAGGTCGATTATCATGATTCGACCTTGGTTGCCCAGAAACAAAAATTGATCCAAAATCTCAATAAAAATAGTCTAAGAAATCTATCAACCAATTACTTAGAAGATGCTAAAAAATTAGGCTACAATTGGATGAGTCTATTAAGAAAGGAAACAAGACAAAAAGTAATTGACAAAGTCATAAAATTTCGAATGAGTAAGATCCTCAAGAATGCCAAAATTGATTCATTAATGAGAAAATATTTCTGATCCGATACCAGGATGCATAATAAAATAGATAAAAACGTTCTCTGGTAAAAAATATATAAGAATTATAAGCTTTCGGCAACCGTACTGTTGCCTTCGACGGATAAAAAATGTGATAGAATGTAGGTGAATGAAATATAACGAGAAAATACGAATAAATTAAAATAAGAAAGATGCGTGCAAAAAAGGTAAGGAATGCTATAAGGGGCTATAAGGGGCTAAAAAGCGTAATTAAAAAAAAATCAATGTTTCTTTAAAAGAATGCTATATTGTTTCGGCAGCGGGCACGAATTATTGTCCGCCTCAGCAATTTTTGCTGTGTGCCAAGATTCCAAAGTTTTTCTTGTTCTATTATTGGCGGTGTCAATTATCTTTGCGCCAGTGAAATCAATAGTGTGATCGAAAGCCCACGCGTGTTTGGCAACATTAGAGTTTATAGCACACTGTTTTGTATTTCTGATATGTTCTTTTTTCCTGGTGCTGAAGGATCTTTTGGTTTCGCCAATATAACTCCACGGACAAGAAGCGCAAGGAATTTTGTAAATGACATTACATCGGTCTTCTTCAGAGGGTCGAAACTTTGGGACAGGGAAGTGCTGTTGTAATGTTCTAATCGGTTTGCTCGTAACTCGGATGTCGTGGTCTCTTAGAATTCGTGTCAGAGGCTCTGTAATACCTTTGATGTATGGAAGGGTTGTGAAGTTTCGATATTGAGGTTCAACCCAATTGAAGAACATACCGACCAATTCTTCTGGGGTAGGTGTTGATGGCGGAGGCTTCGTTTTCTTTCTTATGATGTCCTCAGTAATTTTTGAGGGATAGCCATTGGAGTGTAGGGCGGCACAAACACGGGCAGTTTCACGGTTTCTTCCATCTTGTGTGTTAGGAAGATTCAGAGCTCTGTGAAGAAGTGTTTCGGCGGTGCTTGTTTTATGTTTCTTGTCGTGGTGGGAATCTTGGAATCTTGGCACACAGCAAAAACTGCTGAGGCGGACAATAATTCGTGCCCGCTGCCAAAACAATATAGCATTCTTTTAAAGAAACATTGATTTTTTAATTACGCTTTTCAGCCCCTTATAGCATTCCTTCACCTTTTTTGCACGCATCTTTCTTATTTTAATTTATTCATATTTTCTCGTTATATTTCATTCACCTACATTCTATCACATTTTTTATCC
The DNA here is from genome assembly GCA_964020085.1 of Micromussa lordhowensis. Lineage (NCBI taxonomy): Eukaryota > Metazoa > Cnidaria > Anthozoa > Scleractinia > Lobophylliidae > Micromussa > Micromussa lordhowensis. Next base: position 38,411,329 of record OZ026596.1, on the reverse strand, counting down.
GTCGAAGGCAACAGTACGGTTGCCGAAAGCTTATAATTCTTATATATTTTTTACCAGAGAACGTTTTTATCTATTTTATGATTCATTAATGTCCAAGAAAAAATATGAACAACTCAAAAAGATGGAAGATGAAATCAAAAGAGAGCACAAAAGAATAATGAAAAATGAACAACTCAAAATGATGGAAGATGAAATCAAAAGAGAGCACAAAAGAATAATGCAAAAACCAACTCCATCACCAAAAACTAAGATTGAACAAAAAGCTGAAGCAATGAAGGGTTATACAAATTCTTATGAAATCAACATTTTAAATAAAAAAGACCCTTTGGAACAATTGAAAAACACAAGTAAAGCTCTTGAAAATCATATCTGGACGATTCTTGATTCAAAGAAAGGTTTGAAATTTGTTGAAACTCTTAAGATAACATTTACAAAAATGTCAGGTGGAGAAATAATTCATAAACCAGCATATTTTAATAGCAAACCACAAACTATTATCAACAACACAGAAATCTTTGGATCACTACAATTATCAGAACAACAAATATTGAACTTGGTAGCTGTATGGATATCTGAAGGTTCTGGTTGGACTGTTGAATCAGTTGACAATCATTATATCAATGTTGTACAATATGAACCAATGAAAGGTTCTTCATATATTGAACTTCCACAAGAACTGAGAAATAGCAGAAAGGGATTAATTAATATGAAGAATGAAGACAATGAATGCTTCAGATGGTGTCATATCAGACATTTGAATCCACAAGACAAATACCCAGAACGAATTAAAAAAGTTGACAAACAATATGTTAAAAATTTAAATTATTCAGAAATTGAATTTCCAGTCACAACAAAACAATACAACAAGATAGAGAAACAAAATGAGATTAATATCAATGTATTCGGTTATGAAAATAAACAACCATATCCAATCTATGTTTCAAAAGAAAAATATGAAGATCATATGAACTATTATTAATAACTGAAAATGAAAATAAACATTATGTTCTGATTAAAGATTTCAACAGATTCATGTTCAACAAAACAAAGCATGAACACAGGAAGCATTTCTGTATGTATTGTCTCCAATGTTTCAGCTCTGAAAAAGTATTGAATAATCACAAAGATAATTGTATCGTAGTAAATGGAACACAAGCAGTAAAAATGCCAGAGAAGGGTAAAAATATATTACAATTCGATAACTTCCATAAACAACAGATGTTAGCAGTGGATTTCCAGAAAGCTTTTGATTCTGTGAATAGGAAATTTTTGTATAGTACATTAGCTGCTTTTAACTTTGGCCCTACATTCATCCAGTGGATACATACTTTTTATCAAAATATTACAAGCAGTGTTCTGAATAATGGTTTCTCTACTGGACCTTTTGAGATACAAAGAGGTGTGAGACAAGGAGATCCACTTTCCCCGTGTTTGTTTATAATTATCCTTGAAGTACTAGCTATTAGTATACGTGAAAATGATGATATTCAAGGAATTGTTGTTGATGGAGTGGAAATCAAAATTGAAGTTTTTGCAGATGATCTAACTGCTTTCCTGCGGAACGATAGATCTCTCAAATACTTTTTAGATGTCATTTTAAAGTTCGGAAATTGCACAGGTCTTAGCATCAATTTAGCCAAAACAGAAATGTTGATCTTGGGAAATACGTGCGTTACTCCAGCCCAAGATCAAGGTTTTATCAATACTGAGATCAAGGAAGCGGTTAAAATATTAGTCTATTTCTCTTATAACCGCCGTTTGAGGAATAAATTAAACTTTGAAGGAATAATAGACGCTATCAAAACAAAACTACAGCTTTGGAGGTGGAGGAACCTGACAATTATTGGAAGAATTCAGATTGTTAAAACCTTCGTGATCCCAATGCTAATGTATCGTGCTGGTTCAATTTGTATAGATAAGGAAGTTATAATTGAAGCCAATAGAATTATTTTTGATTTTATATGGAAAGGTAAAGACAAAGTTAAACATATATCCCTAATTAGTGATACAAAAGATGGGGGACTGAAAGCCCCGCACCTGGAATCTATAATCAAAACTCAAAGAATAATGTTTTGTAAGAGATTAGTGGAAAATGAACCTTGTCACTGGAAAACTATTTTATTACACTATCTGAAACCAGTTGGGAATAAAGGGGGCAAGTTTCTAAAGAAACTGTGGTGCTGCGTCGGTGGGAGTATTACAAGATAATTTGGTTTTATCAACTGGGTTGATAATGTGAATTGTCCACCGTAAAGACATTCGGAAGCTGACGTTTCGAGCGTTAGCCCTTCATCAGAGCGAAGAAGGGCTAACGCTCGAAACGTCAGCTTCCGAATCTCTTTACGGTGGACAATTCACATTATCAACCCAGTTGATAAAACCAAATTACAGTTGGGAATAAGTTCATTCTATGCTGTAATTTTGATGTTAAAAAGCTTCCAATTAATCTTCCAAAGTTCTACAGAGAATGTTTTGAGTGTTTTGCGCAATGCTCCGCATCCACATGTAATAATGTTCCGGAGCTATCACACGAAGAAATACTCAACACTGTTATCTGGAACAACAAATTCATTTGCATCAATGGTAAATCTGTGTTCAATCAAAGCTTGGTTAGTAAAGGATTATTCAGAATAGGTGACTTGGTCACAGAAAATAATCAATTTCTCTCAAGGCAATTTGCGTCAGTTGGACTTTTCCCCAAAAGACGTCTTTGATCTGATGTCCTTAATGGATGCTATCCCTGCACCGTGGCGGAAATCCCTTAAAACAAATGGTTATGTAGACAAAATCTTGTTTGTCCTTCAGGACCACATTCAACTAGTCTTAGATAACCAGAACATCTTGATAAGTGAGGTGACCTCTAAAAGGGTCTATTGGGAATTAATTTCTGGGCTTGTGGCTCAACCGACAGCTCAATTGAAGTATAATGAAACCTTTGATGATGTCTGTTTGGATTGGAAGGAAATTTATAGTTTGCCCTTCAAAGTTGCTTTGGACACAAAAACACGAGAATTCCAATATAAGATTCTGAATAGGTATCTAGTGACAAACACTTTTCTAAAGAAAATAGGTAAAACAGATTCGGCAGCCTGTTCTTTTTGTGGTGTGATGGAGGAGTCCCTCGAACATCTTCTTGTGACTTGCCACTTCACTGCAACGCTGTGGAAAGAACTCTTAGTCTGGTGTAACGGTAGAGATATTAACATTGAAACCCTATCTGCGGTAGATATATTATTTGGTGACTGGCAAAGAAAAGATTGTTTCTTATTATTTAATCATATTATTCTTATCGCAAAGCAGTACGTATATTATGGCAGGACTATAATTTAAAACCCCTCTTTAATGTTCTATTACTAAGAATCAAGTCAGTCTATCAATTAGAATGCAAGATTGCTAAATGGAAAAATAAGTGGCAATTTCACTTTTCGAAATGGAGTAAGTGCGGCTTCGAAGATAAATAAGTTATTGAAATGTGCGTGATGATGATGATGATAATAATGATAATTACAATTTTAGTATCTTAGTACTTTTGTCATTTGGGTGTGTGTGTGCTTGTATGTAAGTGTGTGTGAGTGAGTGTAGTAGGTAGTAAGTGAGTGTAGTGAATTGTATGTAAAACTGATAATCAATAAATATTATTAAAATACAAAAAAAAAATAATAACAAACAACAAGTACCATTTGTTATCTATGCTGATTTTGAAGCTATAACAGAAAAGATCTCCATTTGTCAACCAGATGATAATCAATCATATACAAATGCTTATCAGAAGCATATAGATTGTGGATATGGTTATAAGGTTGTTTGTTGTTATGATGATAAATACAGCAAACCATTCATAATCTATAGAGGTGAAAAAGTGGTTTATGGATTCTTGGAAGATATGTTAAAAGAAGTCAAATATTGTAAGAAAGTTATGAAAAAGGAATTCAACAAACCACTGAAAATGACAAAAGATGATGAGAATAAATTTGAAAAAGCTGAAGAATGTTATATTTGTAATAAAAAATATACTGATGAAGATACTAAAGTTCGAGATCACTGTCACATTACATGTAATTATAGAGGATCTGCTCATCAAGAATGTAATCTGAAACTAAGAGTAAATCCTGAACAATTAAAAATACCTGTTATATTCCATAATCTATGAGGTTATGATAGTCATTTTATAATGCAAGAGATTGGTGAAATAGTTAAGAATAATACATACACAAAAAAGAACGGTGAAAAATGTCAAATGAATATCAATGCTATTCCAAATAATATGGAAAAGTACATGGCATTCATGTTGGGTAATCATCTTACTTTTATTGATAGTTTCCAATTCATGAGTTCCAGTCTTGAAAAACTTGTTAGTAATTTACCAAAAGAAACATTAAAATATACCTCACAGCGATTCAAAGGTGATAAGTTTGATTTGATGATAAGAAAAGGTGTTTATCCATATGACTACATGGACAGTTTCAAGAAGTTTGAAGATACTGTTTTACCAACCAAAGATCAATTTTATAGTTTATTGAACGATGAACATATATCAGATGAAGATTATCAACATGCTAAAAATGTTTGGAAAATGTTCTCCATGAAAAATATGGGTGAATACCATGATTTGTACTTGCAATCAGATATACTTCTTTTAGCTGATGTATTTGAAAACTTCAGAAAAACTTGTTTGGAATATTATAAATTAGATCCATGTCATTATTTCACATCTCCAGGATTATCTTGGGATGCTATGTTGAAAATGACAGATATTAAACTTGAATTGATGACTGATATTGATATGTTTCAATTTATTGAGAAAGGATTGCGTGGTGTTATCAGTTAAATTGCCAATCGTTATGGTAAAGCAAATAATAAATATATGAAAGATTATAATAAGAAGAAGCCCTCAAAATATATTATGTATCTTGATGCTAATAACTTATATGGATGGGCTACGAGTCGATATCTACCAACTGGCGGATTCAAATGGATGAAGCAAGAACATATTGATAAATTAGATCTTGGTAAATGTCAAGAAGATAGTAAAAAAAGGTTTGATATTAGAAGTTGATTTAGAATATCCAAAAGAACTGCATGACTTACATAATGATTATCCATTGGGACCAGAAAAAGTAAAAGTAACAGAAAACATGTTATCTAATTATTGTAAGAAAATAGCTGAGAAATATGGAATATCAGTTGGATTAGTCAGCAAGCTCATTCCAACATTAGGAAATAAGGAAAAGTATGTTCTACATTATAGAAACTTGAAATTATATATGAATCTCGGATTGAAAGTTACGAAAGTTCATAGAGTTTTGAAATATGATCAATCACCATGGTTGAAACAATACATTGATTTTAATACTGTAAAAAGAACGAATGCTAAAAATGCTTTTGAGAAAGACTTTTTCAAACTAATGAATAATAGCATATTTGGTAAGACAATGGAAAATATTAGAAAACGTGTTGATGTTAGATTGGCAACTGATAAGAAGAAATTTTTGAAGCTAACCAGTAAACCAACATATGTAAGCAGTAAGATATTCAATGAAAATCTCGTAGCTGTTCACAAGATCAAAGAAACACTAACTCTCAACAGGCCGGCATATGTTGGGATGTGTATATTCGATCTGAGTTAGACTTTGATGTACGATTTTCATTATAACTACATTAAAAAGAAGTATGGTAAAAAAGCTAAGTTATTATTCACAGATACTGATAGTTTGACATATGAAATTGCAGCAAAAGATGTTTACAAAGACTTTTGGAAAGATAAAGACAGATTTGATAATAGTGACTACTCAGAAGATTCTAAATATTTTGATAAGACAAATAAGAAAGTTATTGGTAAGTTCAAAGATGAAGCAGCTGGAATTCCTATTTGTGAATTCATTGGTCTGCGATCTAAAATGTATAGTTATATGAAAGATAACCAAAAAGGAGGAAAGACTGCAAAAGGAATTAAAAAGAATATAATCAAAAAAGATATTACGCATGAAAACTATAAGAATACACTTTTCAATGCTGAACAAATGAGTCACAAAATGAAAACAATAAGAAGTGAAAATCATGAGCTTGGTAGTTATGAAATAAATAAAGTATCACTACGCTGTTTTGATGATAAAAGATATATACATGAAGATGGTATGAAAAGTTATGCATATGGACATTATATTTCATGTTGATTGTTATGAACCAATTTCTGAGCCAATGACAAATTCTTCTCACCACATATATCACATTTAAATTTATGTTTATCATTATGAAACCATTTCTGACCCAATATCAAATTCTTAGCACCACATATATCACAATTAAATTTAACATCCAATATAGTTCGCTTTTTTTCTTGAATAATTTTCTGAGTATTTTTATATATATTATATTTACATTTTAATTGCTATTATTTCTCCAAATGATTTAATTCCAATTTTCAATTCTTCAAGAATTTGTTTAAACATACATGTAACATTCAATTTTTCCTCAACAGCTTTTTCCAAATCAGATTCATTTTCTTCTACAGCTTTTTCCAAATTATATTCAATTTTTTTTAAATCATCATCATTATATTTTATTTTATTAATATAATCTTTAATAGAATATTCATTAATTCCATCAATTATTTCACTAATTTCCTGTTTAATATGCTTTTCCAAATCTTCAAGTTTCATCCTATATTTAAGTTTAATTTTAAAAATTTCAAACTCTAATTGATGAACACATTCTCCATTTAATAATTTAAATTCCATCTTAGTTTCTATAATAATATAACAAAATAAAATATTTTTATATGTTTTATATATTTTTAAAAAATAATATTTATATCAAGTCTATGTATAGTAAAGTGTTAAATAATATTCCGATAAATGTTGACCACATTAGTATTCATAAGAGTTTTACTTGATTTGATTCAGTCGGCTGAAAAAGCTGTCTGAATTATTTGTACATGGATTTGATTTCAGATTTGAAAAATGTGTAAGTTTTTAGATTTGTATATGGATTTGGAAAAGTGGTCTGGAACCGCCAACTCTATAACTACTCCAATCCTGGCCAAAAAAAAGGGTCAGCTAAGCCTAATTTAAACAACAGAAAGTATAGAAAGGAACTCGGAACAAAACAGTCCTAATTCACCAATTTGGGAACAATGTGTTCCGTAATCGGAACATAGCAGTCCTAATTTGTCAATTTGGGAACAATATGTTCCATGCACGGATAGGAACTCGGAACAAAACGGTCCTAATTCACCAATTTGGGAACAACGTGTTCCATGCACGGATAGGAACTCGGAACAAAACAGTGCTAATTGACCAATTGTGGAACAATATGTTCCATTTACAGATAGGAACTCGGAACAAAATAGTCCTAATTCACCAATTTGGGAACAATGTGTTCCAGGGCACGGATAAGAACTCGGAACAAAACAGTCCTAATTTGTCAACAATATGTTCCATGCGCAGATAGGAACTCGGAACAAAACAGTGCTAATTGACCAATTGTGGAACAATATGTTCCATTTACAGATAGGAACTCGGAACAAAATAGTCCTAATTCACCAATTTGGGAACAATGTGTTCCAGGGCACGGATAAGAACTCGGAACAAAACAGTCCTAATTTGTCAACAATATGTTCCATGCGCAGATAGGAACTCGGAACAAAACAGTCCTAATTTATCAATTTTGAGAACAATATGTTCCATTTACAGTTGGGAACTCAGAACGAAATGTTCCCGTTTTACACTAGAGTGAACATTTTGTTCCTACCTTGTAAAAAAACTGGCCCTCTTAGAGTCAATAGGAACACAAAAACGAGGAACAGTCGATGCTAGAGGAACGTTCCTTTTCACATATCGGAACAGCCAAAGAAACTTTAAATCAGTGAAAAAAGGGGCAAGGACTTAAAAGTTAAACTCACAACAGTGTAAGATAAACTCTTCGGTGAAATGGAAGCAATCTTTAAACTCTGGTGAAGTTTAGTTCGGAAAAAGGCCGAAAAACACGCTACAATGAAATTTTGGGAAACGTATAGAATAGTTTTTCGCTCGTGTTAATTGTATGTATTTTGATGACTTAAAAGTTCTGAAGAATGTAATTATAGTTGTAAATAAATCATTAGTTGAGTTAAACCATGGCTTGTTTTCTGTTTAGTCACGCACGTCGCGAGGTTTAAAGCTCGCCCAGGGAAAATGCAACGCTAAAATGTGGTGTTTTTGGCGCTTTTGGTGATTTTAACGTGATAGACATTTCGTAGTTGTTGTAATTTTGGCGTATTCATTTCAAATCTCTGTGTATTATTTTTGCATTCGCGAATAAAAGTAATATTCAAGAAACGTGTTGTTAAAAAATATTTATTGTCGTGTGCTTAAACTGAGCGCTGCGAACTTCTATTGCTGTAATTTCAATGGTAGAGCTGTCCCATGGGTTTGTTAAACATTTTGTAGTTGTTGTAATTTTGGTGTATTCATTTCAAATCTCTGTGTATTATTTTTTCTGCATTCGCTAATAACAAACAGTAAAGTTTCTTAAGAAAACACGTTGTCCAAAAAATTTATTGTCGCGTGTTGACAATTAATTTGCGCTCTGAACTTCTATTCTTGTAATTTCAATGGTAGAGCTGTCCCATGGGGTTTTTCCGTTGGAGTTTGTATGCAAATCTAGGGCTGAAAGTAGAGTTCAGTGCGTGACTAATGGAGCGGAAACCTCGACCACTTAGCTAAGCCGAATATATTTTCTCTCGTCACCAAAGTCAGATAAAAACATAATAGCTTCGATGTCCTTTACGCTCAAGCAAGCCATGTTCACGATTAATGTTTCGACTTGCATGTTTGGAAGCTATCCGCTCAAAAATATTATTTACTCGACAAGAATAAACTGAAAGTCCAGGAGTACCCAACAGAGCCGCTCGACAAAATACCCGCTCTACAGGGCAGAATAGCGCTGGCTGGGAAATTGAACATTGGCCACATGCACTTGCTGGAAAAGCTATATAAACACCGCGCTGGCTGGGATTTTATGTTGCAACGCTGGTTCTAGCTAGATAAAGAAAATTCTAGTTTGCAGAGTTTGTTTTTCTCCTGGTAACCTACTATATGAATATATCTTTCTTCCACGAGTAGTCCCTCATTTTTCAAGCAGAGTCGAACGAGCGTAACATGCAGTTGCTTGTGAAAATCAATTAGCCACGCAAGAAAGGCGAAACCCAATCTCGCGCCAACACCTTTGAAATCGCTCTTATTTGTTGTATTTTTTGCTATTTATTGACTGGGGTGTGTCAATTTCAAGTTATGCCGCTGTGAATTCCTGTCAATTAGAAACAGCACACATTTGCGCGCACAGCACCGCTGGCAGCCTCGTATTGTTTGCCTGAACGTCTTGTTTGCCCGGTTTTGCTTTCGTTTTATATAAATCTTATGGTAGCACAGAAGAAGCCTCCTGTTTGTTTGGTTCATGTTTTAAGCTTTTGTCCAGTTAGTGGCTACTGGCCAGTGATCGATCGGTATCTGTGAAGTCAGCTAAAAGGTAAGGAAAATGTTACGTTTGTTGTCTGATCTAGTCAGTATAGGAAACATCACTTATGCACAGTGCCGTAAACCGTCACGAAAATGTTTTTCAAAACACCTCTCTGCTTAAACTATAAGGAGGACGCATAGTGAGTCTTTCCGTTGAATAATGTACACCATAAGCGGAGCATATTCAGGCTTTATAATTTCATATATCTGTTATTGTGCAAGCTGGAATTTTCCGTTGCAGCTATTTGGCAATGTTGTTTGTCGTACATCCCTGAAACTTTGGAAGGTTGTTAATTTATTACACTTCTACAATATATCAATTTATTGAATGGCTCTTGTTCAAGAGTGGATGGAAAGGTCATTTTGCAAAGGTGACAAAGCCGACTTCACTGCAAAAAAACAGCTCTGGATGAAGTTTTAAACGGAGATGCAAGCAAAAGAAGACACAAAGTCTGTCTTTTTTTTTCCTTCTTGGAAATACCATATTTAAAAACCCTCCATTTTTAAAAGTTACTGGAGTGAAAAGAGAGGGGAAGGTGTCCCATTATCAGTATTTGAAAGAGAGGTCCAATTCCACTCAGAAAAAATTGAAGATTGCCACCCATGAAGCAGAAGTCTCAAAATACTGCCAAGATGACCAAGTTAAGGTGACCGCTGATGAGGAAGATCGTCAATGTTTACCAGTAAAAACCGACGAAGAAATGGTCGAGGCTAGTCACATGTCTGAAGAATTCGTGCCATCTGAAATCCAAAGCCCTGCCAAGAATGCCAATGCATTAGATTCTGCAAAATTTGGAAATGGAACTGCGTTCGAGCCCAATTCAGAAGGAGACGAACAACAACCTAGCGTCGATGAAACCATGTTGTTGACTGACAATGAGGACGAGGGGCAAGTTAATGCCTTTGATGACATTATCGAAGACGACTTCGACACAGATACTGAGAGGAAGTCACAGGAAAGTGATGTGAAAGAGGACGAAAAAGCTACTGATGTATCTTCTAGTTCCAGTAGCAGTGTTTCTTCTGCCAACGAAGTTATCAAAGATGACATCTTTCGGAAATTCCACAAACACGTAGATCATCTTTACCCCTTTCACCTTCCTGGAAAGCCTTCAACGTTTCAAGAGTATTTAAATGGCTTGTTTCTTGACCCGTTAAACTTTGTAGTTGAAAGGGCAAGCATACACTCATCCTCCGCCAAAGCATCCAATTACGTGGATACCCGCATCAGAGCATTTCTGGCGGCGACCTTTCCACCAATAAAAGTCGGCAGTCTCGCCGCTGCGGCTATTGAAATATCGTTCGAAGGCGACATATTTCCTCAATTCACCCATGTCGCCAAAGGAAATTACAAATGCGCTGTTTGTATACCTTACTTAAAATGGGCAATTTTTCACAACCATCCTCATTCAGTTGCACGCTCAAGAAAGGCAACTACCGAGGCCATTTTAGAAGGGACAGCTGAGCTCAAGTTCTCTGGCCTAGTTCAAGTGCAAGAACATAGTTTGTCGAAGTGTCACAAGGAAGCTTGCTCCTTCTGGAAGGACCAGAAAATGGAAAAAAGTGCAGAGAAGCCTTCGTCTAAATAGGAAGGAGAGCAAAAAAGGAAGACTATTGATCAGTATTTCGGGAAGCCATCAAATCATTCAAACTGGTAACAACCTCAGAGGCTCTACAGCCTGACTCCAAAAACAAAAAAGTTAGGTGTTGTTACCTCTGGGACTCTGAGGTTGTTAAGCAGTTTGCCAATGATCAACAAATAAGAACAACAACTCCAAAAAGGCTCTTCTGCGAACGTGTCAGAAATGGGACCATAAAATGCTACAAACAAGATCCTGGACATGCTCTTTGCTCCAGTTATAATGACTGGAAAGTGAGACACAGCATGGAGGCATCTCTTCTCAAAGACAAAGCCACCTCGAAATTCAGATCGATCTTCGTAGCAATATCAAAAAAAGTCTCTATTCATGGAAAAGTTGTTGAGATAAGAGGAGGGATCAAAAGCCTGGATCCACCTTGCCAAGAAGAAGCATTTTCGGCCAGTGACCATCCCTATACCTGTGATAACTGTCACATTCAATTGCGTGAGTTAAAAGACATCATTCAGCATCGCAAATCAGGTAGCTTACATTTAAAGGCCAACAGACTTGGGCTCTCTGGTTTCAATAAACGTTACTCCAGGAGGGGTGAGGCCATCAATGCTCTGGAAGTCAAAACGCAAAAGCGTAAACTATCTGAGGCAAAAATGAAGCAGTTGATCACAGCAAAATTTTCTCCAAAAGACTGGGAGGAAAGTCTTCACTCCGCATGTCTCGATGGTGAGGATCAAAGGCTCGTGATCAATCTTGTCCGCCTATTAAGGATGGGTGTAACAGAGCGCAACCCAATGCAGATAGAGGTCATAAGAAATTTGGTTTCTAAGCTTCAGAGAGCTAACAATCACAGATACGTTGATTTGGTGAAAGATATCAGCGCTCTCTTTAAGAACAAGCTTGGTCCAACTAATTATTATCTTCTCGCTGACATATTTGGACTTGCGAAGGAAACTACAGCCGCAAACCACTCTTCTCAGATAAAGCTAGATCCAGGAATAAACTGGCATGCTATGGATCTAGCGGCTGAAACGTTTAGAGGTCTTCCTGTGAATGAGGGTAGTGATGATGCAAGACGTCTTCGTTTCCTGGAGCCTCGCAAACTGAAAACGGGAGAGATCGTACTAGTTGGCCACGTTTGGGAACCTGACGTCAGTACCTGACAGGAGCAAAACCTTCGTATTCCTAGGAAGGACGAAAGAAAGAACGATCCAGACGACTTCACTGCTTTGAAAAGGCTAACAGATAACCTAATCAAGACAGAAAAATTGGCCAAAACTGTGTCTGTTCACAACCTCTCAGCTATCGCGGCACTCAACAAGCCCACGATAATTAACACCATGTGGCCAAGTCCTGATCGAGACTATAAGGCGCAGCATCTTTTGCGGTAGTGGGTGGCTCTCCGGCGGGCTTGTTACTACGACAGCTCAGGAAATGTGCGCAAAACGCCGATTAATCTGATCGGTTACTCTACCGATTCAGCAGGGTTTTCTTTAGCAGCGGCAATTCAACTGATGGCGCCAACAGAAGAGGAAATTAAGGAAGAGGTACAATATTTGGCCCTTGGAATTGATGAAGAGGAGTTTGCTTCTCCATGCTATTGGCATCTGCCCTCAATCGCGTATCTAGACTACGACCATGAACAGAGGCTGTTTCTTAAGAATTTGAAGTACGACACGCGTGAGCTAACGTTTTGGGAAGACGAGGGAAGATCTTCTCGGATTGCAACAATACGACACCTCCAAGACCTGAAACACCGATGCCAAGAATTAGGATTAGACTGCAGATTCAATGCCTCTGACCTTTTGCTCGTTTATTTCTTTGATCAGAACTCAGACGCCTGTGAACGGCTGTTCACGGTCCGTACTGCAGACCTACTCGACGAGCACGTTCCTAGTTCCAGTGGTACCAGTCTTTATGTAAGAGCTGTTTATCACCTGATACAGCCTTTCAGAGTTCCTGATTTCGGCTCTCCAGAGGACGTTCAGAAATCAGTTTCCTGTGCTATCACGATATTTTGTTTGTGGAAGAAAGTCCTGAAAAAGCTTAGCCTTCACTCTAAATCTGGTGCAAAACACAATCCGGCAAGGCGCGGAAAATTCATCACCTATGACTGTGACAGGACAGCGGATATCCTCTTCTCTGCTGCCACAATTCACCAACTGGCCATGTTCCTCCATTTTAAATCTCTTGGGCCTATTTGGGCATCCCCCTACAATTCTGGAACAAAAACAACCGAAAGAATCATAGGGGAAATGCAAGGAAAGACAACAGAGCTTCAGAACCTTGACTCCCAGCCAACGTTTGGACATATGCTGGAGCGGTGTTCCAAGGTACAATTCAATCTCAACGCAAAGCAATGCCTGAGCTCTTCCAGAGCAAGCGTAAAAGCGTCCAATAAAAGAAAGAATATGGCTTTTGCTTTCAAGGAAATGAAACGCATCTCAACCCAGAGGAGGTTCAAATAGTATCCCACGATGCACCTGGTTTCATACTATATTATCATTTTGAATCGTGACGTCATCACTTATGTTGAACTTCAGAACAGATAACAACAGAAGCGAGCCGCCATGTTCTTGCACACCGCTCGTGGTGTTACGGCTTCGGCGTTCAAGAACGTGGAATTGCTTTACGTTCATTGTGTGTCTGAAGAAAAGTTTAGGGTTAGTTTGAAAGGATTTACATGTGTTACACTCGTTTGTAGAGAAACTCATGTGAGCTACCTTGAAAGCATGAGCAAACGACGTTGTTGTCTCATCCCTGATGTGGTTGAGAATCAATCCGTGGAAAAGCAGCTCCATTGATGGTTCGCGTTAATTCTTCGTGTGATATAACGGTAAGTTGTGAAAATAAAAACATAAGCTTATGTTTCCCGGTCATTTGACTGTTTCGCATTCTTCGCCTGTGGCACATGTACAGTGAACCGCTTTTCATGAGCTCTCGTTTGTTCATTAAACCCCAGATTCTGATTAAACCCAGTACATTTTCTAATAAGCGTACGTTAATCATTTTCTTTCGCAGAACCTTGATCCAAATAACCTTAGCGATGAAGGTAACAAATCAACACTGCTGTGGTCTTTTGACATATTACCTGTGCCAGCTGCACAATTCGTGAAACCAAACGTGGTGAAGGAATCTCCGCTCGACGAGTACTTTCCACCTGTGATAATTTATGCAGAATCTCGGTGCAATTGTGCAAGTCCCTCACCGTATTGTTTAGTTTCCATGATTGCCAACGCTGCAGAGAATGAGGTTTCTATCGCCAGCGATCAGGAGACCGACAGTCCCGCTGTATCCAGTGAAGAGGAGTGCTCTGCTGGCGAAGAGGTTGAAGATGTCTACGCCAAGGAATATTTCACCGACACATTCGCTGTAAAAGGTTCTTTTTGGGAGGGCAAATACCAAGAATCGCTCATCAAATGTGTAGAATGTAAAGCAAAGGGGGAAAATGTTGGAGTGAGAGCTTGTTTTGAAACTGACAACTTGAGAGACAGAAATGCCATAAAATTTGAAGTTCTTTATTTTGCTGCATGGCATGTGATAGGCTATTGTAGTGTGGAGAAAATTCCAAAACTAACCAAGGCCTTAAGGAGAGGAGAATTATCAAGCTGCAAACATAAGTACATTAAGAGGAAGTGGATACAACATATCAATGCTTTCAGATATTATGCAACAGTTTCTGTAACAAAGGAAGGACAGTGGGACAGAAATGACTCAAATAATAAATATAATAGTGTCTTAACTCTTTAATCTCCTGTAAATGTATCTCACAATTAAAAATCTCCCTTTTTAAAAGTTGACCTCTTGCACTCACTTTATTTGGTCTCCAACTCTACTACTGGGGAGGGAGAACCGGCAATAGTTTACAACTGACCATGTTTATGGGAATAAGTCACCTAAGTTTTTCAGTGCTCTGTGAATTGCAACCACCTTTCCGCAGTGACCAGGTTTTCCAAATACCAAAAGTTTTCAAGTCACATCACTATATTTAAAACATCTTGACTGTAAGTGACTGCAACCACTTTTTTAGAGCAAAAAGTTTGAACCATAAGGCATTCTTGCCATATCACATTCCTGGGTAGTACAGAAATGTCTCAATGGGAAGTGCTGGTTATTTTTCTTAGAATTGACTTTTCATATGAATAAAACGTTTATAAGATGGGCTAAGACTCTGCAGTTACCGAGTGCTAATGAGGCAACATTTTGTCACGGTATTTATATGGTCTCGGTCTCATAAGTGACCACTTGCTGTAAGAGACTACCTAGACTTGACATTTTGGGTGGTTGCCTATGGGAGATTCAACTGTTTTTTTTTTTGTCGCAACCTACATTTCAATTAGTCTTAGGAAAATTAAACATTCACCTTTTAGAGGGGCAATTGTTGACTACTTCAAAGAACTACATAAACACTCTGCTTATTAAAATGTTGCTGCCGCAAGACAACTGTTTGTAATTTTTTAACACAAAATAATTATTTACAACATAGTCTCTGGAAATTAAATTTAAACATTTGGTGGCAAATGTCCTTCTGGCCTGTGAAGCCTTTGACGAATTGAAAGGCCGCGTGCAAAGAACGTCCCCCTGGTTTTTCGGCTATTTTTGAAAGTGCTCAAAAATAGCTGAATTTTGCCATGTGGGTTTCGTTTCACCTGAGAAACACTGCTCTGAAGTTTTTTTGCCTGGGTTGCTCTTCGTTTTCAAAATATTACGTATGCAAAAAACCCGTAGTTTGTGGTCACGTCAGCACATGACCGCAAAGGCGGTAATTTCACTTAAAATCAAGCAAAATATTGATCTTTTGCAACGCGCAACCTTAAGAAGTGTTCATTTCAGGTAGAAAAAACGTCAAATTAACGTGCGGCTGCAAAGACTCGTTAATTTCACTCAAATTACCGCTTGAAACTAGGGTTAACGTTGAAAGTTAGGGTTAGGGTTTAGGGTTAGGGTTAGGACCAACCTCGAGAGTTCACAATTTGGTTCCCAAGAAGCTGATAATCAAAATATCGGTATTAGTCGCGTTTTCTTATTTTTTTTCCTTTCCTTCTTTAGGCAGAGGGGCTGACTTTTTTGTTCGCGACAACGGATAATTGGTAAGGAGCATTCTGAAATATGGAAAACGAAAACCCGTGGACATTTCACCGAAGCTCTTCATAGTTATGTCACATCAAGCTGTTTTATTTTATAGTTAAGAAACTAAACTATGGCGTTTGAATTAAAGGAATGGACAATGCCTAGCGCGCGTCCATCCAATTCGGGATGCACGCGGATAGTTGGGAGAGCACGAAGGTAGCGTAAGAGATGCTCGAGGCGGAGCCGAGAGCATCTCTAGCTACCTAAGTGCTCTCCCAACTGTCCAAGTGCATCCCGAATTGGATGGACGCTAGCTAGGCATTGTCCATTGCTTTTATAACATAGCAAGACATTTTTCACGCTGAAAAGTCGCTTTTTCTGCACTGATCAAATTGCAAGTTGTGCACGTGCACATGCACGTGTTGTTTTCACTGAGAGCACGTTTCGCTACACTTGCACGTGCGCGTGCACGTGTTGTTTTCATCGGTGGCACTTTCGCTTTGTTGATCTTTCGACGCTTCCGATGTTTCTGCAACCATTTCAGACACATTTTCCAAGTCTTCAATGTCACCGAGAAACCCTAACTCAAATGTTGAATAACACTAGCCATTAGTAACAGCTAAAGTTAAGTTTTACTCGAAATAAAGTTGTGAGAAAAACTTTTGCTGGCAAGAAATTTCACCGACGATGGCGTCAGCATGAACCATCTCTATGAACCATCCATTTCTTTTTCATAGAAAATTAGCCAATCACAGCGCGCGCTAGCATATAGCTATGTTATAATACCTAATCTACACGTTATCAGACGCGGTAAAGACTTATTTTATTGTATTTTAGAGGCTAGGAAAAAATTGCTCTCCGCGTTTTCTGACGAATACTTGAATAATTGCATAAGGACTCTCAGTATAGAGACACTTAGCTGTAATGACGGCGAAACTTGTTTTATTCAAAACTTCCTCCCAGGTGAAATTGACCCATTCTGGTTAATAAGTGAGAGCAATTTACTGCGACTAAATCAATTCATGATACATTCAAGACATATAGCATGCCAACGGGCAAGCTTTGGATACCAATCTAGTCCCAATGTAAATCCGTCCAATTTTGTGCAACACAGTGAATTTAGCACCTGGAATTTTCAAGGGAAAAATTCGGATGAAAACTATTGATTCTGCAGCTGCTGTTTCTAACGAGGCAACAGTTAACAAAGGTCTCGAATCTTCTCCAAATCTCGAGGCTGTCGAAAGCAATGATGGACAACACCTTCTGCAGAATCATTCAGAAAATAGAATTTCGGTGCCGCAGGGGAAGGGTGAAACTTCCTCAAACACTCAAGTGTCCGCCACTTCTAGTGAAAACAAGAAAATGTTCACACTTTCTGAAGAAGAAATATCCCAGCAAACAAAGTCTGAATTCGCGGAAATACGCAGGTTTTACGCGCTTGAAATAAATGCAGACCGCGAAGGCAATGCCATGCAAAATGTGACAATTACAAAAATGTTTGAACGAATCTGCAGATTTCTATGGTTTTTACAAAACGTGAAAAATATGGAACCAAAATTGACCTCTTGCTCAGACCCACAACTAGTGGAAGAGTTTGTGCACTATATGATGCAAGTTCGCGGGATCAAGTCGATAACCTGCAGTCGTTACATTACTGCTTTTATCAATGTGGCGAAAGTGCCCATAATCTCTAATGTAAATCAGAATCTTAACGATTCAATTGAAAAAATTCGAGCGATTCAGAGACAGCTAGAGCGTCTCGCAAGGGAGCGCGTTGATGAATTGGCGAAGAAACCTGAACTGGAAAAAATTGTCTATCCCGAACTGCTGGAACTGTGTCGCGAGCTAAAATGGGAGGTTCACGAGAAATCAGGCCAAGCTCAGGCCCGGAGTTGTATGAATCTCTGTCTGTTGTTACTCTATTGTTCAGCAAATCCGGGTCGTTCCAAGGAGTACATTTCGTTTCGCATTTATAAAGGTCAGTCAGACGAGGATTGCAAAGATCAAAATTTCATATGCTTTCACGACGATGGCACCGTAATGTTAATTGAAGACAGTTAAAAGACTCAAGGCACGTATGGTGTTAACAGAACAGACTTGACACCGTTAAGTTTTCTGACATACAGTACAGCCCAAAAATAATGCACGCGCAAGAAGTGGCGCAAGAAGTTCTTGCGCCGCAAGAACACGCAAGCGGCAAAAAGAAGTTAAATTGCGCTTTTTCCGCAAGAAGTTCCAAATGCAAGGAGTTCAAAATCCTATCCGCAAGAAGACGCAAGAAGTTACGAGTCCTTCCGCAAACCGCAAATAACCGCAAGAAGTTTACACTAGTAGAATACATGTAGATTTAGAACCATGTTTACGGCAAACGCGAACGGCAAAATGTAATTCTGATTTCGCTCCTTTTTCTCTTAAGAGAAAGAAAAAAAAACATTTGACTTTACTTCGAAAATGGCTTAAGGGCAGAAGGCAAAAGTTTGATTATTGCTGTTTAACGTTCGCATAAACATGGGTCTAAATCTCTCTGTTTTGCCAGATTGTCTTCTGTGTTTGGGATCGGCGGACATGTACAGCTGTATGTTATAGAGTTGCATGAGCGTGTAGTTTACCAACTGCGTAGGAGACGCTTATTAATAAGTTTATATTCAAGAAACTTCGATAAACAATTCTATCGGCAGAGAAAGAGTATTTTACCATTTGAATGAACGAGTTGTGTCAAGTAGAACCGGTGATATAATTTTTTTCGAGAAGCTCTTCAGAAGAAACATCTCGCCGACACGTGCCGAAACACAGAACTTTTCCTTGAAGTAAAAACAAATAACTAAACGTGAGCAGCGCGCCCTAGAAACTTTGATAAATAATTATTTGGTTTAAGAAAGAGCATTTTATCGTTTCAATGAACGATTATGACTCCGACTACAACTCCGACTCCGTCGCTAGTGAAAACCAGCCTTTAGAAATAAACATCTTGCAAGTGACTTGCCGATGCGTGCAAAACACAGAACTTTTCGCTTCTTCTTCTCGTGGCATTCAATCAAAGATCCATTTAAAATCCAAGTGCTAACCGCCAAATAATTTCCCAGAAATACAGCTTTCGAGGCGACCAGCATCCACGGATTTCGTGTGCTAAGAGCAACAGTCACGCTGTTTTGTCCACGTTGATTGGATGCATTCCTTACCATCATCCAATCAGCGTGAAGTAACAGCGTGACTGCGGATGAGCTTTCAGAATGTCACAAACGCAAGTCGCTAGTCGCTCGAATGCTAAGCTTATAGCAAGGAGCATTCAAACATCTAACAAGCATTTTCGTCAGTTTAATGGACGGCCGTTTCAGTGAACATCAAAACAGCGTGGTACAAAATATGTTGTTGTCATAAATTAATCGTGATGTGATGCGGTCGCGGTCAATTTACAAAATACAAAATACTCGATGAAAGGTTTTCGCATGGGTGAAAACAAATGTTTATCGAAAAGTAACTTCTGTATGAAGCGAATAACTCTTGACCGGATACCTTCGAGACGATTTTGCAGACCGTTCGAGCAATTATTAATATTATTTTTTAGTCATCCGTTCGAAGAGCAAACCAAACCGTTCGAATGATTTATTCATCCGTTCGAACGGTTTGGTAAACCGTTCGAACGGGTTTATCAAGCCGTTTGAACGGTTTACCAATCCGTTCGATAATCCATTCGAATGGCCAACCAAGCCGTTCAAAGAATTATTCATGGCGTTCGAACGGTCAACCAAACCGTTCGAATGAACCGTTCCATAACCGTTCATCATCCGTGCGTTTTTGCCGTTCGAACGGTTTTCCGTTAGTGTGCGTTTTGCCTTTCACGGTCACAATTATATTTTTAGCCGATACTCACCTTGTCTTCCGCTTCACTTTGTTACGCGTACCCTATCTTGTTCCTTTCAAATTATAACCGCAAAGATCTGCAAAGAAGTTCTTGTGGTTCGAACATCCTACCGCAAAGAAGTTCTTGCACCTTTATCATGCAGCCGCAAAAGAAGTTCTTGCGGTTTCCAGGACTCAAGCTCAAGCGACCCGCAATCAGCCGCAAGAAGAACTTCTTCTTGTGGACGCAAAAAGAAGTTCTTGCGCGTGCATTATTTTTGGGCTGTACTGTATTACCTGAATTTGTATCGTAACAAGATGCGGCCGTTATTGTTAATCGGTAAAGGTCACGATTTCTTTTTCGTGAACCAGCGTGGTGACGCTTTCACACAAAACTTGTATAGCAGTTACGTTTCGGCTATTTTTGAGAAATACTTTTCGCTAAAGCTCACCACGGTCGACATTCGGAAGGCAGTGGTCAATCACTTTCTTTCTTTGCCACAAAGCGGCGACTCTAACCTGAGAGAGTCTTTTGCGACATTGATGAAACATTCAGTGAGATCCCAAAAACGATTTTATGACGAAAGGCCTCTAGCGGCCAAAAAGAGTAGGGGACTCGATCTTCTAAGTTCCATGGCCTCTAGAGGCTTAGAAGAAGATGGAGTGCAGATAATCGAAGATGAAGATTTAGATGGACACATCGAGTTCTTGCCAATACCGGGAGAATTTGTCGCACTGGTGGCTGCCAATTCTACCAATTCTAAGCCGGAAGTGTTCGTAGCAAAGGTTCTGCGTTTGTCGGAAGACCACAGAACGGCATTTCTAGCTGATTTTTCGGAGCTCGAGGCTGGAAAATTTAAACTGAATGCTGGAAAGAGTTATAAAGAGGAAGTCAGTGCTCTGATCTATCCAGTCGATGTCGTATATTTGCAGTCCAACGGCCTCTACGAACTAAGAACGCCGAAAATTGACATTCACAAACAGGTCTACAAAGAGCTGTAAGTTTTTTTTGTTGTTGTTGAATTAGTACTGTTGTGGCTCAACAAATTTTTCTTCGTTTTTGTGTATTGTTACTAGATATGAAATGGCAGGAATGACATCACTTGTACCGGATCAACGATTTTTTCAAGTCCTGAGTGACATACAGCTAATTCCGCAGTTATACGAAGAGTTTATCATCAGCCACGAAAGAACTGTGCTATGCTTGCCACATGCAAATTACTCCCGTTCATTGTCATTTCAATTTCTAACATTTGTCAGTGAGTTTTACTGCGGCCTTCTTCGCCGAAGTGATTCTGCGTGCCTTTGTAGTATCTGTGGACAGCTTCATGGACTAAAATACGTGTGTTTGCCACACTTCCGCTTCATTTACAAAGGTTCACTGGACCTTCTCTTGGAAATTTTGGAATGGAGACGTGGTTATCTGTCATTTGCAGATGACCTAGTATCGCTGGTACAACTCTGTGGCTATTTACTGATCGAAAAGAATGTCGTGCATGCGTTTTTATTAAACTTGTTGCCTTTGGACGAAGTCGTTAAAGCGTCGAAGAGCGGAGCAGTCTTTGTCTACGAACTTTACAGGAACGGATTTCTTGCTACCAGTGAGTTTTATGCAGAAGGTATCGATCATCCATCTTTTTGCAGCCTCTTAGAAACCTATCCGAATTTTAGAGACCTTAAACGGAAACTTAGAAGCTTTCATCGTTACAGACACTTTGCGCGAATGTACAGCTATCCATCTGGTAGAGTCAAATTTTCAAGGGTACGAGCTGCAGCGTTTTGGCATTATTTTCAACCTCCGGAATCCCTTGATTATCCAGATTGGTGGTAATTTCACTGTTGCATTTTTCTTTATTTCATTTCTTTTTTGGTTAGTTTTTGGGCTTTTGACAAGCTCGTGGTTTCTAATCAATGCAGAGACGTCTGTTATCTGTCCTGTATTTGGCCGGAAACCTCAGCTTAAAAAAGCTCATTCTCAAAAGAAAAGGTTGTTCAAACAATGTTTGGTTCAAGTTTGTTTGAAAAATCCTACTTTTGTGTGTTAACAGTCAGGTACGCCGTTTTTCTACCATAACAGAGATGTCTGTCAACTGTCCTGTGTGGTTGGAAAACTCGGCTTAAAATATGTCAGTCCAACAAAAATAACAATTAAAAGATAATATTGTAGATTCTTGTAGTATAAACGATATAAGATTTTGTTTGACAAGGATAACGGAAAGATTTATATATCAAGGTGTAAATTTTGTTTCTGTTGCGTGTCGGTTTTGTTAGCTTGCAGTGACGAAAAGTTGTTCAAGCATGTTATTTTTCCATAATTACAATGTACGGTCAACTCTCTCTTAACGGACACCTCTATATAACGGACAGCTGGTGTCAGTCCCTGTGTGCCGTTTTTGAGTCATTTTTCTGTAACATAACTCTCTACTGATAAGCCGGACACCTCGCTATAACGGGCAGTTGGGGCCGGTCCCGATGGAGTCCATTATAGAGAGAGTTGACTGTAGTTCAGTTTTTTTACATCTCTCTTTTGTGGGTATACAATACAGTTCTAAAGGCAAGCAATACAATATACAATACAGTTAGGCAAACAGTTTTTTTTAACACAACAGAGATGTGTCCTGTATATGGCGGGGCAAATTCTGCTTTGTATATTCGTTTAGTTTTAAACATTTTCTTTGACGATCTTGATATAGATATTGTTTGACATGGAAAATTATACGGGTTAGTGTTAGATATAGACGTTTATATAAATGGATAATTTATAGTTATGGTTACTGTACCGTTGTTAAGTTGTTAATAAACGTTCTGTTAGCTGGAAAAATACACTGACGTGTTTTTTTGTTCTTAATTAATCCCTCATTTGAGAGAAAGGGAGAACCTCACCCAGTTGCAACCGCCCCAAGGGGGTGGGGGGTGGAGGTACTCGCAGAATACTTGACGGGGAGTCCTACGGAGCTTGATATTGCGAACCCAAAAAAAATACATGAGCCTGCAATTTTAAGCCCCCCAAAATTACCTGGCACGGACATTTCCGCCGTTGCATATTCCGCGGCATGCCCCGGGAAATATTAACCACGGCCTACAAGTTTTCCCGCCAAAAGCCTGACAGCAAGCGGCGCCATTTTTTATTCAGCACAGTATTGATTTTGCGTACGATTTAAGGCCAAGTAAAAAAATACAAATGTTTCTCGTCCGGATTTCTATAAAAAAGAGAGCGGGCGGGCGCTTGTTATTGTTATTTATTATTTCCGATTGATGCTTTTCTTACACAATTGAATGCTTTCTTTAGGGAAAACTTGAAGTTTTTAGGTCAAATGTTAATCAAATGAAACGTTAGATCTTGATTTAACACAAGTTTGTGTTATTGACCTATCCACTGCGCACCTATCGTACCAAGGATTTAAAAATTTTAGCCCGAGTTCCAGTTAAAACGCACAAACGTTACTAATAACAAATAATAATAAAAAATGAGGCGGGCGGGGACGAGAAACATTAGTTTTTTTTTACTTGGCCTTAACGAGATAATTACTTCGAATTCAAAATTAATCTCTGAAAAAAACTGATACTAGAAAGGTGAACATTTTTGCAGACGTCTAGGAATTAGAGAAACAGCGATGGAAAAATAAGAAACGATAGAAGAAGAAAACAGCTAGAGACTTGTGTCACGTTCATTCAAAACTAATGTTTTGAAGCAAGAATTCTCAACAAGAAGCAGCAGTAAGCAGTAATCTTTATTTGAGCACGTTCAATTCATCAGCAATTAAAAATACATATTTAACAATACACTACGCTAAAATTATTTTAAAAAATTCAAACTATAACTGTATAACTAAAAGCTGTTTTCCGTGAATGCCGTGCGTTCGATTTGAATTTGAAAGGAATAATTCTCAAGGGCATCATCACATGGTCTACAATGGGACAACAAACAAACAAAGCTTAAGAGGTATATTTATCTTAACTGATTGTACCTCAAAGTTGCTGTTTTTATTGACGTGTACTTGTAATTATCCATCAGGCAGTGTCCAAGTTACACCAGGCCCTCCAACAAAGGTGGCAGCTCGCAATTCAACAGTCATATTCCATTGGTAATTTCCTATCTTTCTGTATACAACAACACCGCAGATTAACAATCCTTCCAGAAGGTGATCGTCGTCGTGGAAGACCAAGGGTAGCTTCTCTTCTCGATGTTCTAGACGGAATTGAAGGCTTCACCTCTGCCTCCAACTTACAAGACCAGTTATTATTATTTCAGACGGTATGCCATTTCCCTCTGCTTATGTATGTGAATGAGCCTCTATCACATCTGGTCATTGGTGAGGTACGGACAGCTGTAGAAAATCTAACTGACAGAATACATCGTCAATGTGAAGTTCCACAAAATATCCACCATGCACACATCAAAGGAAGTCATTTCTCGTCCACAGTGTCAGACACCCAGAGTCCCCCACTGTCGGCTCCCATCAATTATCACACAGTAACACCCAATGATGGCGATGGACTTGTAACCAACATCAATGCAAGCCAGAGAGATCCCCTTCATGGCGCCGTCCATGTACGTTTTAATGGTATTGATGCTCCTGAATTGTCAGCTGTACATTTTTACAAAACAAATGACCTTGACCATGTCTTTGTCAAGCGAATTGGGCATTTAAGTCTGTGCGCTGTACATTTTTTTCTCCGACTGTTTGTACTTGAAGGAACTGCTGAACTATGTGAAGAGCTTGTTCGTGAAGACTTTGAACAGCCTGATGATGTGTATGGTCGCCCACTAAAGGAATACTGGTTTAGATTTCCATCTGCGAGTGTAACCCGAAACGAGCAAAATTTCATTGATTATTTAGTAAAGCAGAAGCGTGTGAGCGATTTATGTCACCATTTCACATCTCAGCAGCAAGCTCTTCAAAGCCCTTTCTAATCTCACTTAATGCACTACTAGTCATCACTGGGTTTTGTCATGTTTTCACCAAGTACTGTCAAGATAATCGCCTACTCGCCCTGCAGGCAGTTGCCAAAGACAACAAATTGGGTCCCCTCTGGTGTGGTCCGACACGTAATTATATTTACGGTGCCCAGAGTAACACCTCTGAAGATGCTGTCCTAAATCACTTCACAAATACTACAGCTTCAAATGGCACATCAAGTTACTACACCGAGAAAATCCTGCCATGGCATGAAAGGAAAGCCACTAAACAATTGTGCTCTGCCAAAACAACACGATCACAGGCGCTTGAAAACCTGACAAAACCCTTGGTTCAGAAAGAACCCTACAGTGGAATGTACATCGACATCACCACGTAAGTAATTGAAAATATACTGTACTAGTGAACTTATTGCAAAAAATTGTGCTTCAAGACCTGCAAATGTTTGTTTTTTCCACTTAATTTAAAAAACAACATTTGACAACAGATTTATGTTGGGATATAATTTATTATTCAACACTAGCTCGACTTCTTGATCACTGAAGCACATTATCAGTTGCAAAAAGTTAAAAACATGTTTGTCTTTTATCAAATTAAAAGAATTTGAAATGATATTTTTAAAACTAGTTGTTTTAGCATAAGGGATATTGGTGTTTATTATGTTTTGCATCGGAGTATCAAAACTGTACAACTTCTATAGTGAATATTCCACCGAAATTGGTCTCAGTTTTGCAATCTCAGTTGACAAAGCTCAGTCAAAGAACACTAAATCCACTTATTTAAATGTTTGTTTACGATGACACAATCAGTAATAAAAATATAAATGCTTAAGGTTTAATTATACTTCTAAACTACTTGGATAAATATTTTAATTAAAAAAGGAACAGTATACATTCAGTTCTTTGAGTTTTTCATGAGAAGTTTTCAACTGAGACTGTAAAACTGCTTTCTAGCATAAAATTGTGTGCCTTATTTTACCCATCTCAGGTCACCTGTTGGAAGTCAGACGCCTTACAATAAAACACCGTCTGGAGAAGCCTATTTGTATGTATCGAAAAGTAGAGTTGTTGGTGTAGGAAATGCAGACACTGGTTTGGGCCTGTTTACATATGAAGACATACCCAAAAATACATATGTGTGTTCTTATGCACCTACAGCAAGTCTGAAGTCCACTCCCCAAGATGGCGACTATGCAATGCAACTAACTGTAGCTGGTGAACGCATTTCAGTCAATGGGAAAGAAAACCCCAATGAAATTGGCTTGGGAATCTTTGCGAATGATGGCTCCTTTCCTCTTAGCCTGGTTCCTGAGAAATTTTCTCGGCTTGTTTCTGCTAGAGTGAACTGTGAGTTCTCAAAACGAGACAGTGAAGTGTGGATTAAGACAACAAGAGATGTCAAGAAAAAGGAAGAGCTCCTTGTCTGTTATTCATCGAATGGTTCTTATTGGAACTCCCTTTTTAACCACAATCAAATCCGAGAAATCAAGGAAGCCCTTTTGAGGTGTGGACCAACTCTAAGAGATGCTGAAATGGCATATTCCAGTCTAGACATTTCGAGGTAACCAAAACAACTTATTTGTCATTAAACATGCCTATCATTATCAATTATTAGAGCAATAATATTGTGGACATCAGCCACTACACACATCCCAGGAAGATTTTCATTATGGATCGGTCTGCCATATAATAAAACATGCATCCAAGATTTATTTTTGACATATGATGTTAAATTTATCTTTGCTCTTATAAGAACTACATCGGACTGACAGAAGGGATGTTTAAACAAAGATTTTCACAACACAAAGCGACATTTAAACACAGGAAATACACGAACAGCACCGAACTCTCCAAATACATCTGGAAACTATGTGACAATAATCAAGACTTCAACATTAAATGGACTATAATCAGCCGTGCAAGACCCTACAACAACATTTCTAAACGATGCGACCTATGCTTAACAGAGAAGCTAATGATTATTATTGCAAACCCCGACAGAATCCTAAACAAAAGATCAGAACTGATTTCCAAGTGCCGCCACGAAAACAAGTTTTGTCTTTGGAACAATTGACTCAAAAGCAATACTCTATTAGGTTTTTCTCACACCTAATTGTGATTAGAACCACACTGCCCTACTTTTTATAAATAGACGTGTATATATATATATATAACTTGATAGGTTTATTCTCCATTAAATACTGTCTGATGAGTGCGTGAGCACGGAACTCAGAGTAACAGGAAATTTTGTGTCTTCGTTATATCTTTTAATTCAAAGCTCTACACCTTAAAAGTGTATTGAGCACTGTTTAATGGCATTAGCCACTTTATTACACGTATTAATGAAGCCCATGTATTTTACACTAAGTTTGTCACATAAAGAAATAAACATGAGGGTTAATCAAATCTATTAGTCAATCAAAAATGAGGAAATGAACAAAATCAACCTTGCAATGCAAGGTATGTAAACACAACAACCTCTTCTACGTTCAGTGGCACTCATCAAAACCCTTACGATAGCTAAAATGACACTTTATATCTTCCAGGGAGATCAGACGGATTGTTTATATTCCATTCACTGGTGAATACATTAGGGTATTGACAACGGACGAAATAAGGGCCCATATGGAGTTCCAGAGAAGACTCGATACAGGAGGACTATCGGAATCCATTAGGGCATTAATCGCATTGGGAACTCACTTCACCGCAACTGGAGTGAAAGAAGTCACCGATGAGTACATTGCCACTGTTGCCCCTATTCTCGCAGGAAGCATGAGTGATGTGGTTCCCAGTTATGCCATTGTATTGTGGTTTGCCAAGCTGGTACGGTAATTAAAATTTCAGGCCATAGCTAGTAACAGCCAAACAGAGGCACTTGCCTCAGTCATTTCTTTCGTTTTTGTTGTTTAGAGTCATCATAAATGTGACCCTAAATATACCGAGGGAGGTAATTTAACCACGGACTGGCTCAGTCACAATTTTTATTGTCATTGCCTCAGTAATATCTTCTTCTGTTTTGATCCAGCCCTGATATTGGTTTAAATGTAACTATATCTGACAATTTAGGCTCAGTGAACATTATTTTATGAATGTAATTTACCTCAACTGTGTCTCAGTAAAAATTCACCAAAACTCACTGCGCCAGCCTGCAGACAGGCTCCTGGCTGGGTTTTAGTGCAAGCCAGTGTCAGGTCTAGGGTGAGTGGGACGAGCTGAGAGCAATCTGGTGATGGGAAAGAAAGCATGGGAGACATTCTATAGATGCCACGGTTTCATGATACCAGCTACTTGTATCACGATCTGATTGGTTGAATTGATCACTGTTGAGAACTTTTAGATAACTATTTGACAGATATTAATGTTACGGCTTCGATAATTTTGCCTGACCTATTTGAAGATGGGGTCTGGCATGCAAGCATTGCACAGATCACGGACATGGAATTTGAGGCAGCTTTGAGCAATTCTTTCAAACATTTTCTTTATATCTCGGTTTAAAACATGAGCAGTAGCAGTGACAGAAACTGTGATGCAGAAGCACTATGTTTATGGAGGTTTCAGGAAGAGTTTCATTTTTCAAGTGCTGCTGCATCTACTTTGACAGGTCAAATTGTCTTCTTGATTGATTTGTAACAGGCTAATCATCAAGCGGCAAAATGCCTATAGTCTCTCCAGCTCCCACTCAATTCACTCGTGATTTCTTTATAATTTCATGCTAATGAACGGCTCGCCTTGCTTACCAAATATTTTACCACCCTTGTTAGGAACCAGTTTGCCTAATAATTTTGGTATGATTTTTGGTATTGACATATTGTATTATCCACTTATCTATGGCGTTTTACCCATTGACAGTGCATGAAAGTAATCGTTGGTTAATTGAAAAAAATTATATGATTCCTTTCACGAAGTTAAGGTACCATTCAGAATACATTATTGAGATATTCAAAAGTTTTCTTGGTTAATGCTAGATAAACTAGCTTCTTTATTCCAACAGCAAATTACTTATACAGTCAATGGAAACGAAGAAAATAGTTATAATAATTACTTTCAACTTTAACTTTTTCCAGATTTGTAGTATCCTCTCATGACTACAACAATGTATTAGAGTACTTTACGACAACGGTAGGCCCATTTGTAGTGAAATTTCAAAGCCAGGACCTAGAAAGGGACCAGTTGCGTGATGCCCTGATGCCATCTACTTCCTACTTGCTGGAAACTTTGATCAATGACATAGTTAATTTTGTAGTGGAATCAAGTGCAGGAGAGGTAACCACAAAATATTATTGTCATTTTTATTCTAGGCTTAAAAAACGTTCCTCTAACAAGGGTCAAGGTCAATTATTTACATTACTTATTTAAGCTATATAGCTATGAAGCCATCATGATTTGCCTCTCAAAGATATCACTTGTTATACTGTGATGAGGTTAAGGTTCGCTTTGTTCAAGTTTAAACTATTTACCGTGAGGACTGTTCTTTTTTAATGTACTAAATTACACTTGGAACAATCTTGGCAAGTGAAACAAGTGATCAGCCTTGGTAGGATAGAAACTGACCAGCGCATTGTTGTGCAACCTATTTTTTTATGACAAAACCCCATACAGAAGTACAGAAGTCCATGCCATCCTTCACAAGCTAAAGAAAGGGAAGAGCCAATCCCGAAAAACAAAAACATTCGGGTGACATACATTTACCATAGTGCTTTTGGTGAGCAGTTAGAAACATCCATTTACCAAAGTGCTTTTGGTGAGCAGTGAGAAACTGTGATAAAAGGTAAAAAAGTTTAAAACACGTAAACAGTACCACACTCAAAGTATTTTATTTACTGTTAAATATTCCATGCACTTCAATAACAGGGACTGCATAGTAAGTTTTTGAGTGGGGGGTGGGGGCTACAGAAGAATGCAATTGGACAATTTTTTGAGGGGGGGGGGAAAGGGGGCATGCTTGGGAATTTGTTTATTTTTTCTGAAGTAGAATGCTTTTATAACAATAAAACTATTATTTATTTTTTTACATCTTCAGTGATGTTACGTAATCAGGTCTCCGAATTTGCCATCAGTAAATTGAAATATCTTAGACTGTTAAACTACTGATATCAACTTTTAATTACTCATCATCATCATCATCTTTATTTGAAAACACGGTGTACACGTGTATAATTAGCAATTATAGGACAAGGCTGAGGATGGTATGAAGAATTAAGCAGATCAAAATATGCAGATCTTGGAGCCTGGCCCAGGAGCCAAGCTTTTAGGCTGGCCTAAATATATATAGATGTACTTCTATCAGGGTAAAGTGACTCTCTGACCTAGTTTAAAAAATTTGGGTAGCACGTATTTCTGATCTTTCCATATTGTAAATTTTCTTATTTTTAATTTTAGCCCTGCAAAATAAACCGGAAGGGAACACAGCACAAGACATTAGAGAGAAACGTGACAAAGAGGGTGGAAACGGAAAGTGATAGAAGGAAGTGGAGGTGAAGATGACATAAATGAAAGTAGCCAGGAAAATGACAGAGAAAGTGCAGAAGAAGGAGTAAGTGAAGAGAAAAGCAGTAAAGAGGAAACGGTGAAGAAGAAAGTAATGAAAAAGGAAGAAATGAAGAAGAAAGTAGTGAAGACGAAAGCAGGGCAAAAGAAAGCTGTGAAGAAGATAGTGGGGAAGAATGAAGTGGCGAAGAAGAAAGCAGTGAAGAAGAAAGTGGCGAAGAAAAAAGCGGCGAAGAAGAAAGTGGTAAAGAAGAAAGTGGTTAAGACGAAAGTGGTGAAGATGAAAGTTGTGAGGGAGGAAGTCAAGTGAATAGTCGCCAAAAAAAACAGTAAGAAAAGGGGTGATGAGAATGAAGAACTGGATGAAGAACCTGATGATGGCAAAACAGAGAAGAAAGCTAGGCCCCAGTCAAAAAGAAAGACAAGAAAGGTAATCACTTTGAAGTTTACTTTTTAATGAAAGGACTCTCAAGCTAAGTTGGAACAAAAGCTCCAACAAGAATAGAATATTAAAAGTGGACATTACTTTGTTGGTAGACTTTCAAAATGCATAGTTTCCTTTGGTAGAAAGGCAAAACCATTTCACTTATAATTCTTGTCTTTACAAGAACTCACCTGTACAATATCAAATCAAAATCAAGACTTGAATGAATTGAAATCAACTTTTTCTAAAAACTGTTGTCAAGAGTGAGCCATGACAGTCCGTTCAACAATAATTTATTATAACTTAAGATCATCGTCACAGCTATTACTACAACCTTATAATGCTACAAAAACAAAAAGACATTGGGAGACAGAGCATTTCAAGTTGCGTCTCTGGGACTGTGGAACAGTCTCCCAAATGACATTAGAAATGCTAAGACAATGGACGTTTTTAAGTCCTTAGTGAAAACTCATCTTTCTAGGAAAGCATATGCTTGTTATTTTTAGAATTTTACATTTTTGACTGTGTAATTTTTAGCTTACATATTAGATATGGTTTGGATAGTTTTATTATATTAGATTTATTATTATTTTTTTTTTAATGTAACTTGTAAGGCGCATTTGAATATATTCATATAGATATTTGTGCCGAATAAGTAAGTAATAATTTAAATTAGAATATTTTCAATTTATTTGTTACAGGAGCAGGTAAAGAAAATGTGTCGGGTTTCACCAATATCTCATATAGTGTAACTTGTCTAGTAATTTCATATATATATACCAGTAATGTAGACTAAATGTATTAATCAGTCACTAGAAAGTTGTCTGGGAAACTGTCTCGTTTGAAAAGTAAACCTGTGTGAAAAAATGTTCATGCTTCACGGTTGAACGCAAATGGTAGTATTTGTACCAATGATAAAAGGTTCAACTTGAAGTTGATTTACGCATTAATAACTGGATTATTCTAATTTGCCAGCTGGTAAGAGTGCACAGGGCAACCTCCAAAGGAACAAATTTGACCAAAAACGAAACCAGTATACTAAAGGAGGCCAAGATGATGATTAGAGGTCATCCATACCAACCATTTTGTAGTTAAGAGTCTCTCGAAAAGTATTTCAAGAATTTAATTTCAATCAAATCAATCATTGTGCATATTGAGTTTGCCTGCATGCTGCACATTGCTACCTTGTGTGCCTCACAGGAACACATATTGTACAAACTCAGCGAGTGACGATTAACAATGTACTAATTAAGAGCTCATTGGGGGCTTTTAACATGAAAGTGTGGATAAATGCTCTTCAGCTGTTTATGTGTCTGTGTTTTTTTATGCAGGGTCTACTCAAGAATTGCAGTCATCCCATTTAATAGGGTCTCCCCAAAGCAAGATCTAGGGAAGTCAATGGCCTTCCAAACAGAATTAAAGCCGCGGTTGGAGAGGGCCATTGAGAGAAATGGTGTGATACTTGAGTTAAGCACAGCATTTAAAATGATGCAGAGCGATAGTGTTTTTAGTGAAATCCTAGCAATGAGCAATGAGCTGAGTGATCTAGATATCAGGGCCCAGTTTAATTACTCATTGCTGCTCTTCTCGACTGGAAAGGTATATCATTACATAATTATGTTACTACTTCAACCACATGATTGTCTAAATCTATTTGCAATCATAAATAATCTGAGTACATGTCTAAGCTTCTCATCAAGCAAAATTCTGTCAGAATAACAAGATCATAGATAAAAATGTTTCCTATTAAGTATACTTTTCCTCTAAGTTTATTCTACTTCAAAGGAAATGTTTGATAGAAACACGTTAACCAACCTCTATTTACTCAAGGTGACTCAAAACAGTAATATTTCGGTGAGAGACCTGGGTTCTAGCGTGCATTTCAGCTAGATCACACACAGGATTTTATGTGTCGAGAATGTGATTACGTAATTAGGGTGTGAGGCTGTTAATATCTACTAAAAACTGACAGGAGACAAAGGAGAATTGTTTTTAAAAAACGTGGCATTGAGAAAATGAGCGAGTAGTGGAAAATTTACATGGACAGCGATTAGCGATGAGTTTGATGTAAGCTTTTAATCAGAGCATTAAAGCAATTCACAACACAAGTGGTACCTCCGACGGGACGAGAAAGAAGTGAGAGTGCTCGAACAAGAGCAAGAATCCGACCCGAGCAAATATGTGACTCTCCACGGGAAAAGAGTGAATAAGGTGAAAGCATGCACACGGCACGGTAGCTACACATCAGCACGGTTCGAACATGACACGCTTATCGTGCGTATATGCAAAAGAAAACAATTGATTTCAAGTAACGTGTTTATGGCCATTGTTTGCATTTTGCTAACACGGTAGAGCTTTGTATTTTAACACGATAGATTGACACGTTATTGCTTTGTTTCTTAACACGCTAGATTTGTTAACACGGTACGTTTCTTTGCATGTAACTTACCAGATAAATTATTAATTAATTAAAACGTTCCCCGTGAATAAAATAAAATGTAACGGCGCGGCATGTATTAAAGCGAGTTCAATTTTGTGTAAATCGCAACTACACAGTCGAATCCTGTTGGGGACTTACAAGTGAACAGGAGGCAGTGTGATGGAAGCATTATTCAAGTGCCATCTGTTCCTGTTGTCAAATCAAAGAACAACAACATGGGGGGCGTGGACCTAAGCGATCAACTTCGCGGGTACTACATGACAGGAAGAAAGTCTAAAAAACGGTGGCGTTGCCTTCTGTGGTTTCTTGTCGACATCTGTATTGTCAATGCCCATATTTTGGAGAAATTGTCGCCACGCCACAGGAACAGAACTCTGCTTGCTTTTTGTCTTGACTTGATCAAGAATTTGATCGGCAATTTTTCGGCACGGAAATTGTCTGCTAGTTCAGTACGGTTTGAAGGAGGACACTGGCCTATATCATACAGCAAGGGTCGCTGTAAGCGTTGCTTGAAGCAAAGGAAAGTTACTTGGTGCAGGATGGCTTGTGAACTATGTGACAAACGCATTTGTTTGGATTGCTTTCGAAATCATACCGCAGAGGATCTTGTGTAATTCATGGCGCGAAGTTTGAAATTTACATTTCAAATGACTTTCAATTTTTCTTCCTTCGGCAAATGTTTATTCCCTCAGAATGTTAAACATAGCAGTGTATTGTATTTTAGCCTTATTATTTATCTCTCAGTGGCTACATGAACATTAATTGCAGAGAAAAGTGATGCCCAGCTAATGCAATGTTTAAAACAAAGACAACATGGAGACATTTTGTTATGAATTTTTTATTTTGCTATGTTTTGCAGTTACATAGTTCAGCAGCATGTACCTGAAAAGGAAAGATTTTTACACTATCAAAAAGCTCATTATCTCTAGAGCAGTGTTTGTCTCTAATGTTTTCTCTCTAGATGCTTAGTTAGAGAGATATTAAATAAAAAGTGGAATGATGTTACTAAAGACCTGTTTTACCACTGTTCAGTTCAGTTTGCCTTGGGCAGGAGGGGGAAATTATAATTCTTTAATTGCCTTTCATGTTTAAGTCAAAGTGTAGGCAAATGACAAACTTTTCTGTACCAGAAGTAGAATAATTTTTTTCATCTTTCAAACCTCAGAGCGCTTACCCTGCCGGAGCTAGGCTCTTGCCGATTGTGCTAGCATAATTTTTGGCATAATCTGAGGAATTGAGCATAATTTTTGTTCTTTTTCCAAAAGTAACACTGCTAGCATAATCCGTATATTTTCTTGTCTTAATAGCACAATTTTAGAATAATTCAAGAAAATGAAGATCTCAGCTACTAAAAACGATAGATTACTATTAACAGTTGCTTCCACTCCTATTTTTCGATTTTTTTTTAGTTGTGTTGAGATACCGCGGGAGTTTGATGAAACGGAACCAGAAGTCTGTGTCTCGGTCCCAGACTCCTTAGTCTTTCTCCCAGTGCTCGTTTCAAAATAGCGGCCGCCCCGCCAAACCAGTCAAGTGCAGTGAACTTACATCCAGATAGTTTACAAGGTAGCGAGAACAGAGAGGATAGACCAAAGCCTGCACAACTTGCCCGGGATAGACGCCTCGAATCCACCACTGGAAAATACAAGAGGAGGGGGACGAGTAATGTCACTAATGTGAAAAATGTCCCTTTGCAAGATCGTATTAATCAGTTCCCTGATTAGCACCTGAGTGTCAGAGGCACAACGATCTTTTGCAATGCCTGCAGAGAAATTGTATCATCCAAAAAGAGCATTTTAGCATCACATTGTAGTTCAAGAAAATATGCCAAAGGGAAAGATGCGCTGAAGAGATCAAGGTTAAGAGAACAAACGATAGCCGAGGCACTCAGCAGAGAGAAGACTCGTAAAGACAACACGCTGCTGTTGACTGAGCAAGCATAACGACAGGAAGTAGTGGAGGAATTTTTGAAAGCAGGGATTTCAATCGGGAAGGTAGACAGGCTACGTCCTTTGCTAGAGAAAAATGGGTATCGCCTCACTCATAGTGCGCATCTTGGACAGTATGTTTCTCTTATTTTCAAGCAAGAAGTTGAGAGAATAAAGAAGGAACTGTCTTTGCCAGGAGAAGATATGACAAGGGACGTTTCAGTAATATTTGACGGGAGCACCAGGCAAGGTGAGGCTATTGGGATAATCCTTCGCTTTATTAATAATGAGTGGATGATAACACAGCGTCTTATAAGAATTGACATTTGCTCAAAGTCGGTGAATTCAGAAGAACTAGCAAGAGTTCTCAACGAAGCCCTTTGCGTTGAATTTTGGATCAAGGCGAACTCTTTGCTTGCAGCAATGAGGGATGGAGCAAGTGTCAATCAAGCAGCATTGGATCGGATAGCATTCATCTTCCCAAAGATGTTGAACATTGTCTGCTTTTCCCAAACGCTCGATAATGTTGGCAAACATCTGGAAATTCCTACTCTTTTGGAGTTTGGAAACCTGTGGGTATGCTTATTCAGTCACAGCCATAAAGCAAAGTTGGCATGGCAGGATCTAACCGATCGAAAGCCAAAATCGTATAGCGAAACACGCTGGTGGTCAAAATGGGAAGTTTACAGGCAGCTACTGGAGCAGTTTGGAGACGTTGCTGGATTCCTGAATGATGCGGAAGTAGAGAACATTGCTCCAAAGATTGTGGCACAACTTCGAGCTATTCTCTCAGATCCTCAGCGCCTTGTCGATCTTAAGCTCGAGTTGGCTGTGACCATTGATGTAGGAGAGCATTTTGTCAAAGCTACATACTACTTGGAAGGTGACGGGCCGCTTGTGTTTTCATGCTATGAGAATTTAAAGGCTGTCGCCAAGGCATGCCAAGCTCCGCACTTTCCTAATGTACGCGCAGTTGCTGCCGCAATTGCTAACGAAGATGCTACTCAGAGAGCCGCGGATCTAGAACGGAAGGCAAAAGCTTGTGTACAGCCGGCTATACTTTGGTTCTTGCAGAAGTTTAACGTGAAGCTCTATGATACCGTCACGGCCTTCAAAGCTGGAAGAATCATGTCTCCAGTTGCCGTTCAATGGATGAGGCCTACACCTGCCACAGTAGAAGCCCTAAGGATTTTCCCTTTCCTCAACAATGATGCAACTATCAATGGCCTAATTAGAGAGCTTCCACAGTACGTCGCTGCTGCTCAGGATGTGGTCATTGAACAAGAGGAAAAGAAGGTGGAGTGGTGGCAGGCCCACGCAGACCGTCTCCCAAATTGGTCCATGGCAGAGAAGAAAATACTGTTGGTCCAACCATCGTCTGCTCCCCCAGAGAGAGTATTCAGCATCCTGGCAGCTTCATTCAATGATCAACAAGATCGTGCACTTGCAGATTACTTGCAAGCAAGTGTGATGCTTCAATATAACAAGCGCTAATTAACTGTTAGAGAACGAATTAGAGAAGTCAAGCCGGACTGCGTGGTTCAGAAACAAGCGAGATTATTCAATGTAAAATTTGTTATCCAGGGCTTTGTCAGAAACTGCATGGTTTAGTTTTCACTGTATTTGTTTTTATTTGTTTTGAAACCCAGCACGCGCTGCTAGCGCGCGCACAGTTCGTTGTTTACTCGAAATTTGCATACTTTGCCATGGTAACTGGAGGCCATTTGAGTGCAAACCTTGCGCAAACTGTGTCACGCTCTGCTACATGCGATGGTTAGCAAGCTATCCGCGGATAGTTATCCACCACACTATCCAGGCATTGTGCAACCTACTTTTGTTCGCTGGATAACTATCCGCTGGATAGCAGATTTATTTGCCGTATAGGCGTAACCACCGGATAAAGTTACCCAGGTTTTGAACAACCGGGCCCAGAACAACTGGCCAGGGTTAATAAAATACATTTTCAAACTTGTCTTGTGAGTTGTGAAGTTTGAAAAGCGAGCATAATTTGAGCATAATTTGGGCAAAAAACGAGCACTGCCACTAGCATAATATGCCACTTTTACTAGCACAATCGGCAAATGCCTACCCGGAGCAGTGCGGGCTAAAAATCTTTTTTTTTCCTGAAAATCTAAGCGCGAGCAAATCCGATGGTTTTTATTGCTAGTGGGATGGAGGAAAAAAGCTTTGTTCTTCGAAGATTAATGCATCAGCGCGGCTGAAAATCTTTTGTTTCTCCTGAAAATCTAAGCGCGAGTAAAGTCCTATTGTTGTGTTTTGCTAGTGAGATGTAGGAAAAAAACTTTGTTCTTCGAAGACTAATGCGTCAGCGCGGGCTGAAAATCTTTTTTTTTCCCTGACAATCTAAGCGCGAGCAAAGTCCTATGGTTTTGTTTTGCTAGTGAGAAGTAGGAAGAAAGCTTTGTTCTTTGAAGATTAATGCGTCGGCGCGGGCTGAAAATCTAAGTGTGAGCAAAGTCCTATTGATTTGTTTTGCTAGTGAGATGTAGGAAATAAAGCTTTGTTCTTTGAAGATTAATGCATCTGCGCAGGCTGAAAATCTTTTTTTTTCTGGAAATCTAAGCGCGAGCAAAGTCCTATTGTTTTGTTTTGCTAGTGAGATGTAGGAAAAAAGCTTTGTTCTTCGAAGATAAATGCGTCGGCGTGGGCTGAAAATCTTTTTCTTTTCTGAAAATCTAAGCGTGAGCAAAGTCCTATTGTTTTGTTTTGCTAGTGAGATGTAGGAAAAAAAGCTTTGTTCTTCGAAGATAAATGCGTCGGCGTGGGCTGAAAATCTTTTTCTTTTCTGAAAATCTAAGCGTGAGCAAAGTCCTATTGTTTTGTTTTGCTAGTGAGATGTAGGAAAAAAAGCTTTGTTCTTTGAAGATGAATGCATCCGCGCAGGCTGAAAATCTATTTTTTTCTGGAAATCGAAGCGCGAGCTAAGTCCTGTTGTTTTGTTTTGCTAGTGAGATGTAGGAAAAAAGCTTTGTTCTTCGAAGATTAATGCGTCGGCGCGGGCTGAAAATCTTTTTCTTTTCTGAAAATCTAAGCGTGAGCAAAGTCCTATTGTTTTGTTTTGCTAGTGAGATGTAGGAAAACAGCTTTGTTCTTCGAAGGTTAATGCGTCAGCGCGGGCTGAAAATCTTTTTCTTTTCTGAAAATCTAAGCGTGAGCAAAGTCCTATTGTTTTG
>OZ026596.1:38357942-38365442 GCA_964020085.1 Micromussa lordhowensis | reverse complement strand
CGTTGAGATAGATTCTTGTCTTTTGCGCGAGGATTCCTTGGCAGAGGCATTAAAAAGGTAATAAAAGAGTTCTGTGCTGTGTCCCTCAGTAGTCTTCATTGGGAGGATCGACTGAGTCGCTATTTTAACACTGAGTTGGAACTACTTGATTAAAAACGGAGGCTTCATTTTCCAAATGGATGGCCAAGGTTCCATGTTCCTTTATAAAATTAGTACACGCTCAGCTACACTAGCAGATATGATAAATTAAACTAGTAAGGGACTGTCATAAATCATGCAATTAACTGCGTCACAATACGCGAGACATGTAATTCTAAGTTCTGCAACAATAAAGAG
Organism: Micromussa lordhowensis; assembly: GCA_964020085.1. NCBI lineage: Eukaryota > Metazoa > Cnidaria > Anthozoa > Scleractinia > Lobophylliidae > Micromussa > Micromussa lordhowensis. The sequence continues at coordinate 38,365,106 of OZ026596.1, read as the reverse complement.
AATCAAGTGTTAACTTTTACCAGTTGTATCCGTCATTACAATAGTTGTAGGTAAAAACAGTTAGGAATATATCGAATGCAGCAACTCTCCACATTGTTCCCGCCTTTTTTCCTCTAAAGTTACATCGCCTTGGGCAATTGCTTGATGCCAACTATTCGTCCTTCGTACTGGCCAGTGCCTTCGCAGTCTGGAGGACAATAAGGAATGCCTATGTTGCAGTCTCTGGTACATGTACTTACATTAGACCAACTGAACTTGGCTGAGAAACAATTTGAGTTATGTACTTTAGAAATCTAAGCAATTTGACAAGAAAGTCAAGTTACGATTTGGAACAAAACAGTTTCTTAACCAAGATTCTCTTTGAAAATGTAAAATTGAATTGTATTACTGATATTCAATGTTATTAAGTTGCTGATGTAATATAGTTTTTGTGTAGATGAAGGCAACGTGGGTCTCATCACAAGTGGAAACCTCATGAATGTAGGACAATGAATCAAGGAGTCTGGAGATGAGCTCATAGAGAGTGGACGTAATTTTTGAGTCTCCTGAAGAAGGTCGAGCCAAATGCAAGCTTACTTGTGAATTTGTTTAACGTAAACATTCTTTATAAGCTCAAAAAGTTGTCTGGAGCATAAATATGAGTGGAAAAGCAAAGAGCAAAGAGAAACGAGCAAGACCAAGTAGTTCAACAAGTGACGAACATGAAGAAGGTGGCCGCCATTATGAAGAACTTTTCAAACTTTACAAGACACTCGAACAAAAGGACGCGGAGAAAAGCGTAGCGATTGCTGGCTTACAAGCCCTCCTCGAAGCAGTAAAAGATGAAATAAAAGCCCTCAATGATAAAGTGGCTGCTCTTGAAACATCTTTGCAATTCACGCAAGCAGAACATGACGAGGTCAAAGAACGCGTGGCGACGTGCGAGAAGGAGCAAATAAGACAAGAAAGCGAGCTGACCCGCCAAAGTATCTATAGCCGAAGATGGAATTTACTGTTCTTTAAGATTAATGAAACCGAAGGGGAGAGTTGCAATCATCTTGTAAGGGGAATATTGAAAAGCGATCTTAAAATCGAAGAAAGCCGTGTCAACAACATGCCACTATGCGGCGTCCATCGCCTGGGCAAGAAACGCCTAAACGCAAATCAGCCAAGACCAATAATTGTGCAGTTCACCTGCCGAGCCGACAGAGATCATGTCTGGCGACAACGCCGTCACCTGGAAGGTTCAAACATTAGGATAGCCAAGGACCTACCGTTCCATATCCGAGAAATTCGAAATAATTTTCTAGTCCCAGCTCTAAAGAAGGCAAAACAAGTCACCAATGTAAAGGCATCAATTGTCGGCGACAAGCTTGTGGTAAACGGGCATCGTTACACTTTCAACAACATCCCCATGCAGTGGAGACCAACATGCTCAAGCTCAAGAAACCGAAGATCCGGATGAGCCCAACACGACTGAAATGGAACCACTTCAAGAAACACCAGAGATCACATAGAACGTTTTCCTACAAACCATTACTGTTAATTACAAGTAAGTAGTTTTCATGGTATTACCTCCTATCTTTGGTCGTCTATTAAGATACAAATTCTTGATCTGTATTATTACCATTTAGTTTTTGAAGAGACCTTTATAGGATGCTCAACACGCTCGTTTTCGCTAAACTACAAACCTCACCAGACTGAAACGCGAATTACCTACGTTTCCTTCGTGTTCTGGTCTTCTTAGACCTCTTAATTTTAATTATTTTTTTTTTCGGTTTATTTTGTATACTAATTCCGTAACTAAATCTTCTGTTTTGTTTTAATCGCTTGTTTTTGTTCAGTTTAAATGTTCATTTATTTCAAACCAGCAATTTCCAGCTTCAATTTTCAACAGCATTTCGTTTGTTTGTTGGTATTCAATTTCTTGTTATCACCAAAAAGTAAAATGCAAATTCATTCTTTTCATGTTATTGTATATATCGCAGTCAAACGCAAAGAAAGTTGTCCAAACGCACGTACGTAGCTACAGTCATCAAGGGATTTCAAAAATTCTAACACTTTTTTATGAATAGCCCTATTGATTTTAAATGCCTGTCGGTAAACATTAGAGGGCTAAATAAAGCATTAAAATGCCGTACCATCTTCAGATGGCTACATCACCAAAATTGTCCTTTTGTCTTTCTACAAGAGACCTATAACTCAAAAGAATGTGAAAATGTATGGAGAGCAGAATGGGGCGGTGAAATTTTTTTCAGTCACGGCACAAATCATAGCAAAGGCACCTTGATTCTAATAAATTCAAAAACTATATGTAAAGTTGAAAAACAAATTTGTGACAAAAACGGCAGATACATTATATTAGATCTGGAGCTAGCGGATTTGCAGCGAATTGTACTTGTCAACATCTATGCTCCAAACGATGTAAATCAACAAGTCTCTTTCTTCAAAGAGCTACAAGAACAGCTTCAAGAATTTTCTGAAGAAACAATCATAATAGGAGGCGATTTCAAATGCACGCTATCAGAAATTGATAAAAAAGGTCGCAATCCTAATTCACGAAAACAAAGGGTGGTCGAAGAAATCAATAAACTGCGTAATCTTTATGATTTAAACGACATTTGGCGTTTTTTGAATCCAAGTGTAGAACAATTTACGAGGAGAAACAAGTCGTTTAAAATACAATGCCGCCTTGACTTTTTTCTGATCTCTACAAAGCTGAATGTTTTAACCGATAAATGCAAAATTGTATACACACCTGAAACGGACCATTCGGCAATATTGCTACATATAAAATCCGATGAACTCAAACATAAGAGAGGCCCTGGCTTCTGGAAGTTTAACCAGTCACTCCTACAAGATGAAATTTATGTTTCTAATCTACGTACAGAAATACCTAATTTTAAACAAAAATATGATGACGTCGAGGACTTAAGGCTCAAATGGGACTTAATTAAAATGGAGATAAGAGGTTTTACAATTAAATATTCCAAGAATAAAGCTAAGAAAAGAAAATCTGCGGAAATCAATCTTCAGAATCAAATCAACGAGCTTTACAAAAAAGCTGAAACACTACCCAATAACAAGCAAATTATCAATGAAATCTATGATGCCAGATTGCGATTAAAAAACATTATGCAGTATAGGACTAAAGGTACAATTCTTAGAAGTAAGGTCAGATGGCACGAGCATGGGGAACGAAACACCAGGTACTTTTATGGCCTAGAAAAAAGGAACTATGAAAATAAAACAACCACTAAATTGAAACTTTCAAACGGCGATTTTACCAGTGACCAATCTGAAATTCTTCGAGAACAAATGCACTTCTACAAAACACTTTACAGTTCAGATAAAAACAGATCTCCAGATCTAAAAGATTCAGCGCCTTCTGCCTTCTCAGATAATATCATTTCTTTAGAAAATGATGATAAGCTCTCGTGTGAAGGGAAAGTCACACAGGTGGAATGTCTTAAAGCGTTAAAAGAATTTAAAAACGAGAAATCACCCGGAACAGATGGATTACAAGCAGAATTTTATAAGCACTTTTGGAAGGAACTACATGTTGATATGATACACAGTTTTAATTTTGCCTTTGATAGCGGGTCACTATCGATATCTCAAAGACGGGGAATTATAACGCTTATTCCAAAACCGAATAAAGATACTACCCTACTCGACAACCTCAGACCAATATCCCTTCTTAACATTGATTACAAGATTTTAACTAAAGTTATTGCAAAACGGCTAGAAAAAGTTCTACCGAAAATAATTAACCCGGACCAAACTGGATACGTTAAAAACCGGTTCATTGGTGAAAACTCCGTTTAATTTCCGACATCATGTCATACACTGAAGAAAGCAGCATACCAGGAATTGCTCTTTTCTTAGATTTTAAGAAAGCTTTTGATACTATTGAATGGGATTTCATTGATAACTGCCTAAAAAAGTTTAACTTCGGCCCGGACATTCAAAATTGGTTCAAAGTTGTATACAATAATGTAAACAGTTGCGTTCTAAACAATGGTTATGCGTCTGAGTTTTTCTCTTTAGAACGAGGTGTTAGACAAGGTTGTCCCTTGTCCGGTCTGTTATTTGTGATCAGTATAGAAATACTAGCGAGAACTATTAAGAATGATGCCGGCATTAAAGGCATTAAAGTAGGTGAAAAAGAAATTAAAGTCTCCTTATATGCAGATGACACCACTGTTTTTGTTCGTGACCTTGATTCTATTGCCCATCTACTATCTCTGCTCGATAAGTTCAAAAATCTCTCCGGTCTAGAAATTAACACTAAAAACACCGAAGGAATGTGGCTCAGTTGCTGGAAAAATAACACCGAAACGCCGTTTGGGTTCCGCTGGCCACGGGACCCAATAAAAACTCTTGGCATCTTCTTTTCCTACGACTTGAACAAAACAAACGAGTTGAATTTTGTAGAAAAAATCAAAAATTTAGAAAAGACACTAAATTGTTGGAAAAGACGAAATCTCACACTTTATGGGAAAATAAACATTTTTAAAACGTTCGGACTTTCTAAGCTTATTTACAATTCGTCTGTCCTTGTTGTACCAGTAAATTTAATCAAAGAAATTGAGAAATTAATTTTTAGTTTTATTTGGGATGGAAAACCTGCAAAGATAAAAAAGTCAACCATCATTGGTGAGAGAAAACACGGCGGTCTCAAAATGACTGACTTTAACACTATGATTAAAGCCTTAAAAGTTGCGTGGATACCACGTTTGCAATCCAGAACCGATGCATCCTGGAAAATTATCCCTGAGGCTGCTATGCAGAATCTCGGAGGACTGTCATTTATAACATACTGCAACTACGATGTTAACTCTCTCCAAATTAATAACCTCCCAGTTTTCTATCGCGAAGTGTTGCAACAGTGGCAAAGTTCAAAACACGCCTTTCGAAATGATACTCTCCCCCACAAAGAAATAATTTGGAATAATCGCAACATTATGATTGATGGTAAACCACTCTTTTTTAAGTGTTGGTTTGAAAACAATATTACACGTGTCGAAGACCTCCTTGACAATAACGGTAACTTTTTATCCTTTAATCAATTTTCCGAACAATATCAACTGAAAACCCCTTTTACTCTCTATTGTGGATTAATCAGCTCTATCCCTACCCAATGGAAGTCAGAAATAGTAAAACAAAAAATTTATTCGCAAACTTCAAACGACAAAAACAAAAATAGCGCAAACACAATCTCCACCAAAACTGTATACTCTGCTTTGTTAAAAAACGTCTTTTCAGCCCCTACTGCGGAAAGCAAAATCTTAAGATACGGTTTTACTCAGGAAAACATTCACAGAGTTTATGAACTGCCGTTCAAAATAAAGAATGACATAAAAATAACAATGTTTCAATACAAGATAATTCACAATATTCTTGCAACTAATGTTAGTCTCTTTAGAGCCAAAATACGTGAATATGATATATGCCCTCAATGTTTGACTGACAGGCACACTATAGATCACATGTTTTTACATTGCTCTCTAACTTCATCCTTTTGGAGCTCATTTCAAAACTGGTGGGTTAGTAAAACTAAGGAAACTGTCACTTTATCAAATAGTATGATCTTATACGGAATTTTTGAGAATATGGAATACATATATTCTCTGAATTATGCTCTCCTCATCGCAAAGTACTCTATATATAATAGCTGCTTGTACGAAAAAGAGCTTTGTTTTGACAGCTTTCTAGCACTCTTAAAGGAAAAAATTAATATACAGCGAGAAATTGCTATAGCCAACAACAAAATTACAATATTTGATAAAACATATGGAAAGATCTTGTAATTTTTTATCTCTGCTTTTCTTCAACTTTCTTTAGTTCTTTGTTTTTTTTTAAATTTTTGTTTTTGTTAACTTACATTTAGTGTGTACATTCTTGTACTAATCCGTAGTGTCTTCTCTATGTTTCTTTATTACCTTTTTTTTTACCGAAATGAAAAAATGTAAGATGTAAATTTAAGGATAAGGATAAAATAAAAAACATGTAATTTCGTTAAAAAAAGGTAATCACATTGTATTGTAAGTAGTGCGTAAGTAATTGAGTTGTTATATATTTTTGTTTGGTAATGTATTGGACTTTAGTAGTTGTAAATTTTGTAACTGTTGTAAACTATGTAAGTAGATCTATTAGTGTATTTGTGTTGTAAGTAGTAAAAAAAAAAAAAAATGTAGGACAATCAACTTCAGCAAAGATTATTGCTAAAGCAATGGGCATTGCAGGAGAGAGTCATCCCCTGTTAATGGCAGGGGGTGATGGTATAACGTCTGGAACCTCTTTGTAAGGGTCATAACAAGTATCGCTAACAAAACGTTTGTGTAAAATTGTGTTATGAATTTAAATTTCAATTTAATGTCTGAGGCATTTTCATTTATTTAACCCGAGATATAGAAGAAATCGAATTTTCGTTTTTATGCGATCTTTCAGACTTTGTGCATAACCGAACTTATTTGCTGCAATGATGAATCCTGGGTCTCTTGATTCAGCTCTACCAGTGCGGGCTCCTTTCCTGAACAGCCTCTGGTGATTGAGCCTATTCCGGTTTAATTTTTAACTTTTCATGGTCAAGTGATGCCCTGGCCACGCCCACATTGGTCGTCTTCCTTGGGGGCTTAATTCAAATTTTCACATCGGAGTCTCCCCTCAGTGTGATGAATAAATGCTAAGAACATCTTCTAGTTACATTGCATTGCTACTTTTATTCCTGTGTTTCACACTTAGAAAAGTACTTATGGAAACAATCAGCAATACCACGTGGTTGGGCATCTTAGATGATGCCAGATTTACGGCTGCAACATCAGAATTCCTTCTGCAGCTGCAGGGAGGCCTGTCTCAGGGCCCAAAGAACACTGGGAAGAACATGCCACGTGGGAGTCTCTTGTTGACTTCAAATCAACTTGTACCAGAAAGGTATTAACATGTGTTAATCAAAACGTTCTAATTAATTACAACAAAAAATGTATAAAGGTACATGTATTTGCATTCGTCACTATTGTCTCAGAGGTGAGCCATTTCCACTAGAATAATGGTCAGTTCTTGTATATCCACAGTCCTGTTATGAAATAGATGAATATGTGAAATTGTAGCGATTGTGATTTTTGTATTGTTTCGGAATCAATTTAATTTTCAGGCTGGAGGGTAGAGTATTAGTGTTTCCAT